>JARHVA010004152.1:0-2500 GCA_037957365.1 Torreya grandis | reverse complement strand
TTGTCACCATATATAGATAGAAATATGGGGTAGAGAAATCTATAAAATTTTTATAGGAGACCTTAACCCTTACTTGGACTAGTAGAGAGACCCAACTATTCTGGTGTATACCATATTCAACTATAGTCCATAATAAATTATATACATAACATGAATGAACCTCTTCCCTCCTTTCCCATTGGAATATATATATATAGGTCCTCAACCTCCCTCCCACTACCCTTGATTTATTAGTATAGGGATAGAGTCCACCCTATTTATTCATTTTCATATAGAGGGAGTGGGTAGAGGTGCCAGGTTTATTTTCTCCCAAGGGGGAAATGGGTGCCATAGATTTGGTGTATTTCATTTATCTAGTTTATGATAGGGTATAAACATATAATAAGGATTAAAGGATTGTTATCACTCAAAAGTTCACCCTTTCCATAACCTATGCTTGTTCTCATTCCTACTGATATAATGTAAACTCTCCAAGATGTGGGTGACCTTATGTTAGAGAGAATCTCCTATTGATATAATGGAAACTCTATAATTCAGTGATTTATTGATTGAAAAAATGGGAAGGGGTAATAGACAATATTAAATTGAACATAAAACTAAAAATTTGGGGTGATGCATCAATATCAAGGTTAATTATGCCTATACTTGACACACATTGGAAGCTAAAAAACTTGCACACATTCACTTCATCTTCATACAATGATTCTTGCATCAGTATTTAACATAAAAGTATTGAAAAAAAATAACACTATATTGGAAGGAATGAAAAATGGTTTAATTCACTTCCATATTTGGTATAAATCAAACTTAGACATTTTATATGACCTACAGGAATTATCATTTGTTGCATAAAGGTGAAAAGTTTAGACATAAATATTGGAAAAACAATCATACACTAAGTAACATAAATTAACATGAGATACACACTTAATTATAATATTTAAAATGGAGTAAAACTCATATATTTATTGATTCAAAGGTGATGTAGTATAAATTTTGGTAGAGGTTTCTTCTATTCCTCTAACTAGCCAGTTGCAAGCTAGTGAAGGCAATTTTCAAATGATCATTTCATGATGGATAAGAATAGTTGGTTTAAATTTTATTAGTGTAATATTCAGAGACTTATTACCTAAAAATTACATGAAGTTATTTCAATTTATATTTTCTTAAATTTATGGATAATTGTTAAGAAGAAAAGGTGCTTTAAAACCCTTTTTAAACCCTAATAGCTTAGTTCTAGGCAATATGTTTGCATTTTTGAGTTATTTTTTGTAAAATAAAAGTGGTTTAATATATTATGTATAATAAAAAACCTTAATACACCTTATTCAATAAAAAAATTTAAGGTAAATAATGGAGAAAGGCAATGGTACATGTATGAGGGTTTTAAGCAAACAAAAGAGAAAGTTATAAAAGATATTTTTTGAAAGGTTTAAGAGATTCGTTGAAGATATATAATGGTTTTAATGATTTTTTTGGTTATTAAAATTCATAATTAAAAAATAATTAGGTATTTAGGCCTCATAAAACTCAATAAAATGTAAAAACATAGACTTACATGCATTCAAAAATGAAATTGTTGAAGCTAGGAAACATTAAAGAGTGCATATTTAGAGTTCTACTAAATGAAATATATTTAAATGTTACATGGAAGTATTTTTTGATTTATTTTAATATTTAAAATTGGTTTAATGTACATATTTTTCCTTAAGAGAGATAAAATGGCAAAACACAGGTTTATTCATGAAGGAAACTAGAGTTCTTTCACTATTTTGCTCATAAATGAAGTTACAAATGAGTGTTTTAGATCCTTCAAAGTGAAAAATGATTTTGGAGTGTGTATAATTAATTTAAATTTATTAATATATTATAATTAAGTGAATAAAAATTTAAAATAATCTCAACTCATTGAAAAACATCTCTAGGTCACCTTATGGGCAACAAGTAGGCACATTTTTGTGAATTTTTGTTTGGGAGTTTGGTGAAGAATCTTTCATATTTTAAATTTTTTTAAAGGTATTAACCATTTATAAATATTTAATTATAATATTAATAGTTTATAGTGAGGCCTATAACTCATTTTAGACCCCCTAATCCAAATTAAGGTTTATTAGGCCTAAAGAGCATTAAATGACAATTTTAGAAGTTGTAAGTAGAATTTGTAGCTGAAATTTTGTTTGAATGTCTATGAAACCATTTTTATGATGTTAAATTATTATTTATACTCCTTATCTATTAAAATAATTTAAATTAATCAAGTTCCATGTTCTCAATATGCATTCAAGAAGCTTATTAAACTACATAAAATGTACACATCCAAGAAGAACCAACATGGAGATCTATCTTGTTCATCATAAAATGCACTTTAAACATGAATATTTCATAAATATAAATGAAATTAAATCATTCAAGAATATCTCTCTCTCCTACTTGTCCCATTTGAGCTAAATTTAGAAAAGTCAAGTCAAACACATGTTCTCTTTGCTAAGTGAATATCAAG
>JARHVA010004151.1:1675000-1686159 GCA_037957365.1 Torreya grandis | reverse complement strand
CTCTCATGACCATCATATACACATAGTCAACACGGTTTCATCTCTTGTCCCTGACCAACCTCCATCACAGGTAGAAGCGCCATCTTCTCCCATTTGTCTTTTACAAGTAGAAGAGCCATCTTCTCCCATTCGTCTTCCACAGGTAGAAGAATCTTCTTCTCCTATTAGTCCTCCATCAACCTCTCCCATATTGGAGGACGCTTTGACCACATCAACACCAGCTGCCTCGCCTTCATCCTTCTTATCATCCATAGATGATCATACCTTTTCGACTCCTCAACCACACGCAGAAGCCATGACTACTCCGGTGCTCTTTCCACTTAAAGAGCCCACATCTTTAATCCCTTCTCCATCGAGAGAAGAACCATCCACATCTAAGCCCAAACCCATGCAGGCATCCATCATGCCCAAAGAGATTAACTAGGATCAGGCCATACCCCAACCAGTGGGAACTTCCTAAGTTTTCTCATTTTCAAAGCAAGGAAGACCCACAACATCTTCGGGCATTCAAACATGCCTGTTACCTTATCGCCCACGATGATGCGTTACTTCTACGCACATTTCCTATGTCTCTTTTTGGCCCTACCCTTGACTGGTATAGCTCTCTTGCCAGACATTCTATCTTTTCATTCATTCAACTCACCCAATTATTCGTTGACCATTTCTCAATCAATATCACTAAACAAGTCTCAATCACAAACCTCTACTCCATTAGGCAATTTGACGACGAATCAATAGTCGATTTTGTCGCCCGTTGGAGAGGCTTGATTAACCAACTCTCCTTCTCCTTGCCTCAACCTGAGCTCATTGAGCTCTTTTCTCGAGCATGTGTCAGCCACATCTCCTCCACCTTGCAGATTCAGACATTTTGCACTTTCGACGAGGTTTTCACCATGGCCCGAAAGCTTGAACTTTGCGCCATTGAAGAAGATAAGGTCAAATTGCATAATCATAATGCAAGAACCAATGACCATTCTTCTTCCAGACCTTCTTTTTCTGCCAATTCCGAATCCAAAGGAGTGGCCAACACTGTGGTCGTCAGATCACCATCTTCGACAACAACTAGTCAACCTCAACCTTCAACATCTCAAAGCATCACAAAACAATTCCAACAACGGTACATACAACCCTTCCCTAACTGTCCTCCTAGCCACAATAACATTCAGACCATGACCAATGACTCTCATGACCATCATATACACACAGTCAACACGGTTTCACCTCTTGTCCCTGACCAACCTCCATCAGAGGTAGAAGCGCCATCTTCTCTCGTTTGTCTTTTACAAGTAGAAGAGCCATCTTCTCCCGTTCGTCTTCCACAGGTAGAAGAATCTTCTTCTCCTATTAGTCCTCCATCAACCTCTCCCATATTGGAGGACGCTTTGACCACATCAACACCAGCTGCCTCGCCTTCATCCTTCTTATCATCCATAGATGATCATACCTTTTCGACTCCTCAACCACACGCAGAAGCCATGACTACTCCGGTGCTCTTTCCACTTAAAGAGCCCACATCTTTAATCCCTTCTCCATCGAGAGAAGAACCGTCCACATCTAAGCCCAAACCCACGTAGGCATCCATCATGCCCAAAGAGATTAAACCTCTTGGTGTTCGCCCCACATCTAACCTCACCTCGCACAAAGGTGGCCCTCAACCCAAACCAAAGAAGGCTACTAAACCACACCAGAGGCCTCCTCCCCCACCTTCGTCATTACCTTCAATTTTAGGCCCGCATCCGTCCACTTTAATAGGAGTTCTTCCTACTCCCATACTTCACAGAGGTAATTCGCCTCCATTACTCTCTCAACCCATTAAACATATATCTCTTCCAATCCATCAACCAATGCCTCCTAAACCAAAGTCATCAACCCTCATTGTAACAAGACACTCAAACCTGTTAGCAGGTTCTTATGCCTTGCTGTTATGACAATTATTGCAGTCCTCTCGCATCTATCTCCCACCGCATAGACCATATCAATCTCTCGGACCAAAACCCCCTGGTTCGATGACAGTCACATTTGTGCGTATCATCGCATGCCTGGGCACGACACCGAGCATTTTTGTGCCCTCAAGGTTGCCATTCACCAATGTCTGGGGAATGATACCCTTCTTCTCGACCACATCATCAATAAACCTTCAATACCGCCCCACTCATCAACTCTCAGATCAAGGCCATCTTGGTTTGACAACTCTAAATTTTGCCACTATCACCACACTCCGAGACATGACACTGAGCATTTTTGCGCTCTTAAGGCTGTCACTCGTCAACAACGGAGAAAGGATACCCTTCTTATCAAGTATCCTCTTGACCACCCCTTCGACAAATCATCAACACCAACCCATACTTCTCTAACCTCATCACCTAAATCGGGATCTCCACGCCAGACTATGGTCCCTTTGCCACCTTTAACCCCCTTATTCGACATCAACACAATCCATCTGACCACTAAACCTCAATCGACCTTAACCAATCCGTCAAACATTCCCCCTAGCCGCTGGGGGAATTCAACCTTCATCCAAACCTCGACCAATTTTTCAACCCAGTCTCAATCAAATATCAATTACTCCTTTAATCCTAAACCTCGACCAAGTGTCCATCGACCCTACCTTCGATCCAACATTCGACCAGTCTCGACCAATCAACAATCAAATATCAATCAATCAAACATTCAACCCAAACATTCAACCAACTTTTTTATCAAAACATTCAACCTGTCTCGACCAATCAGCGACCATATCAACCAACTTCACATCCACTCATCAATCAACACCTGACCAATCTAGAAAGAGGCAAATGGGGCAAATTTTCTCCTAATTGATTCGGACCTTATCATACACGCACAAGCATGGACCAGGGACTTATCAGAACCTGAGTCTTTTTATGCCTTTCATCTGCAACCATTCTATTATTAGTCAAGTACTCATCCACTTGACACTTAACTTGAGCTCGTCCCTTGAGCAATCCCTATCCTCTTAGTCCTAATCCCTTTCATCCCTATTCCTCATAACAATTCCTCTATAACCCTTTTATGATATATGGATGCTTTGTCCTAATAAAAGGAAGCCCTTGACCTTCTCTAATCTTGTCCATGACTCACATTTCTGTCAAAACAAATCAAGATGTCAAAATATCCACGGTCACCATATCAATATCAAATTCAAAAGGCAGACTGCTCCCTTGAAGGACAGCTGTACTATCATTGCTGTAGCTAATAGACTGCTCCCTCGAAGGACAACGATTCAAAAGCCCTTATATTAAGCAAAATTCTAGACCACTCCCTCAAAGGATGGCTATGACTACTCTGGCAATAAACAACACTATCTTAGAAGCTTCCCACATTGATCAACTTCACAACTGACCACCAAGCAAATGACATCTCTATGCAGACTTCCCGTATTGATCAATCTGCACCTAAAAAAAAAAAAAAAAAAAAAATCGAGTCATGGACTTGACTTATAGTTGTCTCAGGGTCTCCTATAAAAAGGGGCAAAGTTATCTCTGCTCTTAAAACGGGTTACCCTATTTCCTCCTCCTAACACCTGCTCAAGGGACTTCGAGCTCACTTTAATGTCAAAGTGATTCGATTACCGTTCTAACACAACATCTGGTCAACGACGTCATGCATGAATGGGGCTCTTGGTTCTAATAACCCCTATCTATGCTGTCATACTGGTCCTTGTCAATGAAAGAGCAATATGCCTTTCACTTCTTCTGCACTTTGGTCACATTCACCTTCATCACTTGTCAATCAACTCAGCTCAACTCTCTTTTTCAGGCCACTCCCATAGCCTATTCACACTAGTTTCTATGGACACCAATACACATGGAAACTATTGACCAGACGCAATTTATGTTACGCATAAACCAATACTTGCTGACACATAAATAGACCTCAATTCACCTTTAGCATACATCCATCACGAATATGGAAAATTGCTAGGGATGAAAGACCCCTCAACCAATATTGCAGAATACACCATCACACAATATGGAAAAGGCTGCAACATCATCTTGCCTTCATCATTTCATCATGACCAAGACCAATCTCTTGACCACTTTGACCACCTGTCTACCACTCGGACTCTTTGTCTGAACTATATTGGTCTGAGGCCCTAAGACTAGGGCTATGTAGGCAGCACTCAGATGATACGACATCCTCTGGGGTTAGCTCGACCACCCTCATTTGTTCGTCTCTCTGATGGACAAACCTCCTTTCTTTCTTTTGACCATGACCTTGCCCTCGACCAAGACCAATTCCATCCCTTTGACCCTTCCTCCCTTTTAGGGAGAACTACATTGGCCTGAGGCCCTTCCACAGGGGCTATGTAGGTAGCACTCAGATCACATAACGTCTTCTGAGGTTAGCTCGACCGCATCCTTTCCTCCATTCCTCCCCCTCGACCAATGACCATTGGAGATCATGCCTATCTCCTCCGCTTCGACCACTTCCAAGACAATGTTGCCTTGGTTGTTTTTGCCTATATGCTACCTCATGACTGGTTAGCAAAATTGTGCGTAGACTATTTTTGGACCCTCACAAGTATAGGATCGCAAGTCGGTTGATCCGCACTACTTGTGACATTTTCATGTTTTCAAGAGCACTTCCTGAGCCTGGGATACCTGGAACACGATGACCCATTGGAGCTACAACGTCGATTGAATAACCCAATTAGCAGACGACTAAATGCTAGGGCCCAGTTATTACAATTTTAGCACTCCTTGACCCTTGACCTGTGACAATTTGATCCGACCATCTCGTGAATTGGTATGCGCGCAATCATGACTTTTGCAGTGTTCACCCTCACCCCTCTTTTTCATCCAATCTTTGTCAAATCAGCACCCGATTCCCGGTTCCCTTCCCTCGACTCCTACTTTGAGGGGGAATACCTCATCCATAATCGGGGCAATCCACCTCCTATTTTTGTCTTGCAGTTCGTCCAGAACAACCAACAAGACAAAAAAGGGCAAATGTAGACACCAGAATTGTGTCTAACCCTTGTCGTCCTCCCCTTAACCCCTGTCAACCATTTTCCCACAAGCCTTGACCCTGGCAGCATGTAAGAATGAGTAGAAGGCTAAAATTAGCCTCTATCTCCATTCTGCTTCTGCCGACACCGGTCACTACTTGATCGACGTCGCCGACGTCGGTCACCTTTTCGGTTGACGTCGGCATTCCTATCGGCGTCGGTCAACCTTAAACTGCGTCCGTTAATTCGTTTCTCAATCCGTTATCCGTTATTCGGTTGCCAATCGGTTTGGCAACCGGTTATCGGACCTTCGGCATCAAAACGTTTCTTTGAGCCAACCCCGTAGCGAATGATCAACCAATTTCTGGCATCCAGTCAATCTGCAAACATCTCTTGTGTTCTCTCTCTCTGGTACAGGAACTCTGCATCGGTCTGCTACATCAAACTTCTTCAACACAGTGACAACAACAATCATGTCTCCCACTAGCGTGTAACAGGTAAGTATTTTCTCTGTGTTTTCATTTTGTTCTTGGTTACTATTTTTAATTAACATTACCACTCCGACTTAGTTAGACCATAACCCCGACCTTATTTCCACCCGTATCACCTCTATCCACCTTGTGTGGAAAATATAGACTGTAACTCTGTCCAGATCCCTGTAAACCCTCAAACAAATCCCTCTGACTCCTAAACCAGCTTCCTGAACCCTCAGACAAAAACATCTAACCTTTCTGCAAATCCTAAGACCCTGTCCAGACCCGACCAGACCCCGTCCAAAACTACTGCCTCGACCGATGACGGTCACTACCCTACCGATGCCAGCACTTTAACCGACGTCGGCACCCTTTCCTGACCGATGTCGGCACAACGACCGACACCGACGACTGTGCAGAGCATTTTGCTGCATATCAAGTACACATTCAGCTTTTTGTCTTTTATTTGCTTTCATTCTGTCTTTCATTATTTCTACTTCAGTCAAATATTCTATTTTTAATCAGTGGGTTGATATCCCTTAAAGAAGTCTTCATACTTCAGGGATCAAGTGTTTGCTTGACAACCCACCATCTCCTTGTCTAACATTTTTCGTGTTTCAGTCTTTTTTTTTTGTAGGTGTCATTCCTCCACAGCCAAAGAGGAGTACCTTCCAACGTCTGATTTCGGTGCGCAGGACCATATCCAGGTATCTTCTAGCCTTGACCATTTCTTTTAGTTTCTCATTTTCTTCTTTGAATGTAGAAAGCGATATTAGCGTAGAAACAAATACTATTGTTAATGTCACATCTAGTGCTTCCCAAAAAGCTACTCAAACATCTATTTCAACACAAAACATTCTTGATTCTAACCAAATTATCTTACAATAAATGAACCAAATGGCTAACATACAAACTAATAATAATTCTTAAATTATTAAAATGCAAAACCAACTTGTGAAAATTCAATATAAGCCTCAACTAGTTTAGTGGGGAATGCCAAATCAAAATCCCCCAACCTCATTTTAGAGATTATCTTGATAAACTCATTCCGCAACCCCCAATTTAGAACAAATTCATTAAAAACCTTCAAAATGAACACTTAGTTTATCAAATAGTATACATTGATATAGGTCTAATCACTCTTATGAATTCCTATAATGTGTTTGACCTTGTTTTACATTTGAAGGCTTTGGTAATATTTAAAGATACTTGATTAAACTTAACACCTTTGAAGCTACCAAAGTACTTTTCAAAACCTTTTCTATTGATGCTTTAAAAGGGTACAATCAACTAAGGTCTAATTATATTTATAGCCTATAAGGATTATTTAAATCATTGGTACAAGATTTTTAATCCGATGAATTATCTAAAAAGAATTTAGTTTACTTCATCAACTACAAGAAAATAAAAAATGAGTCTGCCCAAGAATTCTTTAAACATCAGAAAGCCTTAGTGAATAATGTTGAGCACAATATGATGGAAGATAACCTCTTCCATCTCTTTCTTAGCACACTAAATGATGAATTACAAGAAATTATTATGATTATTTCTCCCAAATCATTGGCCAAATCCTTAGATCAATATAAATGACAAGATTGCCTCCTAACACAAATTGACCCTTACCAACCAAAGCTTGGAACTAGAATGCTTATGGGACCTAAAAAATAAGCATGTTACAAATGATGGTGTCTCTGATATTTATGATTCTAAGAGAACCATCCATGCTATTTTTCTAGGAAGCTCCAAAAAAGTGACCCTTACTCGTTATGATTACCATTGGTATGAACCACAAAATTTTATTGGTTCCATGTTAGTTGAAGTCATTCTCATGAATCTTATAAACAAATTAAACACTTAGCCTTTTTATTTCTTGGTCCAAAAGTTAATCACGAAGCCATGATTAGAGAGTGTCACCAAGCCTATGATAAGGTAGCTATGGCTCATGACTCTAATGTCAAGTGTGAAGAAATTCACCAAGCCAATGCTCACCTTACCATCTATTCAAACTAATACCATATCACACAATCAAAATCAACAAACTAAAAATCAACCTCAAACCTCTTCTTAACTAGCTTCCATTATTGTTGAAGCCATTTTTAACCCTCATTCTTCCAATGATGATTATTTTTTGTTAACTATGAAAAATACGAAGGGTATTATTTCCTACATTGATACTTATCCTTTTTCAACTCACCATCCTCATATAACTTATAGAATAGTTTAGGCTTATTCTCCACATCAATTTTCAACATTTGGATCCAAGGAAAGTATCACTTATGTGATTTCAACTAATCCAAATATTTTGACCACATTGAAATATTTTCCAATCAATCCTACTATAGTGGCCGTCCAATATAATTTTTTGAGTGTCTAATTATATTGGCCAACCTGATACAATCTTCTACTTCTAGTTTTATTTAAAATATATCGGCCATCGTGATATAATTGTTCATTTCAATATTAGGTCCAACTGTATTAGCCATCTTGATATAATCTTATTTAACCCATTTTTCTCTAATTATATAAATCAACCCAATATAGTTTGATTATGTACCTAAATCTGATTTTACTATATCATCCAACCCGATACAGTCTGGTTTTGAGACTTCTATGTCATTAACTGTATCAGACATGATGATAAATTTGAATTTGCTTACCTATAATGTATTAGAAGTTTTGAGACCATACACTTTAGGTAAAAATTAGATCTAGTTAGGTTCCACTTAATCTACAACTACACCTGATTAGTTTCATAACTTGGTCACTCTTTTATAGTCTTATCTAGCTCACATTAATCCTGATGAGTAGGATCCCATAATATAACCCTATATAATCCCATATCAAATCTTTTTTATTGATCTAATGAGGGATTATCCATGACATAAAAATCAATTATGCAAATTTTGTCTGAAATGAACATTTCTCAACCACTACCTATGGGGTAAGATGCTACCTTGATCAGTTATGAGGAACGTATCATGCAACAATGTGAACAGATGTATATCCATGTCAATTTCACTATGAATATGACTCCCTCTCTTAAATATTATATAATATCTATGAACCCCCAAAAAATATTACATCGTGTGAATGCCCCACATTTATTTATTACTGTCCATGTAGGTGACATTCAGTTCAAATGATCCTTGATTGACAAAGGCTCCAAAACTTATGTCACCTCCTTAGAATTCATTAAAATCTTAGGATATTCAAAATGTAACCTTATGTATACCCATAACAAGTGCCAATGATATAATTAAAGACAAATTCATCCATTAGGATGTGTCTGGTTTCCTATCAAAATACCCCTCATTATGGTTATGTATAATATTATGATATTCAATTTTAATTTATCTTTTAACACTTTTATTGGCCATCCTTGGACTCATCGTATGAGGGCCATGGCCTCCTTATGCCAATGTGAGAAGTTTCCTAGATGGGTGCCATTTATCAGGTATAAGGTGATACCAACTCTTTGAAGTTTGAACAATTCTAAGAATGTGGTGTCTATATTAATCCACACCCTTGAACCTTTACCTAATATACCATTTCATGAATACCAAAATTTAAACTATCTCACCAATTCAAATCAAGGTTATAATGGTCATATTGAGCTCATGAGGGAAATTCCACTAAATATTCTTGATTATTATTATGATGAACCTGATGAGATTAGTTTTAAAATCAAAACATTGGACCTTCCTACTAGTATCATAACTTAATTTTCACCTACTTTGGTGACCCTATTTTCTTAAGAAGCCAACTAGAATTTTTATATTTTTGTGGTCATCCATAATAAACCTTCTCCCAGTCTATATATTTTAGTGGCATAGTAGTTCAAACCCTACACATGGATATATTATCACTCTTGATTATGATGATGGTTATGCATTAGATGACCCTTAAGTTTTTGGCTATGTCTAATCCAATAATGTCAAAATCCTCTATTACCATTCTTCCCTTCAACACTCTTATGATAAATATTCATTTTCATCTACCATAAACTTAGTTGATATCATTTTACCTAGTGCTCCTACTGTCTTATATTTTATTGACATCATTCCTTCTTTGATTGATGTTGATAGGTCTAGTATGGAGTTAATTACTACTTCAGGTGTACTTCCAATCATTTATGATCCTTTTCAAACAATGATTAATGATAGATCTATGATTGGACCTTATCATTTTACTATATATTCTGATCCTTCTAGTTATATTCGTGTAGATATGTTGGCTACACTAATACGACTAACTCATGTTACTTCCAATCATATGGAGACTCAATCCAATACAAGACCATTTTATTTTACTCCATTTGAAAATTTTGTTGACTTAGATGATGTGATTCCCAGTAGAATAAACCTTATCATGGAAATCAATTAATTCTGAAATAATGCCCACCAACCCTAGAGAATGAGCCATTTTGTGATTTTCATAAGGTCTCTGATCATTCAAATCAAGAGTGTATACTTATAAGAGACTTCTAACATAACATAATCTGAAGTCATAGCTCATACCATGAATAGTCAGTCACCTTGATATTATAATCCTTGGCACCCTTGTTATTCCCATGGGACTAGTACACATTCATTGACTGATTATAAATATCTTTGAAAATATCTGGATGTAATTTTTCTCAATGCAGTTAATTTTTATTTTCAACTGAATATGCCACCTCTGAAGATTACACCTACTTATATTCCTTGAAACTGGGAGGTACAATGTCTATGGCATGAGCATTTAACACATTATAAAGATAATTTTATAACTATTCAAAATCATTTAAGATATTATCTAAGGTTCCCACCTCAAGATACTTAGTAATGTTTTCATGGTCAACTTAGGATGGAGGAACAACCTCCCCTATGACCAAAGTTACCTCTTAGATTGGAGAATGTGTGTCCCATTCCTTCTCAAGTGACATCTCATATTCCTCATATATGTCATTGACATTAGGAGGTTCCATGTCCTCCTCTTTATACAATGCCTTATTTTATTTGGAGCTTGTCTGCAAGGCAGTCCTTGCATGATTCTATGGTTCAAGTTAGATGTCAATTACATTGAAACTTGAAAGATGTTATTAATGATGCATGTATATATATTTCATGTAATTTTTTGAGTATATATTTCATATTATTTAATTCATATTTATGTAGATGATTTGATCTCATATTATTATCTTTAGCATAAGTAATGCTTATTGTATATATTATTCTTGTACCATGATCTTTATTTTCAACATTTTATTTTAGCATGTTATTAATTTACAAATTTTTATCACACTTTATAGTTGACCATTATTATCTTTTAGACTCTTTGGTATCATTTTCATTTTCCCCTCTTTTCAGGATGATTTACAGTCAGCCTTATTTTTCCTTGTGGATATTTGGTAGCACCTTCACATTTTATTTTTTAGCATTTTATTTTACTAATAGTTGGCTTTAGTTCCTTTATGGATATTAAGTAGCACCTTATTGTTTATTTATTACACTTTATATCATATTTTACTTAGTCTTTCATTATGATTTTTTGGTACATTGTTTCTTCCCCCTCTTTTGGTATGATTCCTCTCATCATTACTTGTGCTATATCCTTTATAGGTTAGTAAGGATTCTCTAGTGACATGCTTACTGTATGCAATAGGATAAGATCAACCTGAAACTATCCTATATCTAAATATCTAGACTAAGATAAGGTTAATAAAAGATATCCCTTGA
>JARHVA010004151.1:1320000-1670000 GCA_037957365.1 Torreya grandis | reverse complement strand
TTGATGATAGTCTCACCATTTTATCTACCTCAAAGGATATGAACATTAACCTAAAATAAGTTGGGTCAATCCCCTACCCACCTCTCATGATGAACTACTAAGACCTAACCTCTTGATCACCATACTCTTCTTTCAATGACCGATTTGTCTTATTGTGGTGGCTCATCCTCTACCATTAGAACATCAATACCAAATATTTCCCACTCCACTACCTTCCCTAATATTATTACTAACATATTCTCCTAAAATATAGAGCATGATAAGGTCTTAAAATTAGGACACCTATAACTATTCCTTGTCCCCATGATCCTCATGGATTTCTTGAGTGTCTCACCCAATGAGGTGGGAATATTAATGGTGTCATTGGGTGTGTTACTCTAAATTACCTAGGTACACAATTACTCACATGTGTTTTGGAATACCAAGTATAATGCCCCATGATTCATGCTCTCGTATGTGTTTGTATGGATGGGCATAATGCCCAAAAATCCATTGTGCCTTGGTACGACCTCCATATAATATGTTCCTTGTGAATATCCTCTAGGAACGACTATAAAGGGATTCACACCAATACTCAATCTTACTCCCACTTTATCACTTGAGGTAAGTGGTCCATGATCTAATGTGGGAGCTCTGTTGGTCAGTACATCAAAAACTACTTAGAAATCCAAAATGCAAACAAGTTCACTATTTCATGGTATATTGACCCCTACTCAACATATTATATAAATATTGTACAAGTTGAACCCAAATGACAACTCCCATATCATACATAGTGCCTTAATACAACATATATTGGAATAAAATACTAATGTATAATAAAACGTCCCAAGAAAAAATATGATGCAAAAATCACATGGTCATAAGCCTAATGATGTCCTTATGAATATATAGAATTATAGGCACATAGAAATGAAAGAATATGATGATCATCTTACATTGGTTGTACTCATTAGACCCTGTATCCCACCAGGCTACCTCACAATGCTTTGTCATAAGCAATGGCATATCGCATATCATAGGTGTGCCCTTAATAGAAGACCCAATATCACATGCACCTATTTAGGGTGATGGTGACTTCCACTATATCCCCATCCACCACCCATCTAAATGTTTCCTTGATCCTTTCCTAGTGCCCAAAGAACATAGCTATCAACTCTGTGCTCAATGCGATTTAACACAACTACACGATCCTTCAAAAACCAAAATTAATCATGTGTGCTTTGTATATATCCATTAGCCTGGGTAGTATATCCAATAACCAACTTACATCTATAAAATATAAAACAACAACACCTAGTTAGATATTTGATTAAAAAATATGAGATCAAATTAAAATTATAACTAAAGTTTTATACTAAAATTAAAAATGGTTTTTATTTCTACTATATCAATTATTTTCAAGGTAAGTACAAAAAGTTGGAGGACAAAAAGGGGCTTACTTGTGGACATTTTTTCCCTAAAAATTTAGAAATCTCAACTTTTGTAGACTATTTGTGATGTCTATACTCAAAATTTGAAGATGGTATACGAACATGAATTATAGAATTTTGAGTCTAGTTTCTATAACATTAAATGTATTTAAAAATGGTTAAATATAAATAGGTAAAACATCTAAAATTTAAATAAATCCTTTTTAAAGGAAAATAGAGTAGATAGTTGGTCGTGCGGCCCCTCAATTTTTTGAGCATCATTTAATATCATTTGAAACCCTTTTGTGAAAATTTAGATAAGATCATCTAGGTTGTGAGCTATGTTTAAAAAATAAAAATCAATGAATATTTTTTTCTACTAATCTTACAAGTGAATAGATCCTAAAAACTATCAAAAAAATGAATAGATGGTCTTGCAACCCCCTTAACTACCTCAAAAAAATGAAAATTAGTTTTTTTCTAAATGCGTGTAGAATCAAGCCTAGTTTGTGTCCATAATTGTTTTTACATTTGGATCAATAAAAGAAATAATCATTTATAAGAATGTATATTTACGACATTAGTGACCTAAAAAATTGATAATTAGAAATCAATATAGATGGAAACCTTAAAATAGTCCAAAAAGTAAAAAAATCATATATTTGGAAAGAGGATAACTTGGTCATCATTATAGTAATAATTTTATGGATTGTCTCGTTGAAATTCATAGTGTTTTTTGTGATGGAAGTTGTATTTTTTTAATTTTCTATCAAAAATCTCAGATTTGATTATGTTTATAGGTCCATGTCTTTGGCTTGGGAGTCCAAGCCAGCCAAAGTTCATGGTTTTTCAATTCAAACATACCATAACATGTACACATAATAACACGTACATATTACAATAACATAAAACAAAAAAATGAGTCTATGTATACGTGTTTATATTTATCTATCTATCTATTCACATTTATAATTTTTCTATTTTTATTTTAAAGTGGAGTGTGTAAATATATACATTACCACAAAAAGTACAAAATGGATATAATGATTCAATTTTGGTGAGTTTGCACCCATGATCATAAATTCAACTATATAGTATATGATTTAGGGTTCAACTAGACCTAATTTATTTACAAAATTAATGGAAATAGTCAATTGTTTCAATGGTGGAGGCAATTAGGGCCAATTTTAACCCCTTAAATGTAACTATGTGTATAGGATATGATTTAATGCTAAATTAGCTTATATTTCATGATGTATTGAGTGAATTGGTGTAATCACTAATGTAATTTGAGTGAAATTGAGCCTCATAAACCTAATTTTGACTATAAAGGATGTAATTTAGGGATGTCAACTCTAATGTCTTTATAAAATAAACCAAATAGTCCATTGATTGAATCCGAAGGCAATTGGGCTAATTTTAGCCCATTCCAATTAATTATGACTATAAAATGTGATTTGGGAATTAATCGACTCCATTTTCATTATAGAATGAAGTAAATAATCATTTGGTTCAATGATAGATGCAAGTTTGACATGTATAAGATGTGGTTTTGGGCTCAATAATCTCGAATGTCATCATATAGCAAATGAAATAGTTGATTGGTTCAATTATGGAGGCAATTAGGGTCAATATGATCCCCTTGAACCTAATTATGGCTATACAATGTGATTTGAGGATAAATTGGATTTGATTTCATCATAGATTGAGCCAATTAGTCAAATGATGAAATCACTGACATAATTTTAAAAAAATTTGGCCACATGAACCTATTTTCAATTGTATATGATGTGATTTGGAGTGAAATTTACCCTAATGTCATAATATAATGAACTAAATAGTTGATTCATTCAATCAAAGACTCATTTGAGGATAATTTGAGCCCCTTTAACCTAACTACAATAGTAGGACATGATTTAGGCCTAAATTATCTCTAATTCCATCATCAATTGATCCAATTAGTCAATTAGTGCAATTAAAGACATTATTTGGGCCAAATTGAGCCTTGTGATCCTAATTTATGGCTCAATTAATTGTATATGATGCAACATATAGCTTAATCAAAACTATTTTTATCACTAAGGCAATCACAAGGGTAATTTAAACTAATATAAAGCCATTGAACCTGACTACGAGTATAGAATGTGATTTAGGGCTAAATTAGCTCATATTTCCTAATATATTGACCTAATTATTCAATTATTACAACCCTAAAACTTGATTTTTATTACAAATATAAACATGAAGGTAATTAAGGGCAATGTAAACCTATTAAACCTAACTGTGAGCCAAGGATGTGATTTTGGGTTAGATATTAGCTCATATTTCCTAGCATATTTAGCCAATTAGTCATTTTTTACAATCAATAATGAAAGTTGGATGAAATTGAACCTCTTGAGCCTAATTTTGACTATACAAGATATAATTTGGGCATATATATTAAGGATATCCTACCCATGCATCAAATAGTCCATAAATTCAATCATGAAGGATATTGGGGCCAATTTGAGCCCCTTGAACCTAGCTACAAGATCAAGACATGATTTGGGGCTAAATTAGCTCCGGTTCCATCACATGAATTGATCTAATTAGTTTAGTGTAGGTAGAGATGTGATTTGGGACAAATTAAGCCTCATAAGCCTAATTTTCACTATATAATATGTAATTTGGGGTCAATTGACCCCAATATCATAAAAATCTGAATGAAATAGTCTACCAATTCAACAATGAAGGAAAATTTGGCCAATTTTATCCCTTTAAACCTAATTACAACTATATAATGTGATCTTGGGCTCAATCAACCCCAATTTTATCATAAATGCAATCACATATATAATTGGGGGTAATATGAACCCATTAAACCTAACTATGAGTATAAGATGTTCATGGGGCTAATTGAACCTAATTTTAACTGTATAAGATGTGATTTGGACATCAATCAAGAGGAAATTGCATCACATAATATTATAATGACATAGTTATATGATATATAGCTATGTAAATATAATGTGTACACGTTATGTTTAAAATAGATAAAAAATCTTATTTCAATAACTATTTTTAACCCTGATCAAGAATTATGTCCCTACTTACATTCTCTTCATCATTATATAATTGTAAAATGATATAACACTACACAGTTGTATGTGAAGACATTTTATTTTCTCATTTTTCATGTCATAGAGAAGGGTTTGGGATTTGATAGGAGAGGTTCTCTCTTTATCAACATCCTCATCCTAACACTATGATAAAAATGATTTTTTTGTGTTATTTCCTTGATGTGGGGATGGTTTTCCAAAAAAAATTTATTGAGATTCTTTGACAATGAAAGCGTATATATATGTTGAGCAGATATATGATGAGTAGAGAAGAAATGACCAAGCTAAATGTAGTAGAGAGGGAGAGAACAATGTTGAGGAAGTGAAAAAAAAGATCTATAACCACCAAAATATTCCAAGGCGTTAGGAGATATGGGAATTAAAATATTGCAATACTTCAAAGGTCCCAAGAAGAGTCTCTAGGATAAGGGCAACATCTTTATGAAGAAGGAGATAACACAACATCAATTCATGATTTCATGGGTGAATGCAAGTTGAATCCAAGAAGAAGAAAACCTTTCAATAAAGGCAAAAACATCAAACAAGAATTCAAAGCATTATCAAAGAGAGAACATACTAGAGTAAGAGGTAGAACATTACCACTTCATCAAACTTGCACAAGTAAAATGTATAAGGGCATCCCAAGAAGGTATGCAAGAGATGCAAAATCCATTATTTGTTTCAATTATATAAAGAAAGGCCATATAACACAAGAATGTTGGAATACCTATCCATGTTCATTTTGTTTAATTAATAACCATTATTTATCCATGTGTTAGAATAATAAATTTATCACTAAAAATCCAAAGTATTTTAAAAGGAATAAAATTTGTATACACCACTCTCCAAGCCAAAGAAGAGATCAAGGTGTAAGAATAAATAAGGATGCAAGTTGTAAACAACACTCTCTAAATTAGTATGAGAAGATGGGAAATAAGAAAGAAATGATTTCCAAGGACATGGTCAAGATTTATTACACTCATTGCTACATGCATGGGCATTATCATGTAACATGTTGGGAATTTCATTCACAACTCCACCCAAATAATTTAAAGGGGAATTGCAATAAGTAAGAGGTGTCTAAATTTAGGAAGGAATAAGTTGTTCCATCACCTACAAGTCAAGATATAAAAAATGATGAAGGATAGTTACCAAGGAAAAATCCATCAAGGAGAAACAACCCATAGACGAATCCCCATCGCCATTGCAAATGGGTAATGGTAAGAAGTAATTTTTGGTGTCACAAATAGAATAATTTCAAATCTAAGATGTTGATTGACATGTATATTTAAGAAGCACCTCAAATTTATTTGTGTGTTCCATTTATTGAAATAATAAATAATGGAATTGACCCCATTTGCATGAAAAGGTAAGGAATAATTTCACTCTTCAAGGGTGAATACGAAGTAGTTGTCCAATATATTTGATGATAAGTTATAGCATCCTTTCATCAAATAGGTTGTATCATTTTTAACATTCTTAAGTTGGCATATGATGAGAAGCAAAGAAATGGCCAAGTTGAGTGCAATGTAAAGGGAGAGAATAAAATTAAAGAAGAAAAATAGAAGGGATATGACTATAAAAATATTCCAAGGCCTTAGGAGACATGAGAATTACAATATTGCACCTAGAGCAAATATAAATGAGGTTCTTCACACCCTTGCTGAAGAGGATGGTTAGATTATCGAAGCAAATTGCACTACTTACATAAATGTGGTATGTCTATACATTTAATGAATACAAAACATGAATAATAAGTGCCAAATGATATTAAACTAGTGTAGTAAGGGCATCCACATTATAATAGTGACAATATCATATCAAACATTTGGACCATAGCCAATGCAAGCAAGGATGGTATCTATTCATTATGTCTAAAAATTAATCAAAATATGACATATCAAATATTTTAGCCCATAGATCATCAAATAATGTAAAGATAGATAAAAGTATTGGCACATCATATCAAAGCATCATATACATCCACAAACCAACCAAATCATAAAATGTAATCAACAAAGCTAAAAGGGATGACGCGACTATCCAAAAGTGGCCAAGCATAGTACCTATAGAGTAAGATTACAAGATGTGTTAGTCCATGCATTAGTCAAGAAAATCTCTATAAAAAAGCATATAGATAATTAAACATCAATCCCACTCCCTTGTGGGGTGTTCCAAATTAATTCTAAGAGCTATTTAAAGAAGGAATACTACCAAACCTTCCAAATAACATCCCTCCTTCCAAGAGCAGCTAAAAAATGTGTTTCTCCCCAGATTTGGTGCTCCAAGTCTGTTGGGGATCAACCAACAATGGATTACACTTATGAAAGCAATGAATGCGGAAATAAACAGATAGATAAGTAACTGAAATGATAAATAGCACAGAACAAGATATACAAGAAAACACCCTGAAAACTTGTATTAAAAACTCTTTACAATAGGAATACAAATGAAGAACTTTGTTCTTCCACACCTCTCTCAGATGCACACAAGATCTCTCACTAGATCTCTATTCCTCAAGAGCTCTCTCTAAAGTACAGTCCTTCAAACATTCACAATGTTCTACTCGTACTCAATTACACTCTCTCTTCATTCATATCAATAGCTTAGAAGATCTCTCCTACATATAGAAATAGGAAACTTAAGCATGCTCTTACAACAAACAGTTAAGCCTCTTCAACAAGGGCTCTAAAAATAACATTGCTAACAATAGAGACGCGAGCATGAGTCTACAACTCAAACTCATCATGCAAACACTCGCTTCTGTCCTTGGAAATAGCTTTCTGGACACGCAGGTAACTGACGTCGGTTCCTGCCTGTTCGCCTGTGACCGTCGCCGGCCGACCATACCACCGACGTCGGCGCCTCTGAACTGCAACTGACTGACGTCGGTCGCTCCTGACCGACGCCGGCGTCTGTGTAGACCTGAACCTGTTTGTCTATGCTCCATGGTGAAGCTTTTAGCTCCACATACCTAACAATCTCCCACTTGGAGATAAACCAGCTGCACCAATACCTGTACAGCAAGATCTTCTAGCTCCTCCATCTTCAACTCAATCGTGAAGACCAACAGAAGTTGAATGAAGATTCAACTTCTCCTTAGTAACCGGCTTTGTTAGCATATCAGCAGGATTCATGTCTGTATGGATCTTCTCCAGCTTCAACTCACCATCTTCCAATACCTGCCGTATGAAGTGGTACCTTAGCTGTATGTGTTTGGTTCTAGAATGGAAAGCTGAGTTCTTAGCCAAGTGGATTGCACTCTGACTGTCACTATGCAATCTGCAACTCCCTTGCTCCCCTCCAAGCTCTTCCATGAACCGTGTCATCCATATCATTTCCTTGCTAGCTTCTGTAGCTGCAATGTATTCTGCTTCTGTAGTTGACAAGGCTACAACCTTCTGCAACTTAGAAATCCAACTAACTGCCGTTCCACCTACAGTAAAAACATAACCTGTGGTGCTCCTCCTGCCATCCAAATCCCCTGCCATATCTGAATCTACATAGCCATGTAGAGACGTATCTGAACCTCCATAGCATAAGTGTCTACTGCTGGTTCCTCTCAGATATCTAAGGATCCATTGTACTGCTTTCCAATGTTCCTTTCCTGGATTGGCCATATACCTGCTTACTGCTCCCACTGCTTGGGCAATATCTGGTCTAGTACACACCATTGCATACATCAAACTTCCTACCGCGGAAGAATATGGAACCTTGTTCATGTACTCTACCTCATCATGTGAATTGGGACATTGTTCTTTACTTAACTTGAAATGTCCTGCCAAAGGTGTGCTTACCGGTTTCGCATCCTGCATGTTGAACCGTTTCAACACCTTGTCCACATAATCTTCTTGAGACAATATCAACCTGTGATTTTCTCTGTCTCTCTTAATGCTCATGCCAAGGATTTTCTTAGCTGCTCCTAAATCCTTCATAGCAAATGTTTGAGCTAACTTCTCCTTAAGCTCTGAGATGTCCTGCATGTGAGACCCTGCAACCAGCATGTCATCTACATACAACAATAGAATAATGTATCTACCGTTATCAAATCTCTTAAAATATACACAATGGTCTGATTGACATCTACTGAAACCATGCTCAGTCATAAACCTGTCAAATTTCAAGTACCATTGCCTTGGAGCTTGCTTGAGGCCATACAAGCTTTTCTTTAACCTGCACACTAGTTTCTCCTTACCCTTGACCTCGAAACCTTCTGGCTGTTCCATGTAAATTTCCTCATCTAAATCTCCATGAAGAAATGCTATTTTAACATCTAGCTGCTCAAGATGCAAATCCTCAAAAGCAACCAAAGACAGTACAACCCTTATAGAAGTCATCTTAACAACCGGAGAAAAAATTTTGCCAAAGTCAATACCTGGCTTTTGTGCAAATCCTTTTACAACTAATCTGGCCTTGTATCTCATCTGACCATCCTCACCTTCCTTCAACCTGTAAGTCCACCTGTTCTTCAGTGTTCTCTTACCAGCTGGCAATTCAACCAAATCCCATGTTTGGTTCTCCCTTAAGGACTCCATCTCCTCAACCATGCCATGCTCCCACTTACTCCTGGACTCCACCTGTAAAGCTTCTTCAAAACTTTCTGGTTCTCCACCATCGGTTAGTAATAAATAATATAAAGAAGGAGAATATCTAATTGGAGGCTTACTTACCCTTTTAGACCTCCTGATTGGTGTCTTGGACTCGTTTTCCACAATCTGTCCACCCAAATTTTCTGACAGTGACCGACCTCGGCCACCTGTAGACCTGTTACTGGCCGACGCCGGTTCTTCCTGGCCGACGCCGGTGCCTGGTCTGCTGACGTCGGTCTCTGTATGACCGACATCGGTTTCTGTATTGCCGACGCCGGTTCCAAACCTACCGACGTCGGTCTCTGTGTTTTCCTGTAAGTGATTATTTCTTTTTCCCGCGAGCTCATTTTGGACCATAATTTCATCCAACTCATTATTGCTCTGCCCAGCTTGATCTAGCTTCCTTATCTAATCACTGTACATCACTCTTTCATTGAAAACAACATCACGGCTCCTAATTACCTTGTTAGTTCCTAGATTCCAAAATCTGAAACCAAAATCATCTGAGCCATAGCCTATAAACGTGCACCTCATAGACTTAGCATCAAGCTTCTTTCTATTTTCCTTATCTATGTGCACAAAGGCTTCACAACCAAAAACTTTGAGATATGAGAGATCAACCTTTTTACCTGTCCATGCCTCTTCTGGAATTCCACCATCCAGAGCTGTAGAGGGTCCTCTGTTGATCAGGTACACTGCGGTGTCAACTGCTTCTACCCAAAACTCTAAGGGCAACCCTGCATGCAATCTCATACATCTTGCACGCTCCATAATAGTCCTGTTCATCCTTTCAGCAATACCATTCTGCTGAGGTGTCCTTGGAACCGTCCTTTGCCTACGGATCCCATTTATGTAACAATACAATTTGAACTTAAGACTGCAGAACTCACCACCATTATCAGATCTCAAGCACTTTAATCTTTTGCCTGTTTCATTCTCAACCATGGCTTTCCATATCTTAAAAGTCTCAAAAACATCAGATTTCTTTTTAATACAGTAGATCCATACCTTTCTTGTGGCATCATCTATGAATGTAACATAGTACTGTGATCCGCCAATAGAGGCTACATGAGCCGGTCCCCACACGTCTGTGTGAACAAGCTGCAACTTCTGCCTTTTCTTAGTAGACCCAGTCTTTAGAAAACTAACCCTTTTCTATTTTCCAAACACACAATGCTCACAAAATTCTAGATCCATACTTTTCAAATCTGAAAGCATACCTTTAGACTTAAGGATAGACATCCCCTTCTCACTCATGTGGCCAAGCCTTGAGTGCCACAATTTAGCATCCACATCTGAAGTAGATAAAACTGAAGGAGATTTGTTAGTAATACAATTGCACAAATAGAGAGTACCTTCTCTCTTACCTCTGGCCATAACAAGTGCACCCTTGGTCACTTTCCAAGAATCTGCTGTGAGAGTTACTGTACAACCCTCATCACCTAGCTTACTTGCAGAAATCAGATTTCTCTTTAAACTAGGAACATGCATCACATCCCTCAACACCCATGTGTTGCCATTCTGTATCTTTAGCTGCACTTTACCTTTGCCAATAATCTTGCAAGGCTCATCATCCCCCAAGTATACTATTCCAAAATCTCCATGGACATAGTCACTGAAATATTCTCTGTTAGGGGTAGCATGGAAAGATGCACCAGAATCTAATACCCAAGATTCTATGTTATTATGCAAAGAGAAAATAAGAGCATCCTGTGCAATACCTGCAACCTTTGTCTCTTCCTTTCCTTCATGCTGATTATCCTCCTTAGGCTTTGACCAGCAATCTCTGCTTATGTGCCCCAACTTTCCACAGTTCCAGCATTGTGGCCTTCTGCCATTTCTGGATTTGGATCTGCCTCTTCCCTTAGACTTAGATCTTGATCTCCTCTTGCTCCTTTCTTTTTGCCTTCCTCTGCTCTCGAAATTTAAAGCATTCCCGGATGTCCCAGAAGTCTCTTCTGTGCTTTTCCTGCGTATTTCCTCATTCAAAATAACACTAACCACATCCTCTACTTTTAAAATATTCGAAGCAGAAGCAGTATTAGAAACTGCCATTACCAAGCCATGCCAGCTTTCAGGCAAAGAACATAAAATTAAAAGAGCCTTTATTTCATCTTCAAATAAAATATTAACAGAACTTAACTGATTAACAATACCATGGAAATCATTCAGGTGATTAGAAACAGATCCACCTTCTTGCATATGCAAATTAAACAACTGCTTCATCAAATATACCTTGTTTGAAGCGGAGGGTTTTTCATACAAATTTGCTAACGTGGTCATTAACTCTACCGTAGTTTTTGCCTGTGACAAATTAGATATCACAGTGGAGGCCAGACTCAGTCTTATAGACCCAAGAGCCTTTCTGTCAAGAACTTCCCATTCTTCATCCTCCATGTCCTTGGGCTTCTTTGCTATCCCACCTAACAGTAAGTAAAGATCCTTCTGATACAGATAGTCCTCTATCTGCATTCTCCAGTGCTGATAGTTCTTGCCATTAAACTTTTCCATTCTCAACTTACTTTCCTCTGCCATTGCTTCTCCCACTCAAACAGAAATCCCTGTGAGCAACCTGTAATCCGAACACACTACACAGATCTGAACCACCTGTTAGTGAACCTGAGCTCTGATACCACTTGTTGGGGATCAACCAACAATGGATTACACTTATGAAAGCAATGAATGCGGAAATAAACAGATAGATAAGTAACTGAAATGATAAATAACACAGAACAAGATATACAAGAAAACACCCTGAAAACTTGTATTAAAAACTCTTTACAATAGGAATACAAATGAAGAACTTTGTTCTTCCACACCTCTCTCAGATGCACACAAGATCTCTCACTAGATCTCTATTCCTCAAGAGCTCTCTCTACAGTACAGTCCTTCAAACATTCACAATGTTCTACTCGTACTCAATTACACTCTCTCTTCATTCATATCAATAGTTTAGAAGATCTCTCCTACATATAGAAATAGGAAACTTAAGCATGCTCTTACAACAAACAGTTAAGCCTCTTCAACAAGGGCTCTAAAAATAACATTGCTAACAATAGAGACGCGAGCATGAGTCTACAACTCAAACTCATCATGCAAACACTCGCTTCTGTCCTCGGAAATAGCTTTCTGGACACGCAGGTAACCGACGTCGGTTCCTGCCTGTTCGCCTGTGACTGTCGCCGGCCGACCATACCGTCGACGTCGGCGCCTCTGAACTGCAACTGACCGACGTCGGTCGCTCCTGACCGACGCCGGCGTCTGTGTAGACCCGAACCTGTTTGTCTATGCTCCATGGTGAAGCTTTTAGCTCCACATACCTAACAAAGTCTGTGTCAATGATGAGTAGCAAGCTCCTCCATCATTTCCTAGTGTACCAATGTCTTAGGATCATGAGTTTGATCAATTTATGAAAATAGGTGAAGCTTTGTGGAAATAATTTTGCATAATAACATTACACAATTTTAGCTCTCTTAATCAATTATGAAGCCTTATATTTATAGCTTTCTAAAAATGTTCATAATCGACCATGACCATCCATCTTGAGATCAAGATGTGTGGCCATGAATTAATTCAATTTTAGAGGGACACGCCATAAATATTTGGAGTAATGGATCATTAATGAGGAATGGGGAGGCTTAATCTTGATATTTATTCCATTAATGGTTTATGGATGCAACCCCATTAATAATGTCATGGGATGATGCAGATTTGAGGAATGAATTTCCGATAAATAGATTTTCAATAACTTCCATGGATTTTCAACTTAAGCTCTTGATTTGATTTAATTTGTTTTAGTGATTTTGATTAATTTTCTATAGTTCTTTGGAAATCTATTATGTGCTTAATCAACTTGATCAGAATGTCATTTTATGAAGTCATAATTTTATTGGAGTATAATCAGAATAAGGTGTCAGTTGCATTAGAATAATACCCTAGTTAGAGTATTATGGATGCAAAATAACACATGCATGTGAAATGTGTTGTTGAATTAGAAGAATTCAGTGGTCCAGGGCATCATTTTATGTGGTCAAAATTTGACTCAAAGTGTTTTGAGAAAAGATAATAATCGCATAAAATTCATTGCCCCATTCAGGGATACATTAGCCTAAATCAAAACATGTATGTGATAAGTTCAAACCATTTAGCGTGTTTTAATGATTTTGGCTCAGATTGTGCATTGTCACAAAATGTTGCTAAGATTGACAATTTTAGCACAATAGTGATAGGAATTTGATATCTATATTTTGCCCCTATTTGAGAAGGCATGGTGAGACATTTGATCAAAGCAACATCTTTTCAAAGAATGAAAAGGTCACTATAATCATAAGAAATAAAGTTTGTTTCTATTTTTCATTTTTAAAGTTTGCATGAATTATAGAGAAACAAATTTATGAAAATTACCCAAACATCATTTGGGTGGCCCCTAATGCCCCATCAAAGGACAAATGGAAAATTTTGAAAATATTGGATGGGTGGGCCCTTAATCAAAAGAAATTATAGTCTCATCAATTTTGGTAAAAAGGCTGAAAATGGGGTAATTAGAAGAAAGTGAAAGGAACCATTGATTAGAGGGGCTAAAATAGTAGCCCAAGAAAGATAGAATGATCAAACTATAGGCTTAGGTGGTGACAATTTTGAAAAAATTACTATATTTTAACCTTTGGGGGTAAAAACAAGTCATTTTGCACTTTGGCTATAGTAATTTTAGAGCTCTGGTATTTGCATGTGAGTGAGCTAAGTAAAATGGCCAATATCCCACACCACTGACATCTTGGGGAGCATGTGAGAGAGTACCAACTACTACCAGGGAGAAGAACATTGATAAGTATCTTTTTTGGTTTTAAATTGGTCATTTTAATGCATTTATTACACATAAGAAATGGTAGTTGGGGCGATCCCATCATTTTTACAAATTAGAAAATAATGAGTTTGCCCACAAAAATGGAAGGAATGCTATGAGATCAGTGATCTTGTTGACACTTTAGTGAGATTGTGGGTCAAAATGGTGAGATTTCCAAATAATGATGAACTCATGTTTTCAAGTGAATTTTTCCCTACCAAATGGTGATATTACCAAGATCGATGAGATCGACCTATTAATTGATGGGAATGACTTGTGGATTGATAAGATCATGATAAATAATGGGATCAACCTATGAAATAGAAGGAACATCTCATTAAACAATGAGATCACCAAAAAAATGGTGAGAACATAGAAGAAAATATAATGGGGCCCTAAGGAGATTAATCCAGCCCCAAAATGAGAAGAAGAGAGATAGAGACACACAGAGGATTAGTCTAAGCCTCAAAATTAGAAGAATATGATAGAAAGATAATTGACACGATTCCTTCATTTTCATTTGAATGAATGAGTGGTAGTTATTACATTATGGGAGTGGCACTCCTGAGTAATATAATAATAGGGGTTCATGATAGATGACCTCATGGGATTTTTTATAGCAGTGGACCTATATCACCTAACACAATTATAAATTATTCATGCAGATAGATCATATTTTTTAGTGCTAGTAGAGAGATGGCACTCTGAGACTTCCATTTTTCATTTATCAATTGGGGATGCAACAATGACACTAGAAGATGTGCATTGAATTTTTCAGGTACCCATGCGAGGACCTAGGATTACATGGATGGGAGTACATGGATGGGAGTAGGGAGACAAGGTGTACTAGATGCCCTACTTGGAGTAGTGGAGAAGGAGATTATAGATGAGTTCATAGATGTATATGTACTAGAGGATTTATCTTGGCCCCAAGAGGGTGGAGCTGGACAAGGGACAGTTCCCTTAGAGGTAGTTATGTTGATAACTCTTGTAAGTGGCCTTATACTATCTGACAAGAGTGGGCAGTACTTTCCTTTGGGGTTGATCAATGTGGTACAAAAAATGCTTGATCACCTAACATAGTTCACATGGGGACCTATGAATCTGACACAACTTTACAAGGATTTACACATGAATGCATATAGGAGAGGGCATAACATATGCCATAACACACCACTGTAGGTATGGTCCTGGGAACACATTATGATTACATAACCAGTGGGGCCTAGGTATCAAAGGAGACCAGAGGATATTATGGCTTGGGTATAGTACTCAATAGGACTA
The DNA here is from genome assembly GCA_037957365.1 of Torreya grandis. Taxonomy (NCBI): domain Eukaryota; kingdom Viridiplantae; phylum Streptophyta; class Pinopsida; order Cupressales; family Taxaceae; genus Torreya; species Torreya grandis. Next base: position 1,654,774 of record JARHVA010004151.1, on the reverse strand, counting down.
AGGATGTAGAGACACTTGGGGGATCTACCTTATTACAGCTAGGCCATCAATGAGATGGAGTATGGAGACTTCATTTGGCATCCCTACATAGGGACATAATTTGCTTAGGTGGAGGACATATTTGTGATCAGATATATGATCATACCATGTTATATCATAGGTTGACATGATTATACTATGGAGAGATATAGACTAGATTGCATCTATTATTATTTTGGTATATATTAGGACATCCCAAAAGGTCCACATTGTTTTGCGCATGTGACTTGGGAGATCAGGGAGTGGGTGCCACTAGTACCCAAGGTAGGCACAATTACTGATTATGATAGGGTAGTTCATGTGCTATGTGACTACATTGATGGATTTATAGATGTGGGGGTGACTGATGTATAAGCCACCTAGTGGTTAGGATTTTAACCCATTTGATTGATGAGGCCATTACCCCAATAACAAATTTTGAGATAATGATGGGTGAGGATGAGGAGGTATCAAGGATAGGCCCAAGCACAACAAAAGGGTTACGTACTAGTGTAGCTAGCCATTCCATTTTCCATTTAAATATAGGTTGTAAAACCTCATATGCCATAGGATTCAACAAAGTATGTGGATATAGCCAAGATAGATGGTCTAGACATAGATATGGGGGATGCCCTAGGGACATGGATAGGTTTTGGAGAGGTAGGTCCCTATGAGATAGGTACAAAGATAGGGATAAGATAAGGAGGGCTAGAGCCCTCAAGTATAGGGAGGTCCACATAGAACCATGCATTAATTGATAGGCTCCAGAGGGAGATATCAACATACCTCTCAGAGATAATAGGGCTATAAAGCACTATGGTTGGGTTATAAGCAAAGTTAACTACTAAATAGGAAGAGAGCATTAGGCTGTAGGGTCTGATTATAACCAGGGATGTATCTTAGGGGATAGGTGGTATAACTAACATGAGTTTGGGCCTAATTAGCTACATGAGACATAGAGTATGTGACAGTGGTTGGTGAGTGGGACTTTGCTCAAATGGAGGTTCAGGAGGTTACTTAAGAGAGGGATGAGGCACATAACATCAAGGTAGATACTAGAGCAAGTTCAACAAGATCCTTGCCCGATGTGATTATGGCCAAGGACAATGTTATGTGCATGAAGGATAATGTCCTACATGTCAATGATGAGATAGCCTACTGGAGGTGAGCCTATGAGGTGATAGTTCCTACAGCTTAGAGAGTGGCTTCCTATAGGGAGTATATTAGGTCATGGCAGACGAGCCAAACCTCTAGGTCTAAACATGGGATAGAGTTAGAGTGATTGATGATGCAAATAACTATACAATGGGTTTTCATGAGCCCTCCACCACCATATCTACCAACAAATGATACATTTGGGATAGGTCAGGGTCTTCATTAGAGTCCTCCTAAGGATGAGTAGGATGAGAGCTGATTTGTAATAGCTCTACCTTTTTGTGTACTTATGATATGTGTAGATATTCTCACAATGTATAGAAACATGTTTTGAGATATATATGACACTCTTTTTTAGAATACTTCTACTTGTACATGGACAATTAATATTCTTTCATTGTCACATGATGTTTGCATTTATATTTCTCTTGTTATGATATGTTTTGGTATGATAGTTTTAAGAGATGCACGTCCTTAGTTAGCATATGGATATTGATGTTTTTGTTCTATTTTATGTATGATTAGATGTTAGAATATAATGTAGGAGATGCACATCCCAAATTAATTATAAACATAGTCAATTAGACTCACATTGTATGTCAAGAGATGCATGTCTTGCATAGAGTCTCATGTCAGGTATGGTGCATTCAAAAATAATCTTCAGAGCTTCATTAACTATTGGATTTGGATCACTTGGTGTTTACTATAGCAAATTTGAAATTATGCATCATAAGGATGAGTGACTTATAATAATATTATATTTCTTTTTGCAAATGGCTAGTTTAAATGTGAATATTTATAACTAAGGATAATGATAAAAAAATTAACAAAACTATAGTTAAAACTATTTATGTTTAAAAAATAAATAAACAAAAACAAAGAGAAATAATAATATAAAAATGTAACCTAACATAAAATCAAGATATGAACAATCAAGATTTAAGTAGGAAACAAGAATGTATAAAAGCAAACCAAGAACAATTTGTTATAAAACAATGTGAAATAAAGATGAGTAATTAAAATCCACATGTTTTAGCAAAAAACACTTGAAAAACAATCAAATAATAAAATAAACTAAATACATACATAAACAAATTAAGCCTAACTAAAAATTAAACTCAAAATGTTTGACGAAATGCACTCAAACACAAAAGAGCAAAACAATATAAATAACAAGACCAAACAATAAAACAACATATAAAAATAGAGGTACAACAAAACACCAAGAAACAAATAACAAAATATTAATAAAAATGCATAAGTATCAAAACTGTAACAAATAAAATAATAACCCAATAAAACAACAATGAAAACACAATAAAGGCACAACACAATTTAAATACAAATGAATGAACAACAAAACATAAAAAAAAACAAAGGGAAGACAACAAAGAACAACAAAATAACAATACAAATCAAATAAACATACATAAACGGTGGTGAATCATAATGCTAGTGCACATGTAATAGAGGCATTATGTTGTGTACAAGGTGACCCCTAAGTTGAGAAATATTGATGGTTGGTACAATGAGACAAGAACAAAGGAAACAAAGCTACCCCCAAGTGATAGGGAAAAAATAACACAATTTTTTTTTGGGGAAATAGAAGAAAAGGAAGGGGTGGCCGAGATGACTACAGATACACTAGGCAAGTAGATGCTACCCAGATAGTCCCATGGATGCAAGGTCTAATATGAAATTTAGGTCAAATGTAGTTCTCTTAGGAAATTAGATAGAAGAAAATTAATGACAAGAAAACATGATTATATTATAGAAGAATAGGTAAATGAGCTTGCAAAATGATGAGTGCATAAGAGACAACTGCTTGTAAAATAATGAGAGCATTCAAATGGCTAAAAAATGGTGAGAGCATGAAATTAGAATAAATAAAGATTCAAGGCAATGTTTTTTTTCTTTTTGTCTATCAGTTTCTAATGTTTTTTGTTTTTTTGAGATAAGTAACATAAATGAAATATTAACAAAAGGCCCAAGGAACTAACTAATTGAGGAGATTCACTTCCATAGGCAAGAGTTTAAATAACATCTAAACCAACTGTAATAGGGAGTATGAATATAAATAATGGTACATGGAACTGACTAATTAAGGAGATGCACCTCCAAGAGTAGGAGTTACAATAATAGCTAAAGCCAACTGTAATGGCTCTTGTGATCCTATGAAGGCAACAATGCCTACCAAGCAATAACAAATTAATAATAGAATATGATGCAGTGTCAGATAAATGTGAAGAACAATGCAACAGGCAAAAAACCATGTGCTCATACATCTTTATTCACTTGTTTGTAAGAAGCTACAAAATACTACTTAGGATAAACTACTTTGTAGAATGGGATTTGAATGTGTTCAAAATGCCAATGAGTCATAATTAAGATCATAATTGGCTATAGAATAGAACTATCTAGGTTACAACGGTCCAGAGTATGAAAAAAATATGGTTTTAGGTAGATTTGTCTAGGGTTACAATGGCCCAAAGTAGGATAAAAATAAGTCTAGTGGAATATAAATGATCCAAAGTGCCAATAATCTAGGGTTACAATAGTCTAGATTCAAAAAAAAATAATTTTCAAGATAGAATGGTTTAGGGTAGGTTGAGACAGAATAAAAATGGTTTAGGATAGGATGGTTCAAAATATAATAGTGGGATAAAATGACTTCGACACAAGTTGCCCCCAAGTAAGGGTTATGATAGACATTGGTTCAAAAAGGATATCAAGTAGAATTGCTTGAGATGTATAATATTCATGGGTTGTAGGATCTCTTCACCATTTGAAATAGGCAATCAATATGCCTCCAATCCACAATTTATTGTGATTACATATGGGCCTAGCCAATTGGGTTGAAACTTGCCCTTTTTTTTGAATTCAACATTAGTGTTATTTTGATTCTCTTTCAAGACCAAATCACCAATTTCAAACTCCTTAGGGAGAATGCAATTATTATAGCTTCTACGCAATCTATGATGATATTCTTTCAAGTTGTCTAGGGAAGCCGAATGCTTGCCATCAAGGAGTTCTAGCTCTTACAACCTGGACACTCTATAATCTTTGTCATCTTCAATGTTCTCCAAAGATACCCATAGTGAAGGTAGCTCAATATAATTGAGATAATATCCTCTGTGCCATAAAAAAGGGAGTATGGGGTGGCTCTTGTGGGGGTTTGATGACTAGTGCGATAAGCCCAGAGGGCAGTAAAAATTTATAAGTGCCAATTACGACCAACATCATTGACAATCTTATTTAGGATTATAAAAATGGTTTTATTTGATGCATTGGCTTGAACATTGCCTTTTAGGTTATATGGCACGGATTTCTTGTGCTTGATTTTGAATTGAGTATAAATAGCTTTAACAACTTAGTTTACAAATGATCTGCCATTATCGAATATAATACAGGGTGGGATACCATATCGACAGATGATATGGTAATGAATAAACTTGGCAATCTACTTCTTGATGATGTAAGTGAGAGGAATGGACTCAATCTACTTAGTGAAATACTTTAGCAGTGATAATATATTTATGGCCATAAAAAAAGGCTGGGTTGATTTTCCCAATGAGATCTAGGCCCCATGTAGTGAATGACCATGGTGTAGTGATTGACTGGAGTGGTAAGGAAGGTGCGTGTATTAGATTACCATGTTGTTTGTAAGCAACACACTTCTTAATGTGATTACAGGTGTTTATTTCCATTTTAGGCTAATAGTACCCTATTCTAAGGAGCTTCTTCGCTAAGACTACACCATTGGTGTGGACCCCACACATTCTTTCATGAACCTCCTTAAGTGATAACTTGGATTATCTCAAAGATAAATAAAGAAGAAGAATTCCATCATAGCCTTTACAATAAATGGTGTTTTTAAGGAGGGTATAATAGGCCATGCAATGAAGGAAGATTTTTTGTCAGTTATTGGAAAGGTCAGGCAAAAAGACTTGGTCATGAAAATAATTATAAATGCCCTGAAACCAAGGTAGTTCAGGTGGGGGATTGAGACCAATGATGGTGCATACCCTATCTAAATTTGGTAAGATGTGAGCAAGATGTAGAATATTTTCAATGAGAGATTGATAGCCTTTAGAACTATTAGCAATTTGTATCATGGATCCAATTATTGCCATTGCATCAACTAATCAGTTATTGGCCTATGGTACTTGCTCAAATTATAGGGATTTGAAGTGAGTCTTAAGATTATCCACAATGTGCTTGTAAGGTACAAACTTATCATATTGAGTCTAATATTGATATATGATTTGATTAATAATGAATTGGGAATCCCTATAGGCTATGAATTATTGGATATCCCACTGTATTGCAAGACAAAGTGCTATAATAAGTGCTTCATACTTGGTCATATTGTTGGTGTAGTAAAATTTAATATGAAACACCTTGGAAATTAGATCTCCTTGTGGTGTAATAAAAAAATGCCAACCCCAGATCCATGGGATGTAAAGGAGCCATCAAAGTATAATTTTCACTATTCAAGTTCTTGCTACACTTATGCTATTGTCATAATAGAATCATCTGGAAAATCAAATTTGAGTGGCTGAGTATTTATAATAGGAGATTCTACAAGTTGATCTATAATGACATGCACCTTGATATCCTTATAATTATAGTATTTAACATCAAATTCGCTTAAGATCATGACCCATTTGGCCATGTGATCCATGATAGTTGCTTTGGACAATAAATATTTGAGGGGGTCCAATTTAGTGATGACAATAGTCTTATTATTTAGCATGCACTGATGTAACTTTTGGGAGATGAACACCATTACTAAACATGCCTTCTCTATAGGTGCATCATTATGTTCATAAGCCATAAGTGTGTAGCTCAAATAGTAGACCACATGTTCTTTTCCATGTTCATCATGTTAGGCTATGAGTGCCCCTAATGCATGTTCTATGGCTAAAATATAAAGGATCAATGGTTATCCAGGGTTTGGAAATCTCAAGACTAGTGGGTTGGTTAAGTATGTTGTGAGCTTCACAAATGCTAATTGACACTTATTATCGCATTGAAATAATACCCATTTATTCAATAGGTGCGTAAATGGGTGAAATTTATCTACTAGTTGTGAAATGAACTTGTAAATAGATTGGATATTTCCTTGTAGGCTATGAAGCTATTTAAGATTAGAAGGTCGAGGCATTTCCATAATGGCCTTGACCTTAGTAGGATCCACTTCAATCCCTCTCTATGACACAATGAATCCTAACAATTTCTCTAAAGTGATGTGAAAGAAACACTTCTTAGGATTTAGATGAACCTGGTACTCATGAAGTCTCTCAAAGATCCTCTATAGAACATCAAGATGTCCAACACGTGTTTTTGATTTTGATAGGATGTCATCAACATAGTCCTCAACAACATAGTGCATCATGTCATGGAAGATGATAGTCATAACACACTGATAGGTGGCCCCAACATTATTCAAGACAAATGGCATAACTTGATAACGTAATGATCCCCATGATATGGTGAATGTAGTTTTGTGATGGTCCTCTAGATCTATCTTGATCTGATTATATCTTGAGAATCCATCCATAAAGGACAACATCTCATACTTAGCAGTAGAATCAAAAATCATGTCGATATAAGGCAAAGGAAAATCATTTTTGGGACATTCCTTATTGATATCTATAAAATTAGTACAAATGTATATACCTTGTGGCTTTTGCTTACTGTAACTACATTAGATATCCATTCAACATAGTTTAGTGGTTTGATAAAGCCAAATCCTAATACTTTCTCCTATTCTACTTTTACCAAAAGCATGATGCATGGATGCATATTTCTTAATTTTTGTTTGACTAACTTATCATTTGGATGGAAAACATGTCGATGCACAACCAAGTTAGGGTCTAAGCTTGGCATGTTAAAATAAGCTCATGCAAATATATCAATGAAGTCTGTTAGAATGGTGAAAATGTGGTCATGCTATTTGTCAGTGAGGGAGGCTCCAAGATAAATAATTTTTGGATCATCATAAGTCCCTAGGTTCATTTTTGTGGTGTTTTATATAAGGAGTGTAGAATAATCTTCTAAAATAGTGGGTAGCGTCTGATCCTCATTCTCTTCTTTACCTTTAGCTTCTTGTTGTTCTTCCCAAATCTCTAGATAGTGAGATGAATTCAAATCTTCTAGTTTAAGTAGTGGCCAACTAGTAAATATTTCTATAAAGTCAAGAGTAAAATGCTCAAAGATGTTTTGTTATTATGATGTAATGCTGGCACTGTCTATTGAACTAGGACTCGGTGGACATTGTGCATTTTTTGAAGATGAGCAAACTTCCCCATCCAAGAGTACCTAAAATAGGTTTTCACTCAAGGGCTTGTTTTTTATTTACTATTTCCCTAATCAATGAGTGCTTCAAAGATGTTTTTGCCTACAGATCTCGATGTTTTATCTTTTTTGTGACCAATTTTTTTTGAATGCTCTCCAAAGTAGGCAAAAGAGTCCAAGGAGAAGTCAAAACCTTGCTTATAATTGCCAATTGGCAATCCGTCTCTAACACCCATGTACTCAATAATTGATTCCTCATTCTAAAATTCATCGGGGGGTATAATATAATCCTACTAGTCCTAATCAATGAGGTCAGGATGGCGAAGGCAAAGGGGAAAATAGGATGTGATGGCCATTATAGAGTTAGAGTCAAATAGGATTGTGTCAACAAGCTCATCATAAACGTTATAATGGATGCTACATCGCTTATAGGAGTCTCATTTCTAGTCGATTCAGAATAATCACTATCAAAATACATAAGGTCACCCTCAAGCGGTATAAATATGATGATAATGGTTCTGGGATTCCTTACTCTTGTGGCCTGAGGCCTTTACCTATATAATCCAAGTTGTCTATAATATGATTAGGGATATGATACCTAGGATTATAAAAACAATCCACAATGCCATTAGAATACAACTAGTCTCCTTTAATAAAAGATTCTTGATCCTAATTTGGTGAAGTAGTATGTATGAATACCATTGGCAGTTTCTGTGCATCTTTCTTCTTTTACCAAATCATGTTGGGCCTGCAAGTGTTTTGGGAAGTCTTAGGTTCACCAAAATATTTAGGAGAATTTGGAAACTTAGTAATGTGGAAGGCATCTTTCAAATGATACGTGAAAATGCTTGCATGTTCAATAGTGATTTATTGTGCAAGCATTGTGGGAAACGGATCAGTCAAAGTGGAAGGTCATTGAATGGAATTACATTAGCTAGAGCACTATAAGAGGTGCTTATTTATACATCAATATGTGAGATTAAATCTCCTAATATATAGTTGATTAATCCTCATAATGTAACCAATCACACATAGGAAATATCACACTTAACTAACCTATGCTACATGTCAATCAAAGGTGTAACTACATCATGTGACATTTATTACATATAGGCTAGGATAAGTTAATTATTCTAAAATTCCCCCCTTAATTTATCATAACTTGAAGAGAATAAGAGAGAGAACTCATAAATGCCTCAAACTTCTCACGTGTAAGTGACTTCATGAAGCCATCTATGTTTTGATCATGATTGGGGCAATACTAGAGCTGTATGTTGTGATGTTGAATAAGTTCATGTATGAAATGAATTTGAACCTATATGTGCTTGGTTATATAATTAAACAATGGATTACAAATAAGTTTAGAACACCCTTATTGTCATAATAAAAAATTGTAGGCTGATTCTGTGGAACTTCAAGTCCTGAAACAATATGGTGTATCCATATCGCTTCATAAATAACTCCTACTACAGTGTGATATTTTACCTCTATGGAAGATCTAGAAACAGACTAATGCTTTTTACATCCCTAATAGATTAGACCAAATCGTAGAAAGAACACAAATCTAGATGTGGATTTCTTGTCATCAATATAAGCTGTATGATTTGCGTCTGTGTATCTTGTTAAGAATAACTTATCATTCTTCTTGTACTCTAGGCCATACTCAACTATACCTTTGATGTATCTCAATACTTGATTTGTTGATTTCCAATGTGTCACCTTTGGCTCTGGTGTGAATCAATAAAGATAGCTAACAACATAGCTAATATCTAGCCTAGTATATATCAAGTAAATGAGACTCTAATCAAATTCTAATAGAGAGTTTCATTTAATTCTGGTGATGGATCTGTAAGAGACAACTAAATTCTTGCTTCCATAGGTGTTGAAATAGGCTTACAGTCTATCATCCTAAATTTATCGAGCAATGTCTTGGTATTACTTATTTGTGAAATAAAAATGTGATGTTCCTTATGTCATACCTCCAAACTAAGATAATAATATAGCATCCCAAGATCTATCATGTTGAATAATTGCTTGATATCATTCTTAGTTGCAACGATCATTTTCATTGTGATGCTAGTGATGACTAGATCGTCGACATAAATAATCACTATAATAACCTCCCCCCATGTTGTTTGAGGTAAAGGTTAGGATCATATGAACTCTTATTGAATCTATGTTGTACGAGATGCTCATAAATCTTAATGTACCAGGCTCAGGGAGCTTGTTTTAGCTCATAGAGAGACTTAATAAGCCTACACACCTTCTATTTATGATCAGGTACCACATATCCTTTAGGTTGAATCATGTATACTTCATCTTGAAAATATCCATTGAGAAAGACACGTTAAATGTCTATTTTATGTACTTTCCATCCAAACTGTGTAGCCATAGAAAAAACCACTCTGATAGTCTTTATCTTAGCTATAGGAGAAAAAGTCTCCTCATAGTCAATGCCTTATTTCTAAGGACACCCTTTTGAAACAAGCCTTGCCTTGTACTTATCAATACTACCATCTACTTTGTACTTGGTATTAAAGATAAATTTTTACCCAACAGGATTCTTCCCTGGTAGAAGATTAACAAGTTGCCAAGTGTTATTCTTTATCAGTGACTGACATTTTGCATCCATAGCATCTTTTCAAGGTCTAGACTATAGGGCTTCTATTACTATTGAGGGATCATAAGTTTCTTGAAAAAGAATAATAAGGACCATATTAACCTCTTCTTGAGCCATGATTTGAGTCTTCAGTCTTAAGTTAGATGTATTTGGTAATCTATTCAAGTTAACATCTCATATAGTAATTGTACACCACTTGGGCATATGCTAAACTATAGGTGGTGGTGCTGGAGGTCCTATTTGACTATCTTTATTTTCACCTTCACCATCACTATCTAAAAATATTTCATAACTTTTGCCTATATCATTTGCTTGTGTAGAAGGTGAATTGATTCCACTCTTTTCATTAAAAACTACATCTTTTCTGATTAGTACCTTCTTTGTTTCTGAATCAAGGAGCTTGTATGCCTTTGATTGTTCATTATATCCCACAAAATTACATTCTTTTGTTTTATTATCCAACTTCTTCCTTTTCTTCTTAGGAACATGCATGTATGCCTTGCAACCAAAAAATTGAAGGTGAGTAATCTTTAGTTTATTTCCTGTCCAAGATTCATGTGGTGTGATTCCATTTAGAGCTTTGGTAGGTGGTTTGTTCAAAAATTAGATTGCAGTGTGACAAGCTTCTACCCAATATGTATTGGGCATTTTTGCATCCTCAACCATGCTAAAAAACATTTCCATAATGACTATGTTATGTTATTTTGCAACTCCATTCTACTGAGGTGAATATGGAGTTATCAATTGCTGATTAATTTCATTCGTATTGAGGCAGGTTGAGAATTTTTTACTAGTGTATTCCCCCTCATGATCTGAGTGGAAGGTCTTGATTTTCCTAATAGTTTCATTTTCAACTGTGGCCTTAAATTATTTAAAGACTTGAAAATCTTGATCTTTTTAGTCTTCAATAAATATACCCACAGTTTTTATGAGTAATAATTAATAGAAATTTGAAAGTGTTTATACCCTCTAAGACTAGGAGTAAAATGTCCACATAGATCAATGTGCACCAAGTCCAATTTACTAAGTGATTGATATTCAGTCTTTCTAAAGGGAACTCATCTTTGTTTTCCATCTAAGCAACTGGTACATATATCATAAGATTGCTTAAGTTTGGGAAGACCATGAACCATATCTTGTTTGCTCAATTATACCAAATAACCATAACTCAAGTGACCATATCTTATGTGCCATAAATTTCCTAGTTCTATATCTTTGACCACAAGGGTTTGGTGATCATTTGTGAACAAAATCAAGCTAAAACATTTTACCAATGTTGGAAGCCTTGGAAATTACTTTGAAGTGCCTAGATTTGTCTTTGATGTGGCAAAAAATTTGACCATTTTGGTGATCGAATTCAGCCATAAGGTTGTGGTCAAGTAGCTAATTAATAGATAATAGATTTTTTGTAAGTCTTGAAAAATAGAGAACATTTGAAATGTTACAATTTCTATTTCCAAGTTGAAGTTTGATGTCACCACTGCCTTGTACTATATATGAGGTATCATCTCCAAGTTATGTATTGCCCTTTGATTCTATTTTGTTCAATGTAGAAAACCATTTTTTTCTCCCTATCATGTGTCTAGTTTCTCTTGAATCAACATACCAAATTGCACTTGGATGATTGGTAGACTCATGTGTTTGAATATCTAAACCATATTCTTCATTTGAAGAATCATATTCTTCATCAACATTTCAATGTTGTTTAGGCTTGGTTTTTATTTGTTTCTACCTATTTTGTTTTTTTTTAAATAAAAAGGGGTAAAAATAATATTAATAAGAAAAGAGCATTACAAGAAGAACGGGGGGGGGGGGGGGGGGTGGGGGGGTGGGGGGGTAGAAACCCCTAGAAGAAAGCAGCATAAACTGAAAAACTAGGCACACGCCCAACTTGAAAATATTATGAACCTCCCTATCAGCCTCCAAAATTCTTTCCAAATCAAAACACAACGTCGGGGAGAGAGACCCCCAATCCTCAATGTTTCCACCATCCAAATGGTCAGACGCCCATTTAGCCAAAAAATCCACTGCCCTATTCCATTCTTGTAGAATATGAGCAAAAGTAACGCTATCCATAAATGAGCAAATCCACAAAATATGTTGCACAATCTGAGATAGTTGCCAATTGACGTCCACCACTTTCCTCTTAATGAGCAGGTTAATCAAGACTTGAGAGTCTGATTCGCAGATAATCCTACGCCAACCTAACACCTGGGCCTTCTCAAGGGCATAAAGAATGGCCTGACCTTCCATCATGTTTCTACCTGTTTTGTTGTTGTGGTTGCTTATTTTCTATTTTTGGTGAATTATTTAAAGTTGGATTCTTACTTGATGAGCCCTTTTGAAATGTGTTGTACCAACAATGATTTAAGTTATGTCCTTGTATTTCACAAATTTGAAATGCTCTGAAAGAACGTGATTTGTTCCATTGTTGGTTTTATTGATTATTCTACTTTGGAGATTGTTTTGTACCCTTCATGGGTTTCTTCCCCTTTTGATTCGATGTGAGTGTATGATCCTTATCTACTTCCTTTGAATTATGTAAAGCTTCCTCTTGTTGAAAAAAATTTACCAACACTTTAAAGGTTGGTTTTTATCTTATGACATTCAAAGTAGTCAAAAAGATCTTGTATGTAGGTGGTAGTGCTCTAAGGATTATAGGGACCAAAGAGTCATCTATCATTAATTCGCCTAAAGATTAAAGTGAAGTCCATAAATTTGTAACCCTTCTAAGGAATGCTTATACTTTTTCATCTGATTTGATCTTGAGAGTGTGTAATTGGCTCTGAAGATGCAAGATTTGATTATAATTCTTTACTTCATATACTATTTTAAGCTTATCCCAAGCATCTTTTGTAGTTGGAGCACTTCGGATATGATGTTGTACCTCATCCAAAACTCCAAACATAATTATTAACGTAGTATTTTTATTATCTTTGTCATATTTTTGTTATTTTTTCAACATCTATTGTATGTCTGACCCATGTGCTTTCTACTATTGACCAAATATCTTCAAACTCTAGATGTGTCTGTACTTATATATTCCAAGTAGTGTAGTTTTCACCATAAAGCAATTGTGTGTCGGGGAGGACAAAATGAGGTCCAAAACTAGACATCAAAAAATGCAAGTTGCATATGACAAGAAAGTATAAGTGTGTTTTAAGTGTGGAATAAAAATGTGCAGACATGAAATGTGCATTTGAATTGTAAAATGTAAGTTATGAAAAATGGTAAAAGGCATACACAAATAGAAAAACTTGCACACCAACACACAAAAGGATGTCAGACTCCACTAAAAATGCATCTAAGAAAGTAATGGAAAACTAAGAAAATTGGATGTTGGTTTCAATCGAAAATGCATTTGAGGTGTTTACAACTTGATGTTCCCATTAAAAGATGATTTAAGGTAAGGTGAGATAATATACCCTCTTTGATGGTATTTGCAATTATGGGATAAAAAAACTTATTAGCTTGTACAAATACAAAGGTTACGACTCTTTATGAGTCAAGCAATTGCACCAATGGATTGACAACACATGCCAATAAAAATTTGTGACCTCCTAGGTGTGAGAGAAACAAGTTTTGTGGGTTCTCCATGCTTTATAAGAGTACTATTTTTAATTTGAAAAAAACAATAGAAAAATAAACACATTAAATATCCCCTCCTAGAATAATATGTGTTCACTACTTTTGAAAAAATAGGCCTTGTATTAAAAAAAAATCCAATTGGATTTAATAAACCCCCCCATAATTCAATTATTATAATGTTGTTTTTATTTAAACAATAATAATCAAAATACCCCTTAAAAAAATACCACAACCTAATTTTTCTTTATCCATGTGAATGGATGTGTGGTGGCTAGGAAAGAATAATGGCTATGTTGGCATTGATATGAGACTACAAAGGGTCAATGTAGGATTGTAGGTAAATATACACTCCTTCTAGGCTCTTGACATGGCCGTAATGGGTAATATCAGGCCATGGATGGGCCGTTGGAGGTTAGATGGCTTGTATGCTTTGATTAATGGACTGTAGGTAGAATTAAATGTGTAAGAGGATGTGGAGTAATGTGTAAGGCTTATCGAGGTTATGGGTTGCTTTTGGAGTGATTAGGCAAAGTCGATTTGATGGCTGTAACTAAGTATGGTTGGTGATGGAGACTGTTCTACACTATAGGCACCTCAATGGTTAGATATGGCTAGTATAACTCCTTTGATGAGTTGTGTTTCTACGATGAGAGGAAGGCATGAACCTGTGTGGGACATGAAAGTAGTTGAGTCCATCAATGACTGATTGGTTGGGCTGTTAATTTAGATGTGGCATTTTTTGTCCTGTACTGTGGTTGAGATGATGGACTCCCATATGTACAATACTCCCAATACAAAATGCTTTTGAAAGGATTTAAAACAAGAGACATCAATTTGATTTAATGTCCTCCATATAATACAATATTAGATGTATGGATTCCACACAAATCACAAAATTTCATATCTGAAAATTATTACTTAAAAGTAGCATTCACAAATCCTTAATGCTTCAAAAATAAATATTTGGGTGTGTGGCATATGCACATGTGCCAAAGGAAAAGAGGCATAAATTTGATGCTAAAAACTTGAATTTTGATTTATTTTCTCTAGACGAACCATCAAAAACACCTCCATCACCTTCACAAAATGCTCCTCAATCAAGAAACTTTAGTAGCATTTTAGATCAAACTCTTGCTTCTCTTATGCCTAGAAAGATAAGGAGCTTGAGGGAGATCTATGATGACTCAAGAAACCAAACTTTTCCTCTCAAGATGCAAATTGATCCTCTCAAGAGTATTATAGTACTACATCAAGCAACCTTCAAGATAGTCATGAAAGACACATCTAGACTCTTGTATTAGAGTTGATGGTGAAGATTTAGGAAAACTACAACTAGCTTAGGATCATTGATGATTAACATAAGATCCTATATATCCAGGTAGAGGAGAAATTACACAACAACAAAAGTCTTGTGCCAAAAAATATCCATTGGTAGATGTTGAATAAGTAACAAATGAGCTTATGAGCAACCTGACACTAGAATACTAGGTTCCCATCCCCCACAATCATTCAAAGTTTAGTGGATACCAGAGAAAGATCTAAAAATCAAATTCATGGTATAAGGAAAGACTTATTAGCAGTTCATGGAACTGTTAGGTGAGCTATCATCTTGTTTTGACTGATAATCTTACATAGTCAAAGAAAGGGAGAGATTGTGCCTACTAAAGGAAACTATTCATAATAGAGATCAAGCCAACCATCTCAACATAGATTAGTAGATTCTAGAAATTTTATTATTCAGCTAAGAATTAGGTTATTAGTGAGATCTTAGGTGCCACCGTACAAATAGCATAAAATAATCATAGCCCATTGGAGAAGATGCACTAGGTTGGAGATGAGGGGATGAGCGATGCAGAGAGATAACAAAGTTAATAGAAGAAGGAGATCATGGGAGAAGTGGAAACATATCTGTGGCTTGAAGGATGTGTAGGTATAGGGAATATTATCATCAATACACTCCTAGAACATGCCATGACTGACAAAGGAGGAAGAAGCTAGTGTATGATTTTTTTATTTGCTGCTGCCAAAGAAAGATTAAAAAATGTAGCATTTGAACCAGTTGCTACCAAAGAAGATGCATAAATTTAGAGGAGTTAGAAGATGCACTACTACCAACCCTCATTTTTATATGTTACCTTCCTATACACAAGCAAAAAAAGTGGTGAGCAAAGCTATAAAAGGAATCAATAAATCCCAGCTAAAGCCAGAGTCGAGGAGTAAAGCGAACCATATCTACAACATGGCCATATCAGACAGTAAAAGTTGGCAGCATCTACGTATATTTAATAGATAAAATTATGACATTTGGGCAAAGAAGATGAGGACAATTTTTATGGAGAATAATTTATGGGAGTGTGTGATCCCAGTTTCATAGATGTGACCAATCAAGTAGTGTACACTGCATTGACAAATGCCTAGAAGACTCAATTGAAGGAGAATCAAAGGAAGGATGTGAAAGCATTAAATTTGATTGAGATAGTAATGGTAGAATCCATATATCTAATAATTTCTATATCAAATTACACAATGAAAGCATGAGAGATCCTTCAAAATTCCTATTATGGTCCTGATAAGGTATGGTTAGTAGAACTCCAAAATCTTAGAAGAGAATTTGAAACATTGAAAATGAGTTTATTTATGAGTTTCATACTAGAATCTATAGCTTAAGAAATTATTTAAGAGTTAATAGTGAAACAATAGATGACCAAAATATTGTTGAAAATATCCTTAGGAGTTTGCCTATGAGATCATTGAAAACATGCCCCACTGAATTTGAAACTATGAAAAATGTGGATAACATGTTTCCAAAACATGCACCCACCACAATTTGAATCTATAAAGCAATGTGTAAGTCATACCTCTATGTAAATGACTTAATATATATGCCCCCCCTCTGTAAACTATGTCTAGGTAGATATATCATTGAATCATGAAGAATATGATCACACCAAGTCCCAAAGATGCATGATGTAGATCATGGCATCATCTAGATACTATAACACAATCTCAATAAGTAATCAAGCACACACACAAGAAAACTCAAAATCAAATCAAAATACAATGGTCCAAGGACACCTCAAAAAAGGGGCATGTTCAAATGCCACATAATCAAAGGGATGTGACTTATTCAAATATCCACAAAGCAAGAAATGATATATTCAAATGTTAACATAAACAAGAAATGACATATCTAAATGTCAAAGGTATAGGGGTCATAAAAAATGAATCATATTAAAATACTCAAACAATCAAGACAACATCAAGGAAATACACTCAAGGAAGTGCATAAAATGAAAGCATAAACAACCAACATAAACATGTCATACTAGTCCTTAGATATATGTGTTATCAAAAATGTTAAGTACATAACATATCAAGTATACTGTAAAAGATATAAAAATATATAAAGGCATGTGTAAATACATATATGATCTCAAACATGAAAATATAAAGTGACCATAGATTGATATAACTTGGATGTATCATCATCATAGAGGTGGATATACATAATGACCCGATGACGTGAGTAGAGGGAAAACCCAAAATCTAGAAGTGCATAGATCATGTATCTGTGTATGATTGAATCACACTCATAATATGTGTGAACATAATGCATATAGGAAATATTTATATGCCATATACCATCATGGAACCAAAAACATATATGGCAAGGACTTAATAAAATGTGTAAATGTTGAAAATCTTTTTGGAATTTTGAAGTTTTTTTTAAAAGTATTTTTGGAATGTGTGAAACCTTGTAACTTTAATTTGGATTCTTTAAATTTTTTTAGTTATGGCTAGATAATTTTAAATTGTACATGACATATTTCTCCTCCCGTATTACATGTTTAGTAGAATAACTAATGCTATCATTTAAAATATGGATCAATTTGCCTTCATGAGAAAACGAAATACCTTGCTGATTTTGGTCAAAATTTTATTTTATTTGGTATAACCAAAGACTTCCTAGTGTAAATTCATATGGCTTAGTGGTAGGCATAACCTAAACCCTTGTTTAAATTACTTTAGGACCATACTTAATTGGTAGTGTTATTTTCCCAGGGAATCTTTCCAACCGACTTCTTTTTTTAATTCTTTTAGATCAAAGCCAAGTTGTAAATGTCTTACATTACATGTATTTTTTTTTTATGTAGGATCAATATGGTTATGCCAAAAATAATCACCACACATGAATAATGTGATCATTAAATTTTTTTGGTGTAAATCCTATTTTATTTGTTTAATTTGAAATATTTATTGTGCATTGTCTACCATTTGCACTTTTGGTTCCTTCTTAGAATAATATTGTAAAGGATCATTAAATATTTTTGGATTTAGTGATCATCAGGTTATGAACCTAATTCCTTTATAGGATCATCAAATTTTATATTTTGGTTATCTATGAGCTCTTGGATCTTATGCTTCAAGGTAAAACATCTCTTTGTAGAATGCCCAGGGCCCTAGTGATAGTCTCAATAAACATTCACATTATACCCTTTGGGTGTATGTATACTCATATAAACCTCTATAGGATTAGAGAGATATATGATGACACTCTATAATTTGTAGGATTAATGAAGCGAGATACTCAAGTAAGCATATAAATTATTTCCACGGTGTATTGAATTAGACTAGCCAATTCAGTTTTTCTAATAGTGTATCAACTGATGTTGCGTTATTTATATGAGAGATGGGTTAAGCTATACCTTCTCATTTTTAACCAACCATTATCATTTGCATCTATATTTTAACAAATATCAAAGGCCAAAATTAAGTTTATAGGATTGCGGTGTAGGATCATTTATTTCTTAGACCATTGCATGATGTTTGGAGGGATTAGTATCCATTGGACATGTGTAAATAATACATGATGGATGAATTTTAAGCATGAGCACAAAGTATATATAATCACATACATTTCATGTTCCAAGGTCATCCAAACAATATATTATATTTTTAATCATTTGGTATAATGTAGCAGAAAATAGGTAGTGTATGGGGCCCCACAATAATGTTCAATGTTATTTTCCCCAATACTTTTGATGAAAAATTATCAAACACTTTTATGTTTATATTGTAAGGTTCCAAATAATTAATACCAATGCTAAGTAAGGAATGAAAGGACATGTTGTAAATATTAAGCCCTAAATCATTATCCACAAGGACTCTTTTTACAATTTTATTGCACAAACCTACCTGAATGTATAATGGCAAATAATAATTTATGAGATCTTGAGGTATTAGATACTCATTTTCAAAGGAAATATTATACTTAGTTCATTTAAGGACCCTTTCATTATATTTACAGATCTATTTATTTCATTATATTAGCATATTACAATAGAAAATTGACACTACAATTATATTGTAATATAAAATGAATTACACATGTATCCATATTGAACATATTAATCAAAAAATAAATGTGATTTTAAATTTGAAATTTTTTGTCAAATTATAAATAAAAAATTAGAATTGAGAATTAGGAAACCCTAGATCAAAATCTAGGGATTTGTGGATGAAAATTTAGGTTCACCAAATGTTTAACCCTAAAATCTAGATGTGAGAAATCTAGGGTTAAAGGGAGAAGAGATAGCCTAGGACACAAGGATGGTAGACTATCTCTAGAGTAGGTCAATTGTTTACAAAAATTAGATAATATACATATTTAATTTATTATGCTGAGATGATAAAGATAGAATGTACAACTATGTTAGATATTAAAACAATAATGAAAATAAGATACTTATTTGGTTCTAATGATAATATAGATATGGTTCTAAAACATGAAAAAAGTGGTCTAGATATAGATTCTAGAATAAATTATAGAACAAACACCTAATTATGGAAATTATGCCTCTATATATATAAACACTTGCATCAACATGGGATGGTTACATCAAAATTACTATCGGACTCAGATGTAGGTGTCTAGTATGGAATACCTGCTAAAATAGGATGGGACCACCTAGATATTTTTGGGTTCTATGTCATCTTCACACTAGTACATTCAAGATTGGGTCATGGACTGTCATTCCTTGTCAAATATCAAATCCCTAGTTGTTAATCTTCATATTGGATATGGGAAAATGGGTTAGTGGGTGCATGGTGTTGAACTACCACAAAGATTCCTATATCAATGAGCATTGTCTACATAATAAATACTTTGAAGAGGGCCTTAGAATTATATAGTTATCCCTATGTGTTGGATTGTGTGTGAATCATGTAATGTGTGATAAAAAGTACAACAGTGACATATGTTTTAACTTGGAAAATATAACTCTTGGGATACTCCTTCAGTGCTTTAGACTTGTAGATGTGTTGTCCCTATGACTAATATGTAAATAAGAGAAAACAAGTAACCTTTGCTCATTTGAGTGTTTGATAGAATGATTTTGGTAAGTTACCTTAGTCTCTCTTGGTATTTCCTAGGTGAGTAATGAATGACGGTTGATCTTATATTTATAGTAATCCCCTTTGAGAATATCTTTATGTGAAAATGGGTTAGTGGGCACATGGTGTTGAGGTACCACAAAGATTGCTATGTCAATAAGCACTATTTACATAACCAATACACTGAAGAGGGCCTCAGAATTATGTAGTTATCCCCTATGTGTTGGATTATGTGTGAATCATGAAATGCGTGATAATAAATTATAATAGTGACCTAGCTTTTAACTTGGCAAATATATCTCTTGGGTTATCCCTTCAGTACTTTAGACATGTAGATGTGTTATCCCTATGACTGATATAGAAATATGATAAAATATGGAACCTATGCTCATTTGAGTGTTTGATATAATGATTTTGGTAAGTTGCCTTAGTCTCTCTAGGTCTTTTCTAGGTGAGGAATGAACGAGGATTGATATTATATTTATGGCAATCCCCTTGGAGAATATCTTACATTAAAGCACTTGGGATGACCATAGGAATATGTTTTTATGTAAATTGGATAAATTTAGAGCATTAGACACTTACATTAGGGTATGATACTTTCATCTATGTAACAATCTAACTAGGACATAAGTGTCTAAGTAGTTAGAAAATAGGTGCAGGTCCAAAACTTGCAGAGATGGAAGATAAGTAGATTTATAACAATTATTGAAATTGTTGCAACTTACCCTCTCATTACCACAGCTTTTTTGGATTCAATTAATGTTTATATCACATTGTCTATTGTTTCTACTACTTTTATTCCTATAGCTATAGTTTCTATTCACCCAACTAATTATATGCCTAGTACTTATATGGTTAGTAACATGGACACTACCACATACACACCCAATACACGATTTTTGAAAAACATAACACAAAATTCCATTACATATCCTATTTTTCCTATTACAATAAGCCCACATTTTGAGGACTTTGTTTCATGGTCCATCTTTATAACTTACACATTTGAAGGTCATTCTTCCACTTAGTTGGGATCATAAATGCATGCATCCACCTAGATAAAGTATAATGTGGTATCCATAATCAAAGATTACCTTAATTCCATTAATAATATAAATAAAATCCCTCCACATAGAGGGTCTCAATAGAAAATATGGTAAACCCACTATTCCTTACACCTCCAACTTCCACAACTCTAATCATAACCCCTTCACCTAATCCATCGTCACTCATGCATCCACTAAACACTTCATCATTAGTCACCACATATGTATAGGTATCTCACATTAAGCAATTAGTCTTGACACTTTTATAAATCTATAACTTACAAGCATAAAAGATGTCTAGACAAAATCTAGTTATGTCAAATGAGCCAAAGTGTACCATTGAATTCTATGAGAAATATAATAAGTTGAAGAGGATAAAAAGAGGAAGATGGAAAGGGGAGAGGAATAAATTGAATTCATGATAGAAGATAAAATCCTTTCATTGACCAAAAAAAGGAAACCCTTCCCGAAGAAGATGATGAAATCCAAGAAGATCCAATCTCCATGGTTGATGCTACAGGGGGATTATTAAAAAAATGTTTTGTGGCTTGTAGAAAATGATTAAGAGACTAGATTCTCAACATATATTGGAAGCCCCAAATGACATAATATAAAAAAAATAAAAATTCAACTCAGTCATTATAAAAATTGGTAATTTCTAAACATAAGGCAAGAGCTGAATCCCAACCACATTCGGGGAATGTTGTTAATTTGAGTGAATATTTGAAGATTATGGATGCTAAACTATATAATATTGCTAAGGTAGTTAGAGATCAATAATATCCATACTTGAACCTATTTCTACTAATAGATATTAATATTGCATAAGCTTTTATATGCTATAAGAGAATGGACTTACATGATTGGCATAACCAAATGAATGAATTGGTCGAACAATTGACAATCCAAGAGACCATGGAAATTGAGTTACTAAAATAAGTGATTATTCCAATCATTACAAAATGCATGGTAATATAATCGACCAATGTTATTTCGACACTATGTTACATACCTCTATAGATAATTTCAAGGCAAGAGTTGATTGCATTCATCCTTGAGGTGGTGATAAGATTGTTCAGCTAATCACATTTTTAAAAGGAAACCTTGATGAGGCCTAGACACTTATTGATTCATTCAAAATTTCACTAAGCATACACATGAATATATTGGATAGGATTCCTATATTATTTAAAAATCAAATCATAAATTTGAGCACTATTGATTCATATTTTATTGCGTGCTCAAGGAAAAAGAATCAACAACAGAGGTAGTTGGTAGTTCAAGTAGGAATTTTATCCTCAATAAGTGTCTAGGCAATAGAAGCTACAAATGTTGACCATCTACAAATGTTTCTTATACTCTAATATATATATAATGGTGCATACCTTGTTGGAACATGTATACACTTAGATTGAATCCACTTTAACTCTTGTGCATGTTCAGATCAATCCCACCCAAATGGAAAACTATAGTTCCAGCTAAATCATCGGCCCCTATCTTGGACCCAACTAACACTAGAAATTCTACTCATTCATCATAGAGAAACATTTATATTTTTTACCATGATTATTTATAAACCTTGTCATCTTGTAAAGCTGTCAGGATAAATAAGGAACTGGTATTATTTTAGATTTTTAAATATGTAATGAGATTTGAATATGAGGTGGTACCTATCCAAATATATATATGTGTAAGTCCCATTCATTGTAAATTTAGGGGAATTTTGGCAATTAATGCAAACAAATAAAGTTTCTGAAATTGTTATATGAGTTCATTTTAATTCACTTTTCCTTAAAAAATTATGTTTTTTACTTACAAATTTTCCATTAAGTTGACATATTATATGAAGTATTATGTATCTATTTTATTATAATGATCGGATTGTACTGTGTGTTAGTCCTATTGGTATTTTGATTATGTTTAAAAATTCAATACTAACATTATCCTTGGTTATGGTCATTGGATTATATTTCAATTGATTCCTCAGACTATTAACTATGTTTATTGCATTTTGTGTTGGTATCAAGCTTACAACAAACATTAGTAAGTGATACGTGCCTAGTATTATTACATCTAGTTAGCTTGGAAGGGTCTAATCTTTAGTTGCATCATAAAGCCTTTCTTTTTTGCCTCATCACAACCTTTATTTATCCTTATAAAAAAAATTATATCCACCTTAGTTTAGATCCATCCATTCGCCAGAGGTTTACTCTTATAACTTTAGGTTAGACATTAGACGTAAGTCACATCCAAACCATCCAAGGTAAACAACCACTACACTCACTACTATTCAACCACATGGTTATTTATAAAACTGATACATGTAACTTGTGCTTTTGGGTGAATTTTCAATGATCCTAAAATGAGAGGTTCTATATTGTAAGAATATATGGTTTACATAAAACCCACATCAACATGTTTTATTTAGCACTAGAAGGAGGGCCTAAAATGTTTAGTCATTGAGTTAACTTTAGTTACATACACTAGATCAACTAGTAAGATTAATAAGTTCCAATTCCAATTTTAGTTTGCTATTATTATCACCTTTCCATGTTCATTTAAGACCAAGATTAGATAGAGGTATCTCTTGGATATCCATAACCCAATCAAATTCCCTTATTCAGGGGAATCAACCTCAACATTTTAACATGGCTTAGATAGTTGGCTTTATCATTTTTGTAGTTGATGTTGTCCATGATTTTTATAGGAATCTTGAAAAGTATCTTCCTCAATTCTCTCCTTTGAGGGGATGAATTGTTGAGGAACATATTAAATCCTTTAATACTTCATTAAGATTACTCAATGTATCCAATAAAGATTTTACATGCCAAATTTTCCCTTTCAATTTACAACATATTGCATATGAATGCTTCATAAATCTTACAAATAATTTAATTAATTCATGGGATCAATGTCATAGTACATTTATTACACAATTTAGACAAGTTACTAGTCTTATTATGGTTTCTCAAAATTTTGCTAGTATGAAAAGGGAACTCATGAGCCAATTAGAGCATTTAATACAAGATTATAGAATATGTACAACTCTATAGATGTTTTGTATAGATCTATTATTGTGTTATCTATGTAGATGTATAAAAAATCCCTAGATTCAATGACTGTAGTATTATTACATAGGGCCTAGAACATCAATACCTTATTGGATGCTTATATTGAATCCATCAATGTTGACTGCCAATTGAATCCTCAATTTCAAGATTTGGATATACCTGACATCAATATAAATTAATCGTATTTTAATTATATTCCAAATGCCAAATAGAATGTAATGACCAACAATCAAAATTAGGTTTTTAATAAATTAACTTTGGCTCATGTTGCACCAAACCATAACTTAGGTGTTTTGAATAATTTTTTACATATGTCTAACCAATGAAACTAAAACCAAGCTATAGTTCAAGTCAACACCTCAAGTACATAAGGTATAACTTATTATTCTAATAAAACATAGCTATATGCCATATGCATGGTGTAAAAACTTAGCAATGAGTTTCTTAGTATGCAAAAAATCTTAGGAAACACTATAGGGAAATCAACTAATAGAAATTTCACTTTCCATATAATAAACCATTCAATAGTCCAAACAATAACACAAATCCATATAATAAACTCTTGAAATAAACATTTGTGAGGTAATTATACCCATGATCCAGAGGATTTTTGAGTCACCTTTTAACAAGGGTTGGCTACAAAAATCATAGTCGATGGAGCCCACTTTTATAATGGAGGGAGATCTGCCATCATGCATAGTAATGGTGTTTTATTAATTTTGTAATTACACTATTATTTATTTACCATAAAATTTTTATGTGCTTCTGGTTGTGACATGTGGTAGGATGAGGAGCAATTGGAGAGGCCCACATGGTGGGGCCTTAGGCCACCATGTGCCCTGCCACCACATCCTTGCTATTTCTCCAAGCCACAATGCAACCCAACTCATATGGAAATCCAACTTGAGTTACCAACCCAACTTGACTCATCATGAAAGCCCAAATCAACTCGCATGGAAACCCAACTCAATTGAATGGACAACGGAGGAAATATGTAGGTAGATTGCCTATGTTAATACAACCAAGTTGGGAATGTAAAAGTGCTCCATCTATGTAGCAAGGTAGAGGACTATGAGATGTGTATGGGAAACCATTTTTGAAAGAAAAAAATCATATTCATTACATAGGCTAGAATAGAAGTGGTCCATCGGAGGTCGAGTAGGGGCATTGACACTGTATTTGATGGGAAATGATTATAGTTTGGCTTCGCCATTAGACATGGCACACTGTTATTCACTTAGTAAGACAAGTATTTGGACCATGATGGAGAGATAATGATGAGTCATGTATCCATACAAGGGTTTTAAAAAAAATTAGTATTTGGATTGAGGATGAAGTAGTTTGATTAAAAAATGGAACTGAGTCTTTTCCACATGCCTATGGAATTGATTTGGTACATCAGAGCTGAATCTACAACCTAGAGGTTAATGTATCTATTTTCTAGGCCTTTTGGATAGGGATGCATAATGTATAATATAGGTAGATCCAAATGGAGGAGGCATCCATTTTACAAGGTGGAAGCCATAGTTTATGACTAAAACCCTTCATACACAAATTCAGTGTATGAGACATCTTCACCTATTGAGGCCTTCATGTCATGGGAAGAGGCTTTAATTTAGTGTGGATAAAATATACAGTCTCCAAAAAAAAAGGAGTATATCCTTGTTTGTGTTGATCATACATTAGGAGGGCAACATATTAGCAGAGATAGTCCCTGAATGAGGAAAAAGCCCATACACCTATTTGAAAGGGATTTAAGCCTTAAATAAAGATATTAACTGTAGTTGTAGGGTTTTTATTGGGAATTTTGTCTATTGCATACGGCTTATGAGTTTTGGGTGATTTATGGGATATGAGCATGAATCTGTAATGTAAATGGAGATAAAAAATAAACACATAGGTCCGAGCCCTATGAGGACTATAGATATTCTCATTGTAGATGAATACATCTATGGATGTATGGTATGTGTCTCTAAATAGACTAAGTATCTATTATATCATTTTTATTTTATTATTGTATGGTTTGTAACCATGGATAAATGTATGATTGGATATTTTAATATGCCTATTTTGTGTAGGGCCTTTTGGCCATAGGTAGAGGGGTTGTGTAGGACCTTTTAGCCATAGGTAGAGGTTATTTAAGTTGCAATACAATGCCTTGATCCTGGAGTCTAATCATTTATTCTATTTGATGGTGGTAGGAAAGTAAGATATGTAATGTGTGCCTCTATATTAACATACAGAGAGATAAAGAGACATGTGATTGGATTATTTCTATTACCTCTATTTATTTTTTTAACCTGGAGGGGTATCAATAGTTGTAGGGTTACTAAGGGTTACAAGGAAACTTTTGTTATTATTCTCCCTATTATTTATTATTGCCCATTAAATAGAGTTTAATATATACTCTGAATGGAGAATATATTGCCCGCATGCATAGAGAGGAAATATAAATGCTGTTGATGAAGGAAGATTGCTTCAGAGCCTTAGAGCTTTCACTATCAAATTTTAGCATTGATATAGGTTACTAAAATCCATTCTAATGTAAGTTTTAACTAGATATTTATATCTTTTAAATGGATCAGATTGTAGTTATGCAATCCCAGATATGTATCCCAAATTATGGGTGAACTTAGTTATCACTTATGGTGTCACTTTTCCTTTTGGTTTATTCTATGTTTTGTTTTAATTCAGTTGCAAATGAATTGATATAATACTAGAAATAAATATGGGAAGTTGAAATGACACAAAAAGAGAGTTTAGAATGTGGGAAATGAATTTACAGAGTTGGCATATTACATTTATTCATTCCTAGATTTTTGTAACCAATTTTATTTATTTTAAGAAATTGAGAATTTAGTATCCATTTTAAAAACTATTTAACAATTTATGGATCAAATTTGGTATCAGAGCAAGTGATTACAGGGCCTTGCTTCAGTTGTGATAAAATTTAGTTTGGAGTTTTTAAATATAATATTTTGGTTTTGATTTTTCTGTTTGAGTTGACCATGAAAGAAGGCTAGTGTAAAGGAAGGTATTCCAATTCAAGGGAAGAAGAAAAGCTTCTAATAGCCAAGGTTATAGATCCAATAGCCCTATGGGATCAACACACATGAAGAATAACACATTGTCACTTGAGGTGTGAGATGGTATTTTGAAAGGAACAACCTTTCTTCCTTGGGAAGAATTTAGATAAAGTGTAAGGCACTTTCAATGATGAACATCCAAGAGGAAACAATTACAGTTTGATTCCCAGTCTTACATAGAGGGTAGATTGAGGTATGGTTGTAATCTAATTTCATATTAGTATTGACACAATATTTTTGGTCTTTGATAACCAATTGTGTAGCCTTTATATTTTAGATTACTAATCATATTATGGATGCCTATGTCCTTCATGATAGGAACATGTGAAAATACCAGTTCCATGGTAGGATATGAAAATGGCAATAGGGCAATGTTTAATATTGTATAGATTTTTGCACTTTGAGTTTTGAGTTATTAATTGGTTTATAGATTGGTATGTCTCACAACTTTGTTAAGGTTTATAGGATGCAAATAGGAATTTATTTAAGATACCAATAGTATACTAGCCTGTACTTAATAGGTGCATTCCACAGCTTCTTCAGAGGTATAAATTATTCTCAAATGTAACTATGTTTGCACATTTTTGGTTGAATCCTTTGTGTGATGTTGCTTTGGGAGTAAAATATGTCTTTGTTTGGAATTATTTTTAAAGCTTTTTGAAATATAACATGGATCATCTAACTCTTTGAAATAGAGTTGAAAAGATGAAACCACTACTATTCATTTGTGAAAACCATGAAAAGGGAACAACCTTTATTGGTTAAATGGTTTATTTGAATAGTTGATAAAGCATAACTATAGAATATAATAATATGCTCAGTTACTCTTCTAACACTATTTCAGAGAATTCCTAATTACTTTGATTTAGAAAGGAATTTGATAATCCTGGTTTTGTGGAAGGATCTTATTACTATATCCTATTTGAGTTTTTCATTGTGATAAGATTTTGGAAACTAACTCAGATGGATGAGATGTGGAGGTATGAATCAAGGAACAATTAGATGGTGAAGGAAACCTTGAGATAGGTTTAAAATACTTGGTTTCTTCTTACTTTTAAATGATATTTGCTTACAGTTACGTGAAAATTTATGAGTTTATAAAGAATCTCTTATTATGGAAATTATCTAAGTTAACATTGGAGTTTGATAGGTACAGGGAAATAATTTAAGTACATAATAATTAAATATGTTGTTTATAGTTCCTTTAATTATGCTTTCAGGTATTGTGCATTAGTCACTTCAAGATAGACAAATGTATTATACATTTTTATACTAGCATATATGTTTAAGTCCCATATCATTATGGGCAATGTTTGTATTTTAAACTATTTGTACTCACATGTATGTTAGTCATATAAATCATGTAGGAGTATTGTTTAAGACCCATAAATGGACAATGTTTGTAATGCAAGTATACATATGTGGAATTTTTTGTAAATCATATAGGTGTATGTAACACAATGATCTCCCTTGTGTGATAACAAGGAGAATACCTTAACCTTCATATAGTACAAGGTTGAGAGAAGCTACTAGGTACTATGACTATTTTGGGTCAATAGGTTAGTTTGGCATAATATATACACAGGTTGCAATTGTAATTAGATAGTTGACTTCTTGTTTTGTCTGTATGTTGATATGGTGTAGAGAACCATTTAGCAGAGGCAAAGAGTATTTGGTACTTTTGAGGAAAAAAGCCTCTTTGTAAGGAGGTTTGATCCAGATGATTTTTGAGTCACCATTTTCATCAGTATTTTAAAAAGGGCCAGCTACATAAATCATAGCCAGTGGAGCCCACTTTTATAACATAGGGGGGATCTACCACCATGTATGGTAATAGTGTTTTATTAATTCTATAATTACACTATTATTTATTTAACATATAATTATTTTTATGCTTTTGGTAGTGATACTTGGCAAGATGAGGAGTAATTAGAGAGTCCCACATAGTGGGTCCTCAGGCTATCACGTGGCCTGCCACCACATCCTTGCTATTTCTCTAAGCCATAATGCAACCCAACTCATATGACAATCCAACTCGAGTTACCATCCTAGCTCGACTCAACATGGTAACCCAACTTGACTTAGCATGACAACCCAACTCAACTTGCATGGCAAACTAACTTGTAGCCAGCTTAATTTGAAGCTTCCAAACTGAAACCAACTCACTGAATAACCAACTCGTAATTAGTGTTGGTTCGAGATTCCAACAAATAAAATCTAGTTCATGATACGTGGCCACAACCATGGGTTTATATTGTAATTAAAGGCTATTTAAAGACTTGAACATCAACCTACCCAAGGAATGTGGGATTTAAATTCCTTAAAAGAAGCCAATTATGGGTTTTGGGGAGACAATCAGAATGGAAAGGCTAATGCTATTTTTTAAGGCTCGTGGATCCAAGAGAGAGGGACTTTTGTTGCGATATTTTTTTCCATAGTGGAATCTTGTTATTATTAGAAACCACTTGGATGTGTGTGCATCCATTTTAATGTGGTAAACATGGGTACTCACCAAGCCATTGATAGGGAATATTTATGTAGGTCCCCAAATGGACAATGAAGGAAATATGTAGGTAGATTGCCTATGTTAATACAACCGAATCAAGAATGTAAAAGCAATCCATATATGCAACAAGATGGGGGACTAAGAGATGTGCATGGGAAACCATTTTTAAAACCATGAACTATATTCATTATGTAGGCCATAATAGAAGTGTTCCATTGGAGGCCAAGTAGGGGCATTGACACTATATTTTGATGGGAAATGATTCTAGTTTGGCTTTGCCATTGGACATGGCATGTTGTTCTTCACTTAGTGAGCCAAGTATTTGGACCATAATGGAGAGATAATGTTGAGTCATGCATCCATACAAGGGTTTTAAAAAAAATGAGTAGTATTTGGATTGAGGATGAATGAGTTTGATTAAAAAATAGAACCGAGTCTTCCATATGCCTATGGCATCAATTTGGTATATCAGAGCTGAATCTACAACCTGAAGGTTAATGTATCAATTTTAAAGGCCTTTTGGCTAGGGATGCATAATTTATACTATAGGTAGAGCCAAATAGAGGAAGCATCCATTTTACATGGTAGAAGCCATAGTTTATGACTCAAATCCTTCATACACATATTTAGTGTATGATACGTCTTCGCCTATTGAGGCTTGCAAGTCATGGGAAAAGGCTTTAAGAAGTGTGGGTAAAATATATAGTCATTGAAAAGAAAGAGCAGATGCTTATTTGCATTGAGTGTGCGTTATGAGGGATGCATATTAGCAGAGATAGTCCCTGAATGAGGAAAAATCCCATACACCTATTTGAAAGGGATTTAAGCCTTAGATCAAACTATTAACTATAGTTATAGGGTTTTTATTGGGCATTATATCTATTTAATAAGGCTTCTATGTTTTGGGTGATCGATGGCATAGGAGTATGAATCTATAATGCAAATAGAGACAAGAAATAAACACATAGGTTTGAACCCTTTGAGGACTGTAGATATTCTCATTATGGATGAATACGTCTACAGATGTATGGTATGTGCCTCTAAATAGACTTAGTCTTTGTTGTATCATTTTTATTCTATTATTGTATGGACTATAAACATGGATAAATATATGAGTGGATGTTGTAATACACCTATTTTGTGGAGGGCCTTCTGGGCATAGGCAAAGGTTGTGTAGGACCTTCTATCCATAGGCAAAGGTTATCTAAGTTGTAGTGTAGAGAATCGATCCCAAAGTCCAATCATTTGTTCTATTCGATGGTGGTAGGCAAGGAAGATATGTACTGTGTGCCTTTGTATTAACATATAGAGAGATAGAGAGACTTGTGATTGAATAATTTATATTACCTCTATTTGTTTTTTAACCTAGAGGGATATCGATAGTTTCAGGGTTACCAAGGGTTACAAGGACACTTCTATTATTATTCCCCCTATTGTTTATTACTGCTCATTAAATAGAGTTTAACAGATACTCTGAATGGGGAATATATTTCCCGCATACATAGAGAGGAAATATAAACACTGTTGATGAAGAATGATTGCTTCAAAGCCTCAGAGCCTTCACTATCAGATTTTAGCATTGATTCAAGTTACTAAAATCCATTCTAATGCAAGTTTTAAATAGATATTTATATCTTTTAAATGGATTGGATTGTAGTTAAGCACTCTTGGAGATGTAGCATAAATTATGGGTGAACTTTATAATTAGTTATGGTGTCACTTTTCCTTTTAGTTTATTTAATATTTTATTTTAATTCAGTTGCAAATGAATTAATAGAATACTAGAAATAAATACGGAAAGTTGGAATGACACAAAATAGAGAGTTTAAAATGTGGGAACTGAATTTACAAAGTTGGTAGATTACTTTTATTCAATCTTAGATTTTTGCAATCAATTCTATTTATTTTAAGGAATTGAGAATTTAGTATCTGTTTTAAAAACTATTTACCAATTTATGAATCAACCCAAATGGTGTAGAGTTCACAATATTTCACAACATGGTGAGTTAGATTGGATAGAATTATGTACCACTTATGAAATATTCCAAAAAGGAGATGGAGGAGTATGAGATTGTTCCAAATTATCCTGATTATTGCACATTTTGTGCACCTAGTTCTTCCAGTAATATAATGGTTTTTGAAATATATGATTTCCTATTCCTAATTGAGGATGAAAATAAACAAGAATATAACATAGATGAGATTCATGATTTCAACAGTTTCAAATAAATAACTACAATTTAAGAAACAATAATCAACATCCTATCATGACTTCCATACCTTTAAACAATAATGTTTTAACTCTTGATCCAAAATCTAATAACAATCCACCTCATTAAAAGGAAATGATTAGTATCAACATGTTGATCCATCTAGTAAGAGGGGATGTAATAAAGTTGAGGAAATGAATAAAATAAAAGCAAACATCACCCTCCATGAATTGGCCTACATTTAAAAATATAAAGAATTATTATTGAAAACATTGACTGATAAATCATCTTTTGAAAATTCAAAGGCTACACAAGAAAACATGGTCACCTATAAAGATAAACCTGAGGTCTCACCTTTCTTCCTAACTACTAGAATAATTAAGAAAATTATGCATAATTTATTAGTTGATTTAGGAGCTTCAACCAATGTGATGCACATTAGAATTTTTAGGAAGTTAGGTATGACCCTAAAAAACTCAAAAAGAGTGGTCCTACAATTAGAAAAATCCTCTATTCTAGTAGTTGTTGAGTTATTAAATGTCCATATATAGTTTGATTATGAGCCACATGTCTAAAAATACATAGACATTATTATAGTTGACATCCCTAAGCTTACAGCCTACTCCCAAGTTGTTATTAATAAAAAAATTGCATAGATACATGACAATATAAGTTTCACACATGTGGATACCTTGGAAAGGACTATCCAATCAGATTAGTAATATAACACAAAATATTAAAGAATCAACTTTGCCTCATCACATATATGAGTTTACCCTTTCAATATAAAACCTTTGACTGATGAATAATAATTTGAAGGCCCTTCATAATTGTGGACCTTATTTTGATGGTGCTTAGTATAATCAAGGTTCTAATGTAGGAATAACCCTAATTAACCTTGATGATAAGTAATAACTTGTTTTAAAAATACAATTTCCATGTACCAAGAACCACATAGAGTATGAAGCCTTGATATTAGGATTAAAATTCACAATAAGACATAATTTCAATTAATTAATGATGTTTGGAGACTAGAAATTATTTTCAAACTAAGTTAGGAGTCGATACCAACATAAATTATCATCTCAAAACAAATATAAATTGAATCATTTGAAACTTTCAACATAAATAGATCCAAAGAGAATAAAACTAGACTAAAAATTGTCTAGCTACTTTTGAAAAAAATTGGCCCCTCTTCAAAAGTCTAAATTATAAAAAGTCTTGGTAGATTGGTTCCTTATCCTTTAATCCTTGATATTGTTAATAATGTCTAGGTATTTTATGATTTTTAGTGCTTTTAAATCCCAAATCATTGATGAAAGGATTTTGATCCCATGAACAAAAAAAATGTTGGAGATAATGGTATCATTCAACTAAAAAATAAATACCTAAATGGATGGTATCATTAGAACAAGTTTTTGACATGGATCACCAAGTTAAAGACAAAAGTAATCTAAAACAGTCAAATACAATTTTGCCAAGGTAAACCTAAGAACAAATGAACATCCCAAACATGTCAACATCCAATTAAGTTGTTATGTGTAATAGAAATAAAATTGAAATACTTATTGAAAAGAATAGAAATATGTTATTGCTTGGTCCTATAAATATTTAAATGTTTTTGATCCCAAAGTCATATCACATACCATAACACTTATAGGAAAACAAACCTTTCAGACAAAGATAAAGACTAGTTAATCCTATTATGTAACCTCTCATTCAAAAAGAAGTTAAGAAACCATTAGATGCCAAAATCATATTTCCAATCTAAAATTATACTTGGATGGCTAATCTAGTTCCTATGTGAAATAATAATGGTCAAGTGATTTAGATAAAGTGATTTAGATAGTGAGTGGGTCTAAAATAATATTTTTTTTAGATGGATTTTTAGGCTACAATAAATTATTAGTAGAAAAGAGGATCAAATGAAATATGCTCTCACTACTAAACGGTGAGCTTTTGCATACAAGAGGATGCCTTTTGGAATAATCAGTGTAAATGATACATTTTGGCATGCCATGGATTTCATGTTTCAAGGAATCATTTGTAAGTGCATCATTATTTACATAAATGACCTAATTACCTTTTATAAGGATATGATAGATCATGTTGCCCACTTACATAGAGTATTTGATAGATACAAAAGGTAAGGAATCTCATTGAATCCAAAAAGAGTATTTTTGGAGTCAAATAAGGTAAGTTATTGTACCCTGTTACCACCAAGGAAATAATTTTTATTGATCCTAAAATATTAAAATATATTTCAATAATTATTTATCCTAATAGTAAAAAGAAACCCAAATATTTCTTTGGTAAGATAAATTTGTTCAAAAATTCATTTCTAGATTTTCAAAAATTATAAAACCATTGGATGTTATGTTGAAATATGATGACAAGGTGGAATAGAAAACATAATATAAGAAATATTTCTAAGATATCAAAAGTGAAATCACCCAAGCTTCAATTATAATTATCCCAAACTTCACCAAGGACTTCTTCCTATATTCAGTTTCCTCAAAACATACTATAACCACCATTTTAAATAGAAAACATCCTATCACATCATGAGCACCAATTTGAAACATGTATAATTGAAGTATTCTATCATTGATAAACAAATAGATGTTTTGATCAAAGCTATGAATAATTTAAAACATTTACATTATGTGCAATAAGATATACACCATTATCCCAGACCCAATCATCAAGCTTACACTTGGGTAGAATGAATCAGGTGGATGGAAAGGTAAGTGGATGCCTAGGTTGAAAGAGTTTGATTTATAAATAAAACCTTCCAAAATGGTATGAGGGAAATGAATAATTCAAATAATTATAGAAACTCATCCACACATCTCCATTAATCAACTCAACTAGTCTTTGATAATTGGTGGTGATTAGTACAACTAGATTATTCACTACTTATTTACTAGCACATGTCCTCCTAAAGTAAATAAAGAGCAAAGAGTAACACTCATGTTCAAATAAACATAGTATATGATAAAAAATGGAGTGATGTATCAAAAAAATTACAAAGGTATCTATTTGGGATGTGTTTATATGGGTTTTTTGCACACCAAATATTCTTATGGGAAAGTCCCTCTCATTTTAGGATTGATGATAATTCCATCCAAGGAAAAATATACGAGTCTCGGTTTTGTAAATAACCACATGGTGAAATAGTAGTGAGTTTAGTGGTTGTTTACCTCAGATGGTTTGAATATGATGAGTGTATAACACTTAACCTAAATATTTTACAAGCTAACCTACATTGGATGGGTGGATCTAAACTAATGTGAATATGATAAAAAGAAAAACAAAGAGGGAAAGGTAGGGCAGAAAAGAAAGAGGGTCTATGGTACTAAATACTAAACCCTTCCAAGTTGACTAACTATAATAAGATTGATCATCTATCACTAACTAATGCCTATTATGAGCTTGATATTGGCACACAATATAATAGACACATGGAAGATATTAATGAAATAATTAGATAAAATAACCTAATGATCATATTCAAAGATGTTTTCAATATAAAATTTATAATCATAATCAAATAATTTAAAAATTATAAATATGATCTATAATCAAAAGGATAATTAGAATAACATAAAGTTCAATCTAACCATTACAATAACACACATGCCTATGACTCCATACTTCATATCAACTTAATGCTCATTCTTTAGATAAACATAGAAATTTGGAAGAGAAATCACATTCACACAATCTTAAAAAAAATTATGGAACTTTATTTTCTTGCATTAGTTTCTATAACCAATGAATGAGATTTAGACATATATATCTTTTGATGGTCACTATCCCATCTTCAAATCTCCTTGCATGTTTAATTTATTATGCAAAATTCACATGAGAAATTTTTTCTACATAAACACATCTTGATTTAACTCAGTCCACATGTACAAAGATATAAGTAACCATACCAAAATTATACTCAAACAACCACTTTACAGATTATGAGTAGAATTTTTGATGACAACTGCACTTGAACTAGACTAAACTCTAGTTGAATTTTTTTGACTGCAAGAACTAAAAATAATGGAGGTGGACTTAGATGAAATTATGGAAGAAATATACATCGATGTTGTGGATTAAAAATCTATATTAACCACCATGTGATTAGGTTGACTATGCAAAGGGGCTAATGTAGAGTCAATTTGAGCATACATAGAGCTTGTTGAAGTGTGCACTACGATGTATGTAATGGAATATGAGACAATTATCAATGTTTGATCTTGACATAATGAATATTATACTTGGGTGGCCAAATAATTTATTTCTTATAAAATTATTTTCTTTTTTTATATGCAACCATGCATGATGCAAAAGGTTAACTCTATAACCTAAAAATTGATGATTTGGAGCTTAACAATGCTTGGATCTTATTCATAAATTTTTTGTGTAAGCCCAAAAAAATTCTTGAAGGAAATATATAATTCCTAAGTTTTGGATACCTTGTCCTTATAAAATTTGGTCAGCTAAATAACTTGATCATTACTCCTAAAAATTGTGTTTTCCAATTTTTCTTTAAAATTATCAATGGCTAATCATAGTAGATTATCAAAGAATGGTTGTCTAGCTGCCTAAATGGAATATATATATATATATATATATATATATATATATATATATATATTAGGGATATGTATATATATAAGTATATATACATATTTATGTTTATGACTAGTCAATTTCCCAACCAGTTTCTGCATTTGATTAGGCCACTTTGTGAGATGAATCCTCTTATTGTTCACATAGTTTTGTTCCAAAGTTATTTTTAGAAGGTCCAATAAATTAAGGTCTAGAAAATATTTCTATATTACTTCCTTATAAATGAAATGCAACTAGGAATCTAATATTTTCAAATATTCATGAAAATCCACCACATTTCCCCATTGTGGTTGTGACTCTACTCTAGATTTGTGTATAGAATACACAATGCCATCAAGAGTCTTGGTCAAACTTTGCATATTATCAAATATGTTCTATGGGGCCTTTATTATTCCTTATGCCCCAATATCTTATTGGTAAATTTCAAGCCATAAAACATTTTATTAAAATCTCCCCTAGCATCATTGACCATAGAGATGATATCTTCTTTGATTTCATCATCTTATTTAGGAAAGGTTTTCCTTTTCTTAGTCAGTGACAAGAGCTCCTCTTCTCTTTTGAACTCAATTTATTTACCTCTAGTAGTCTTTATTATTAGTATTATAATTTTAAATTTATTAGGGTATTCATAAAATTCTATAGTTAGCTTTAGATCTTCAGTGATTATCAAGTCACGTCTATACAATTTCTCAGCTTGTGTCTATTGAATCCATGGATCTATCAACAATAGGTCTTGAGAGGAGGTCTAGCCAAAGGATGAGATGATAGAATATGAAGTGATATATGGAGGTGGCATAATAGTGTATGGGTCAAGTGATGTAGATGAAATAGGAGATGTGGAAGGTGAAGGTGCATGAAACAGTGGGATGACCATTTTATCTTTAAAAATCTTGGTTTGTGGAGGAGTCTTGATGACATATTTTATGAGATTAGGAGACTCATAGACTGTGACCACTGGTGAATCTATTTTCATGCCTTTACTCATTGGTAATATTGATTAAATATAAAAATTTTCTTGTAAAGGATACAAGGTAAAAATGGAGGAAGACACTAAGTCTTAAAAATGCAGACTAGTTGCTATGGTATCTATGTTAGTTACAGGAAAATATGCTATATAATGGTAACCTATGTTAGAATTTTCAAGAGTTGTGCAATTGGTGTATAAGTGATACTCATAGGGTTAGTGGCATAAATAGTGGTATTGAACAAATAATATAGTGAATAAATTTTTGTCATAGGATTAGTTGGAAATAAAACCTTAAAAATCTTGAATGAACCCAATGAAGGTGTGACAACAAAAGTGTCAATAGGAAGAGCAACAAGAATAATTGAAGCAATGTTAGGAACACTAGTGACAACTAAAAGGATAATGAAAGTAAAATTATTACCAATATGTATATATTTTATAATTACCTCTTTATCAAAAGTATGGATAGAACCCTTTAGACTTATTGATGCTTTTTCTATATCCTGAGGCTAGGGAGGAGTAGGACTATGTTTTCTACTTTGTTCTTGGATAAAAATAGGGTTTTCACCCTAAGTAATTTTATGTTCTTGGTATCCATCATGAATGTGAGGAGGGATTGGGATATGAATTCTAAAGATTATTAGTGATGTATTATTTTAGAAAACATTAGATTCAGTCTCTTCCTCCACCTCTTCCTCATAATTATCTTCTATGTTTTCCTCTTCTACAAATTTATCTTGATGCTCTTCACATAGATATCATTATACATAATCATATTCTGTGTCTAAGTAGGTGAGGCATAATGATTCCACTAAATATTGGGGAGGTTTCTCATCTTATTTTATAACCTTAAGATGTTACAGAATGGTGAGCAAAGTCCTTGCTTGAGTTGTCTCAGGAGGGATAGTTTTAGTATGTACTGAAGGAGTAGGTGAATGAGTCACAACTGGTGCCAAAGTTGGTGATATTGTATAAACTATTGAAGTAAATTAAATAATGACTTTTGGGACTAAGGGTGCCCCCTTATTTATATAAGGATCATATTTATCTACATATTTTGTGTTTGGTAGGTTCTTAAGGACCCTTGCCTTTAATTATTCATTAGTCTATTCCTCTATCTCATCCTCTTCTTGGGGTTTATCTTTCCATTTTGGGGCTTTACCCTTATATTCTTGATTAATCCTATCTACATCATAATTTATGATGAAAGGATCATATTGGATCAATTGAGAAATCCTCATAGACATCCCTATACTTTTCATTTTGCGTATACCTAGGATTCATCTTCAATAATTAGGGAAAAAAATCATGTCCATATTCATTGTGCCCATAGTTCTATCTGAACCATCCTTGAAATTTTTTTGTGTTGGAATATGACCCCTAGGGTCACAATATCTAAATTAGGCTAATTGGTACTAAAAAAACATGTGTGTCATGAGGTCTTGGCCCATTGTTCCCAATTTTGAACCATTGTCTCCCTATACTAAGGGATGTCTTGTGAAATTTTCCCAACTTGGTCCTTCATAGATTTTAAACCATGTTTTTGGATAGTTGATAAGCTATTTATTGCTCAATAAGATTATTTGGGACTCACCTAGGTAAAGAGAATGGGGATACCAATGTACCTTTGAATCTAATAACTCTATGATCTAGGTATAACTAATAGTACCACAATGACTCGAGTGACCTCTTGATCTCTATAGACAACCTTGACTTTGGTTTTTGATGTATTTCTTTGTATACCATTGGATAAATGGTAAATACTATCCTTTGCATGTGATTTCTAAATTTATGAATGTGATAAAATCAAAATCATCACATGTTCATTTATGTCCTTTGGGTTCCTAGGGATAGGTTCCAATGGAGCTCAAAGTACCAATAATAACATCTACCAAATAGGAGATCATATAGAATTTGTTATCTAGTTTGTTATGCATGACCCTCTAGGTTTTCAAATTGTAACTTATGATCTCCCCAAATATGGGGATGCTCTTTCCCTTTATAATTATGGATAGTAATTGTACCTAGACTTCAAACACATAGGTTATGTATGGGGAACCATATAGCCTATTTAATAGATCCATAAAAAATTTAATGCTTGGCATGAATTGGGAAATTAAGATAATTTTCCTCATGGAAAATTTGTTAAGGTTATCAGCCTAATTTTTCAGAGTGTCCTACACTTATTTTCTTTGAACCACTCCCTGACTATTTATTGGTTATAAGGTGTGTTTGGTTTCATGATTTTGTTTATTCATTATAGATATGTAGCAGATCCCTATCTTATGTAAGTGGTAGGAAATCATACCTATGCCTAGTCTTGGGCCCGACCCCCTTGATACTTATCACTTTAAAATTATTTAAAACCCTCATTATCTGTAAATACTCTTTATTGTATCTATCTTGATTTTAGGTCATTAAAAACCCTTTAATATGCACATATGTAGTATTCTATCACCATCTTAGTGAATCCATCATGAATATAGTCCACATACCTAAATAAGGTTACTAATATTATTATTTTTTATTTTTAAATTTAAAAATAGATCACATGAGTTAGATAAAATTTTTGTTGATAGAGTCACCCAAAGATGTTGTAGGCATAAATTATTTTTAATCTATGTAAATTAAATAAAGTAGAGGATGCCACACATATAATTTTAATTAACTATCATAAATTAATACTTTACACTAAAATCCTAACTTTATACATAAAAATATAAATAAATAATTAATAAATTAATTATTATAACTAAGATGGAAAAGGGGAGATGGAGTGGGAATGGATAAGGACGAACAAAGGTATGATAGTAATTATCTACATAGGCCAAGTTGAGGAATAGAGTAGTGTTGGGACTTTATGCTAAAATTGTCTTGTCTTGCAAACCATGTTCATATAAGGTTCATTTTGAATAGTAATATGGTTATATACCAATGTTAATGGAATAGGAAATAAGTGAACACGATCATAAAAGTGTTAGAAGTAGGGATTGTTATGAATCTTGACAATACTTTAATGGTTAGAGGGAAAGATGGTATAACCTTTCAGTAGGATCAATGTGACCTAAGAGTCCAATCAATGTTTTGGAAACCTTTTAAATTACTGTAAGGAGGTTTACTCTAGGCTAGAAGGGATAATATATATATATATATATATATATATATATATATATATATATTTAGATAAAGATAAAATGAAGGACCATGTTAGGAAAGTAGAAGAAACAACCATTATCTACAATTTCAATGGGACATGGCTAAAATAATCAAAACTAAGGACATGGGAAGATAATAAATATAAAATGGTCTATTATTTCTCCATAAATTTCATGTTAATAGGTATTTTCATTACTATTTTCTCCTCTAGGCGAGACAAGGCCAAAATATTAGATGGTGTGTCACGGATCTTAAATAACTCAGAGATTTTGTGAGGATTTGGGAAAAAGAATTTAATGTGCCATAAAAAAAATTCTTTGTGGTTCATGTATGGGATAAATTAAATGGACATTCTCTTTAGTTTTGGAATGAAAACTCCTTAAGTTAAGTTGTGTAAAAACTTGGTCGCCTTACTGAAATATCACCAAGAACATTAAACTAAATAAGGGGTTCTTGTGCAAGGTTTTGCATCATTATATACATTAAATCACCCTTGCGTAAAGATTTGGATATCATATTATAATATTATATTTATAATTATAAAGTGTACTATGAAAAAAAAAAATATATATTCAAAGACATATATTGAGAGATTTCCCTCACTTTCTAGGAGAAGGAATAACATATCCATAATTTCTGAAGAAAAAAGCTCTAATATTGGGGAATTTATACAAATTTAAAAGATGAGGTAAAAATTAATACTTGAAAAAGTATCATGAACACTTCAATCATATTATATATAAAAATGTATAGAGTTGGAGGAGACACAAGCAGGGATAGCTTTAAGAAGGGACCCCTAAAGTCTTACTATAAAATCTTGGTGAATCTTAGATTTTAGTTATAATTTCATTGGTGAATCTTTGGCAAAATCATGATGCCATTATAAACTGACTGGTGATTTATATTAGCGCTTTAAATTTTTTTATAAATAGCTTGTGAATTAATCATCATAGTCAAATCAAGAAATAATGTTGAAAAATCTAAGTTTAACCCCTTTCCCTAAACACATTCATGGGGAAAATATGCTTGAGGTGGAAAAATGATTATGATTAATGGATACCCTATGCTTTTCAAAGCAAAAAACCATTTCAAACACTTGCCCGAATGAATAAATCCAAGCAAGGAAGACATGAGAGACAACACAAATAAGAATTACTACAGACCCATCCCAAACATAAACCCTAAGTAGATGTGTGTGACTCTGAAAAAAAAGTCATCACCACATCAATGCCCATTCACCCAAACACACGTTCAAAATTTTTTGTGGTCTTTTTGATCTCATTACTAACAAAACAATCCCAAACAAATGCAAAGATTTTGATGATCTCATTACTAAAAAAATAATCTCGAAAGATAACTAAGTTATGTCTAAAATTAAGGGTTTTGATATAATATAAAAAAGGGTTTTCAAACTATTAGCAAAGATATGATAAAAAAATAACATGGAAACAATTCAAATCCCTTAAAAATAGGCATAATTCATTAAAATGTGAAATTTTTTACAGATATGTACACCTTGTATTTATTACTTGGATTGTACTTCATTATTGGCTACTTAGATTCTTCCTTGGCCTCCTCTTGCAATTATCACTTCACAATTTTCATGATATGTAGGGATTGTATTTATTACTTAGATTGTACTTCATTATTGGCTACTTAGACTCCTCTTTGGCCTTCTCTTGCAACTCTCACTCACTTTGTGATTCCCATGACCACAAAGAAATAAAAATTTAACATAAATGAAGTTATATGAATTTAGGTTTTAGAGTTTTAAGCAAATTTGAAGCACTTATGTATATTTATTTTATAAGAGGTAATTTGTGTTAATTAAAAACTAATGGAGAAATAGGTTAGAGGGTGAGAAGTCTAAAGTCAAGATCTTATTTATAGTTCTTTATTTTTAATGATTAAATTTATCATTTTAAGTGCTAAATTTTATGGTCATATGACTATATATAAATTGTTTACAAACCTATATAAGTCTCACAAAAGACTAACCATATAATATAATAAACTGATTATAACAGAAATTGTGATAGAAAATCAGAGTATAGAGTATACACCAGCTATGGGGCCATAGGACAAAATAACTGTGAAATGCAAAGATGACATAATTGAAAAAAGTATTCAAAACATTTTCATAGTCTTAAAATTATAAACTATAAAATAAGGTTTGCCACAATGTTTTAACCACATCCATATTGGCCTTTCAAATATATTTTTATTTTAATTGGCAAACCATGCCAACCATAATATAGTTATTACCTTACATATTTAAAACAAAAATTTAGTATGATTATGAGGCTCTATTGCATTTATTTAATTTGTTCTTTGTGCATTGTTTAAAATAAGTATCTTGTATGTCATTATTTCTTAGGAGAAATCAATTTCTTGTTTGTTTATAATAAGTATATGGTAAAGACCAACTAGATAATATAATAAATCAAGTATAGAAAAAATAGTGACAAAAAATCAGAGTATAGAGTATAAACCAACTATGGGGCCATAGGGAAAGACAACTATGAAAAGCGAGGATGACATAATTGAAAAAAATATTCAAAACATTTTCATTGTTTTAAAATTACAAACTATATAACATGGTCTGCCAAAATATCTTAACCATAGCCATATTAGTCTTTCAATTTTTTTTTATTTCAATTAACAAACCATGCCAACCAAAATATAATTATTACCTTAAATATTTTAAAATGAATTGTAGTATGATCATGAGGATCTATTATGTTTATTCGGTTTGTTCTTTATGCATTGTTTAAAATAAATATCTTGCATGTCATTATTTCTCAAAGGAAATCATTTTTTTATTTTTAAAAAATAAGTATGTGGTAAAGACCAACCAGACAATATAATAAACTGAGTATAACAAAAATTGTGACAAAAAATCAGAGTATAGAGTATAAAATGACTATGGGGCCATAGAAAAAAATAACTATGAAAAGCGAGGATGGCAAGAAAATATCTTTAAATAAATATTTTTTTAGGGAACTTGTCGTTACATTTATTCATTGTACTATTTTTTACTTGTTGCATGTTGATATGTTCTCAAAATCTATGAAATGGGTATTTTCGGGTTAGTCATAAATATGTTGAAATGATCATGAGGTTCTGTTGCATTTATTCATTTATTT
The DNA here is from genome assembly GCA_037957365.1 of Torreya grandis. Classification (NCBI taxonomy): domain Eukaryota; kingdom Viridiplantae; phylum Streptophyta; class Pinopsida; order Cupressales; family Taxaceae; genus Torreya; species Torreya grandis. The sequence goes on along the minus strand of JARHVA010004151.1, from coordinate 1,610,880 downwards.
TAAAATAAATACTTACATGCCATTATTTCTTAAAGAAATTGGATTTCTTGTTTATTTAAAATAAGTATGTGGTAAATACCAACCACATAATATAATTCATTTTGTTATGTGCGTTGTTTAAAAATAGTATCTTGCAAGTCATTATTTCTTAGAGGAAATGAGTTTCTTGTTTGTTTAAAAGAAATATGTGGTAAAGACCAACCACATAATATAATTTTTTTGTGCATTGTTTAAAATAAGTATTTTGCATGCCATTATTTCTATGAAGAAATCAATGGTAAAGACCATCCAAATAATATAATAAAAAAAGTTTGATAAAATTAAGACAAAAAATCAAAGTATAGAGTATGAATAATAAACTGATTATGGGGACATAAGATAAGACAACTATGAAAAGTGAGGATAACAAACAAATATCATTAAAAAACATTTTTTTAAGAAACGTATCATTATATTTATTCATTTCAAGAATCAATATAGATGACTATGCATGTAAACCATTGCTCTCAATCTTCTGTTTGATTAATAGAACGTGTCTATAACAGTTGTAAACTCTATTATAGAGATACATATGTATTTGAGCATAAGTTGCTCAAATACATATGTGATAGTTTCTCAAATTTTTTATTAATTGATGTAAGCTATTGGCAGAAGTGAAGCTCTAGTAGTCGAAAGATGGGGACGAGAGCTTGGAAACAAAGGTGCAAACAATTTCTAAGCTAGTTTCCTTGTGATTGCAATTAAAAGGTATGGATTCCTATTTCATTTGTTCTGAAGACTGAGAATAGTTGTTTGCATACATATTCATCTTTCTTCAAATGAATAAATATAATGATAAGTTCTCTAAAAAGCATTTCTTTAAATATATTTGTTCAAAACTCTATCTTTCAAATGTCTTAACCATATCCATAATTAATAATGATAAGGTCTGCCAAAGTGTCTTAACCATATCCATAATCAATAATGGTATTTCAAATATATTTTTATTTCAATTAACAAAATATACCAACCAAACTATAATTATTACCTTAAGTGTATTATGTCTTAAGTGGTCATTAACACATTTATAAAATTGAGTAAAACAAACATTCTCTCCATTTTGTATGGTTTTAATGACTAAAAAACTTAATAATAAATAACTGTAACTATAATTATAAACTTTTAAGTTGAAATTACTATGTATTCAAGAATTCCAAGCTTAAAAAAATAGGTAGTGTTAAAAGAGGTTAATGACATAAATGACTTCACATCCAAAATTTTCACACCTAATTTATATTTTATTTCTACCATTGAATGCGGTGCAGGTGGAACTAAAGCTACAGTAATTGAGGTTGATAACTTGCCCCAATTTTTGGTGAATCAGTGTCGGCATATTGAAGGGCTAAAGAAAAAATTAATGTTGGTCCAACACGTCACCCGTGGGATTTTTGGAAGGTGATTGAATATATATGTGATAATTTTCTCAATTTTTCTAGTCATTTATACAAGCTATTGGTGGAAGTGAAGTTGTTGATCAAATATAGATACTTATAGTTCATTACACTATAGATACCTCAAATAAGTGTGGTATTAAATAACAAGAGAACACCATAATATACTTATACATATCTATAATAGTGTTTACAACTGTTATAGACATGCTCTCTTAATCAAACAGAACACAAAAATACACCTAATTGATATAAAATAACAAGAGAACACCATAATATACCTATGCATATCTATAATAGAGTTTACAAATATTATAGACATGTTATCTTAATCAAATAAAACACAAAGATGCACCTACTTGTTACAAAATAACAAGGGAACACCATAATATACGTATGCATCTTTATAATAAAGCTTACAACTGTTATAGACATGTTTTATTAATCAAACAGAACACTAAAATACACCTACTTATTATAAAATAACAATGAAACACCATAATATACTTATGTATATATATAATAGAGTTTACAATTGTTATAGACATGTTATCTTAATCAAACAGAACACCAAAATAAACTTATTATAAAATAACAAGAAAATATCATAATATAATTATGCATATCTATAATAGAGTTTACAACTGTTATAAACATGTTTTCTTAATCAAAAATAACACAAAAATACACCTACTTGGTATAAAACAAGGGAACACCACAATATACTTATGTATCTCTATAATAAAGTTTACAACTATTATACACATGTTCTCTTAATCAAATAGAACACAAAAATACACCTACTTCGTATAAATTAACAAGGGAACACCACAATATACTTATGCATCTATATAATATAGTTTATAACTGTTATATACATATTTTCTTAATCAAATAGAACATACAAATATACCTACTTCATATAAAATAACAAAGGAACACCATAATATATTTATGCATCTCTATAATAGAGTTTACAACTATTATAGACATGTTATCTTAATTAAACATAACATAAAAAAATACACCTACTTCATAGAAAATAATAAGGGAACATCACAATATACTTATGCATCTCTATAATAGAGTTTACAATTGTTATAGACATCTTCTCTTAATCAAACAAAACACAAAAATACATGTTTTTCTAATCAAGTACTAGTGCTTTTCCATAAAAAATAAAGTCACATAATATTAATTATCAAAATACAATCTGGTTACATGAATCCATGGAAAATTATTTGGGATCACAAAATCTATTGTTCTTCCTTAATTAACCTTAGATTTTAGATGTCTAAATTTCAAATTTCAACATGCTAATTTTCTTCATTTTGTTCTTGATAATTATTATGTGAATTCTCTCCAAAAGTTGTTAGACTCAGATCCAGTATTGTATAACTCTTTGAGTGTAGTGTGTTTGAATAATTATTAGTCAATCCTCTTCTTTTAGAGGTAGACTACCAAATTACTAGAGCTCTATTAAATGAAAAATTGAGGACATTGTATCTAGTTGTATAAAGCCTCAAGCAAGTCTCCAAATTCTTGTCAAGCTTGTTTCTTAACTTTGAATTTAAAAATGATAATGCACTAAAAATTATCTCATCTTTAATTGATCCCAAAATCATTATTTGGCATAAATTAATAAGATTAAAATATTATGAGATATCACATAGTATTTCACTCAAACATAAAGTAGTCCATAGTCTAGTAATCGAGCCATCTTTGAAAGCATTGTCCAACACATTTAACTAGTTCTAACATTGCTGTGGCAAATCAAATAGATTGCTCACTTAGCTTTGAAAAATATAAAATGTCTTAAATTTGTTCACCATTCAATTTTACACTCTTATAGATGTTAGGCCAAATTTTTGATTTTATTCTAAAAATATGATGAGTAACATTTTTTTAATATTGAGGGTACACCATAACCATGGATTCTAGTAATTAATATCTAGAAAAATGATCTCTAATCTATGAAGAGAGACATTTTACAATTTCCTTCAAGGTGGGCCTTATAGAGGATACAACATCAAGGAATCAATCCCTTATAACATAAACTTATTTGAGTCTATTAGATCAACCAATTGTGTCAAAAGTGTGTAAGGGTATTTTACATTCGCATACTATTGCACATAAATATCCATCTTCATTAAACTAAAAATAGTAACCACTATGTTCAATATTTGTCATTAAGTTCTAACTTGTGAACTTTTTCCCTGTAAATGAATGTCGTGTTAAATACAAATTATCAAGGGTAAGACATTAATTTTCTCAACTTAGAATATTTCTGAATGTAATTTGTTCTTTATTGAACTTTATTTGTCATTAAGTTCATTTCATCCAACATGGCTAAAAAGCTGCATAAGGTCAATAATATCTTTATATCACTTAACCAAAACAAAATATCTGGAGCTTTATCTATTGTGTGGTGATGTTCCTCTATTATTCTCATCAATATTTGATATTCTACATATACTTCTATGTGCTGGTCCACAAAGGGAAATCCATTGAGCATCAACATCCTTAAGTAGCTTGTTTCCTTGCATTAAACCTTTAGCAAAATTTTGAAATTATAAAAATCTTTTTGAACTTCCACAAAAGTATGAATGGATTTCATGAATACATTTTTCAAATTTTTAGACTAATGTAAACTTACTCACAATTTTAAATGTCAAATTCATTCTATGTGCCATGCAATAAATACCAATCATATATGGTGTACCAGAAATTTGTAGCCTTACACAAAGACCACTTCTTTGACCTTGCATAACCGATGCTCCATCTACCCCTACACAAACAATATTTTTTAAAATTGAGAAATCATCTATGCCACCAACCTCTTTCAAATTACTCTTGTCTAGTTCCAAAAGGTTTTGAGAAGTTGCATTTATTTTATTTTATGAATGATAAGAAAATGAGGATGATAAACATGATTTACAATAGTGTAAACATGCACACACACCTAATAAGTGTTATCAATGGTTGTAACTTCATCTAATTATAATGATATGTATCTTGAAAGCATTATCTTCTCTTGATGATCCTCCTTTTCTACTTTAGCAAGATAATTAGCCCATTTCCAACCACTAGTAACTAACTAATGAGTATTTAGAAATTTTAGGATTCTGAGAAATCATAACATGTCCTTATATCCTAGATAATCGGTCATTGGTTGACCTTTGTTTAAAATGTGAAAAATAACACAAAGTTTTACAATCTTTGACATTTGATTGATTCTCATTATTTTTTCAAACAAAGCTACAATGTTTCTTCCACTTACATGATACTTTTGTTATTTTACTACGTATTCATCATATTCACTTACATATTTAACATGAAGAGACTCTTCTTTTTTCTCCATCGTATCACTAATTTCTCCTCTCCATTTACAATTTTTTTTTAGTACATTTTCCACACATACTTCTATATGGTATCTAATTTTACCTATAAGCGTTTATCCCTTCCCATTTTCCAACTACATATCTTGAATCTTATTGGTATAAAAATTTATCAAGAGAATAAAATGATGAATTTGCATTAACAACCTGGGGAACAAAGTCCCTCTCTTATTACCAGGTAGAGCTACCTTTATTCAAATCCAAAATAGGAAAGTAATAAATATTTACAAACAGATAAATTTAAATCATGTGGGTTTTACTTTTAATCTGAAAGTATGAAAATGAGTTTTTAAAAAAGAATGTGGAGAGAGAGAGAGAGAGAGAGAGAGAGAGAGAGAGAGAGAGAGAGAGAGAGAGAGAGAGAGAGAGAGAGAGAGAGAGAGAGAGAGAGAGAGAGGATAAGTTTTAGGCAACAAATTCATCAAGTTAGAAATTGATATTGGATGAAAGTGTTGAGAGAAAATTTGACTTTCAAAGGGAGAAAATGTCTCTCATTCAATGGGTTGAAAATACATAATCATATCCTTAGGGATATGAAACATACGCCATAAAACTATTTAACTCTAATAACATAAATGAATAGTCCTCTATATTTTCTATCAAAAACTACAAATATATTAACTTTGTTCCCACTAAGATTTTCACATGTTGGAAAAATAAATTATAACTCCAAATAGAAATTTTGTAATCTAATTTATTATTCTTAATAGTTTGAAATTTGTAGGAATGGAAATGAAAATAAAAAATGCTAAATTAAGCAAAAGACATAATTGAAAAGCTAGTACTAACACAAAGTTTAGGAATACCTCTTTGTATTGTTTTTCGAAGAGTAAAATGCCTAATATCCCTTTACAAAGCTTTGACAAAAATCTATCTATTTCAAACCCTGAATATGAATCCCTAACTTATATTTATAGCCTAAAATAGGTGGTTATGGTACAAAACCACATATTTTTCCTTTTTACAGAGTTGAAAAAATACCAACGAGAAATTACAACTTGAAATGGTGCAAACATGTTTTGAGCATTTAGCACCACTTGAGAAAAATATTTAGAGTTTTTGTGCTTCTTGTAAAAGCACATTATCAACTTGTACAACTTGAAAAATCATGTTGAAAAAATTACAAAAATAATCTATAGAATGACAACATACATTTAAAAGGGGAAATAAAGTGTAACAATACAAATTAGGTGCAAAAAAACATGAGAAGAAAATGCAAAAACACTAAAAACAATTCTTCATTCTTCTTGCTACTATGTTAAAAGTTCTTTCCCTTTCAGAAAGTCATCAAATATTTGGATAAACCCCTCGATCAAATCTTCATTTGGTCCATCTGTGTACTTATAGGCAATGTCCGCTGAGTAGTCTAACTTTTTTATTTCCCGAAGCTTGATTTGGACACTATTTATCTTCATGTTTAGATTATCCACATTTACTTGACATTTGGCTAACTGGTGAAGTTATTCATAACCAAATGTAAATGTGAGGTTGATAATGTCCTAAATTTTCTATTTGAATTCTCTAATCATGGTCTCAATTTAAAATATATTCCCATTTTGATCTTTGTCATTGAAAAAAAAAATCAACTTCTTGACCTGAGTGTCAATATCTATCATCATATCACTTCTAAGTGACAATGCATTATTGAATTTCTGAAGACACTCTTAAAGAGATTGGATCCTGAATTTAGGAGACTAAAGAAATTCAATCTGATAGATGATTTATTATTTATTGATAACTCCTTTTTCAACAAGGTCATCAAAATACAATTTAGAGAATTCAACCAACTTGGGAGTGAATTCTTCCCAATTTTATTTCTCTTCAGCATATCCACATTTATTTATCGTTAGTTATTCGTATTATGATTGGATTTAAGAAAATATTATTATTGTGATGAGAATTACTGAGGTTCCTTGATCAATAACCTTCTCAATCCAATCCTTCACTGCGTTACCCATTTGACCTACCTATCTTACTTTATCAAATGTCTTAGTATGAAGAATCGATGAAGCAATAGTTGGTTGAATTGGTCCAATCAATCTCTGTATCACTAAATTAAAATATTATACCTTTTCTTTTAATTCATCATTCATTATTTTTTTAATTTTTTTTTAAAAAAATGGTACCAATCACCAACTGTATATCTTCTTTCATCCCTTCTCTAGTTGACTTTCCCAAATGAACCCTATATACTTGGTAGTCTTCAATCCTAATTTCTAACTTATCTTTTTAGACTATAAGAATTGCCACTTCTGCATAATTCTCTCCTTTTTCATCTATTACCATTCATGAAATTAATCTTGCTTTCTTTGGCCTCTTCAAGAAAGGAATTGCCAAAGTTCCAAAATCTATCTCCTTGGGTTCAACAATTTTTATTGTTTTCTTCACCACTGTAGAAAACTAGTTTGAAATTATTGTGCTTGAGATATGAGGTGGGAAAGAAGTTGATATTGGTGGAACAAGCATAACTAGAGTTAAATAATGTGTTTTCTCAATTGGGGCACCTTGGAAAGATGTTTTTACTTTTTCTTATTTATTGATTTTATCAATAGGAGTTATTGAAGAGGAGATGAGAGGCAATTCAAGATTTGAGGGATAAGATGAAGAAATATGAGTTATATCTTACAATGGGAAAGTAGATGACATAGATAACATCATATCATCTGAAGCCAAAAATTGTTGAGTTGTATTCTCTACCAATTTTTGAGAAAATAGTAAACTATCAATGGAAATATTTTGAGGAATTAAAACATTAGGAGAAGAGGAGACATTTTCACCTAACCTATTTATTTTTATCTTGATCTTATTTCATGGTTAAACATCTTATTGAATAGATTTAGGTTCATGCACCTCTTCTATCATTAGGGGTTCTCGACTCGAACCTGCTTTATCTGCCATTTCTAGTTCATCATGTTACTTATAGAAGCTACCTAATTCATCTTCCCTAGGAAGTGTATGGAAATCAACATTCATAACGTCTACTCATTTGATTTTCAACCACCTAAGAGTTTTATCAAGTACTACTCTTATTCTACTTCTGAGAGAATTAGATTCTTTTTTATTCGATTAGACTACATACAATAGCTTTGTTGCGATGCTTTTTTTTTCAAAGCTGGGGTCCAATGTGACATCATCATCCACCAAATATTTTGGCACTTTTATTATGCCAAATTTCACTATTTGTTTCATGATAAATTGTGAATAGTCCTTGATATTTACTATTTTTTCATCATTGTAATCCATCCAATAGTCTTTAAAATACACAAGATGTTGATATCAAGGTCAAAGATTGTGTTCAATTAAGCCCTTGTTGTTAAATGAAAACCTAATTTCAAAAGTCCTAAGGTTGTTACAAGACATGTATTATTCAACTGTCTTGGCCTTTATTAGTGATGGACAAGTATACCTACCAATTGAGATTTGAAATTTGATTCCTATTTTATATTGGCTTGTTAGGAACTTGTGTGTTTCAACAAGTTATCTTGTCAATTCTATCAATGCCCACTTATCACTGACATATCATGGGAGAATATAAGGAGAAACCTCGCAACCACTAATTTTCAAATACTTGAAAGTTGGTAACTATATGAACTAAGTTCCCCATCTTGCTATCTTTGTGGTGGTTGTAACTGATGTTCTCATGTTGAAGAACTCTTTTTCAAACAACTAAATGATAAAATGAACAAAATAATCATTTATCCTTTTAAAGTGATGGGTATTCTCCTTCAATTCTAGTTAGGGATAGAATTAATACACCATTAGCTTCCTAAAATCTCTCGCTATATACAATTCGTTAAAATATCTTCTACTTACTACAACATAAATGAGATACAAAGTCATATAGAACTTTGACATGATATTTACCTCTATGATCCACTTGTGAATTGCATCACTGATCAACTATCCCTAATTAATATATTACTTATTTTTGAGAACAATCTAAATGAATCTGTACATCCATGTCTGAAAGTTTTTCTTTTTTCTTTTTGACTTCCCGTTATCTTGTGTAATAATGTTTTCATGTTATTTATCTCATTTTTGAAATTGGACCTTGCAATATTTTTTGGAAGTCATGTGGAGGAATGTTTTGGATTACTCAACCTTGCATTATTGACTTATTTAACACACATCATACTATTGTCATCCCAAAAGCTTTTAAAGGACTTAGGAGTCATATGTACAAAGGATTCATGATTTAGAAGGCAAAAAATATTGTCAATTTGCTTCGGAATAAAATTCATTAAAAATCACCCTTGTGAATCTCTCACTTTCCTTATCTTTGAGCTACAATTATTTGCCTTGACCAAGACTAGCTCAAGGGACTGTACTAACATTGCTGATATTGCCACCTATGCCAACCCACTATCAAAAATACTTTGACTAAAATCTATTTTATGCACTATGTTCATTCTCTCCCAAAACTCATCTAAGTCAATGTGACTTATATCAGTGTCAGTGATATTTTCAACATTGGACTCCAATGACAAAAGAGGTGTCATGTCCTGAAATTGATACTTCATGGCTTCTTTGTCTTTACTAGGAATTGTCTTTTCTAGAGTAGAGAATGAAGACATCAACTTTATAATAAAAATGATAATTGAGACATATTTACAGAAAAGAAGTTATTCATGTAAATTGTTTTAGTATTTTTAAATGTTGTCTGTATGAAATTCATCTTTCCTCTTATCAATTTCCTTATTTGAAGCTAATCCTATTCAATCTCTTTATGTTATTATTTGGTAAACTATTCTAGTAAATAGAAATAAATTGAAAAGAAATTTTGAAATTTTTGTTCTCAAATTTTAAAATATTTTTCCCTATTTCTTATTTGGCCAAAATATTAAAAATCAATTACTAATTAATTTTTTTTAAAAATTTAAATCTCTGAGCTTGCTGAAAGAAATATGCTTTTTTCAGTTTTTGGGAGAAAATAATTTAAACCATGATTTTTAATTTATGCAAATCAAAACCCCATAAAATTATTTATATATTTAGCAACCCTTAGTTTCCTTCAGGTGATGTAGTTTTTTTTTAAATTTTACTTTCTCTTTTCAGGGGTGTCACATAAATGTAAACTCTTTAGTTTGCAAACAAAAATGATCAAAATATGCTCTTGTCAAATTTATACCCCTTTAACCAAGTCTGTACAATTAAAATTTTGCCCATATAAAGCCAAAAAATTGGTTAAATTTTTTAATATCTTCCTCCACTACCTAAGTTATACCATTTGCATATGATCTTATGAAAGTTTTAGAAACAAAGATTTATGCTCTCTTTTATTTTTTTATAACCTTGCTTGGGCATACGACAACCATACAACAGCTATACAACTCATAATATTGATGTGAAACACTTAAATGAGTTTGAACTGTCAAAAAATGTCTTCAACCAGGTCATACAACCTATTTGGCTAAATAAAATTTTTAAAAATGAACAAAATTTCCCTTTTTATCAAAATCCTGTTTGGGCTAGTGTATGACTTAGAATTATTACCGAAAAAGTCAAAATAAAATTTAGAAATTGCCAATTTGCTTTTGAACAGGTCACACAACTGAAAAAATAGGAAAATAAGACAAAATTTTGATAAAATTATAGATTTCACCTTATATGGGTAGCACATACAATCAATTGTACTATTTGGAGTCTTAGCAGATAACAAACAAAATATTGATTTAATTTTCAAAATTTTAACCATCTGTTGGCATCGACCCACATCTTGGTGCTTGGTTGATGTGAACATTTTAATTTTCAAAACTTCAATATTTCTTCCTTGGCATTATACGGCTTGCTGGCAAAATGAAAATGCTTATTTAAAAATTTCTCTCTTTTTTCTAGGCACACTAGCATGGTCTTTTTCTAGCTGAAGAAGAAATTAAAATAACTTCTTTTCCATTCACTTGCTTCCCTTCCATGAGCCTGAATATATTTCTTCTGGCAGATGATGGCTAAAACAAAATAAAAATTCAATTTTTAATTTGCTAAAATTGCTAGAGTCGATCACGTAGGTTGAAAAGATATTTTAGAAAGGAAGACAAACTTCATTTAACATGGCCTGATAAAATAATCACATTTGCATGATTATTAGAAAAATTAAATGAGATTGCATGCAAGTTAGAAAATGAGAGTTTAATTTGCAATGAAAATTTGTACCATTGAAAAATGCAATTACAATGTAGAGGTTTGCATTTACACAGCTTGGGGAAGTGTAATTTGCATTTACATGACTTCCAAAAATAGAATTTAAAATTACACAGAAAGGAAAAAATCAAAATAAATTTGCAATTTAAATGAAAACTCACATCAATTTTGCAATTTGCATGAAAACCTAAATCAATTTTACAATTTGTACGAAAACCTAAAACAAATTGCAAATTGCATAGAATTGGAATTTTTTTTTACAATTTGAATGAAACCTTATAATAAATTTACAAATTTCATAGGGACTAAAAACGAATTTGCAAATTACATAAAACACAAAATTAATTTTTCAATTTACACCATGTGAAAAAAAACAAATTACAATTTGCACAACTTTTAAGAAAGTAACTTGTGTTTTCACAACTTATAAAAAGTTAAATGGTTTTTGTAAATTACAAGAAATATTAATGGCTTTTTGCACAGAAGGCTCAAACACATTTTAAAACAATTTGGGGTAAAAATCAATTTGGTCATAAATTTTTAATTAATTAATTAATTAAAATTTTGATGGTTTCGAGCTCAATTCAAATTTTTAGTCGTTTAGTAAAAATTGAATTTCTACCAGTTTTAATCTATTTTCTAAAATTATGATAGTAATTAGTTTCGACTCAGATTTTGAACTATAAGGAATAAAAAAAAATTGAATTCTCTGATTTTGTAGGCCGGTGTTTTATCCATTGGGTGACATAGTCTTTAGCAACAACTTTGATGGATTTGATTTTTTTTTATCTTCATTAAAAGGGATGGGTATTCAAGCCATCAAAGAGTTGTCACATGTCAAAAGACATAGTATGCGAGGGTTAGGTACTCATCCTAATAAGTGTTATCACATATCAAAAGATAGTGTATGCAAGTATTGGGTACTCAAATTGATAGGTGTTTTCACATATCCAAAAGAATAGTGTCTACGAGGGTATTTTATTTATATGTTTTTACACAAATTAAAATGCAAATAGAGAAGTGTCTTTTATATTGTCCATGATTATCTCTTGAATACCAATTTAAATAAGGATCAGGATAAGTGACTATGACGTTTTAATTTATGTAAGGTGAATTTACATTTGAAAATGAAATAATTTTGGAGGTAAACATGAATATTTATGTAGCAATAACTCATTTGGTTATGGATTTATTGACCAGATTGATTAGAAAAGATGACAATGATTATTTAAGATAGAATCCCTCAACAGAATGAAACAATAAAGAGGGGAAAAATAAAAAAACACAATAGCATAAGCTAAAAAGAAAGACCAAGAAACACAACCAAAATTGTATTTACATATGTATAAAAGAGGCCCCCTGGTTCTTACTAAAAATAGTGTTTCAGATATTGCCCATTAAGGGCAATGCTAGATGATTTTCATTACAATATACTAGGTAGAAAGTATTATTATCACAAAAGTGCCTGATTTTAGATGGCCCCATCCAAAGAAAAGCAAACTTCCTGTGACTCCCTTTCAGTTTTTTGTGACTATCCCAGAGTAGGGACATGTCTGCTACTTGGAATTCTCTTTTCTTTGCCTTCTTGTCAAAGAGAATTTTGACACGAGCTTGATGTTTTGTGATTCTATCAAAAACCTATATCTTTTTATCTTCTAATTTCTATAAATAAAAAATTATTTTATCTATTGGGCTTTCAAAATTTGGATTCTCAATTGCTTTGGACAACTATAGGGTAGGTAACTCAAGAGTTATGAAATTGTAACATCTATTTCATATAGAAATTGGAATGGAGGCATCCCAATAGCTTTTTTTAGTGTTATACAATCTTCACAAAGAGCATCATATACCTTATTATGTCAATTTTTTAATTCTCCTCTACTACCTTGTGCATGGTTGTGAATATATTTTTATTACTTGACTCATCGTGACCATTACCTTGTGGATGATAGTTTGACGAACGAGACAAAAAAATGTCATACCCATAAAAAAATACAATCATCTCTGAAGAATAAAAGTTAGAATCATTATCTGTAATAATCTTCTATGGGATTCCATATCTTACCAAATATTTTCTTTGATGAAGTTACAAATGACTTCTAAAGTTTTTTGTTTAACAAAAATCACTTCTACCCACTTCGAGAAGTAGTCTGTTGCTGTGAGAATATGAGTGTGGCTTGTACTTGAATGAGGGTTCAATATTCTAACAATATCTAGTCCCTATTGCTGTAAAGGTTCCTCAACTATCACCAGTTGAAGAGGAAGTGTTACTAACCTTGGTTTACCTACAAATTACTGACATGCCTCGCACTTTTTCACCCATTCATATGAATCCTTGAAAATAGTTGGCCAATAATAATAGGCTCTAAAAATTTTATATGTTATTACCTTAGAAAAACTGCTCTCCATAGGCTTGATAATAAAAATTTTACATTAACTTTTTCTATTTTTCCTTATTACCATACCTTAAGAAAAATTTATCAATGCTTTTATTGAAAAGAGTTCCATCCCATATGACATATTTATTAGCTTACAGTTTGACCATTCTACATTGTTTCGCATTCAAGTTTGTAGGAAATTCTCCATATGTCAGGTATAAAGCAATTTCAAAAAATTATTCATTAGTAGAATAAAAAAATAATATCAAAGAAAGTTCTTGATCATCTTGTTCATCTGAAACTGTTGAAAACCTTGATTGAAGATTTCCCTATTCTACCATGAGTTGACATAGTCCTTTTCCTCAAACTAGTTTTGTAGGTTTTATTTCTAGATCATATTCTTGCACTTTAGTTATCCAATTCCCTCATTTAGAACCAAATTCTTGTTGATTCAAAATGGATTTGATTGTTGTACTTGGTGCCATTACCATAGAATGTGAATGCAAGATGTAATACCTAGATTGTTTGACTGCTTTCACTACTACATAGGCATGCTTTTCCTTGGGAGAATATTTCAATTCATAATCCTTGAAAGTAAAACTCATTAAGGAAATTGGGGATTCAATACCTTAATTTTTTTTTTGAATAAATATTATTGAGAGTGTATGCTTTGAAGCATATCAATAGATAATGATTTTTTTCTTAAAATTAGGATAAACTAATGTTGGTACACGAGCAATAGCAGTCTTTATCTTTTCAAATGCTTCCTTACATTCATTGTTCCACTTGAAATAAGGTTTTCCTTTCATCATGTCTTCAATATATCTGGTGATCTTAGTAAAATTAGGCACAAACCTCCTCAAAAAATTTGCTTTTCCAAAAAATAAATGCACTCCTAGTTTACTGGTTTGTAGGAAAAGTTTTTGAATTACTTGAATCCTTTATGGATTAATTTTTATTTCTCATTTTGAAACAATATGACCTAGGAATTTACCTTCGGTCACTCAAAATATAAATTTCTTAGGGTTAAGATAAATTCCATGTAAATGACACTTTTCAAAAATTCTCTCCAAATGCATGTAGTGATCTCACTTTTTTGAAAAAATTGTCAGGTCATCAAGATACACTACAAAAATTTCATTATTCAATTCTATGAACGGCAAGTCCATTGCCTTTGAAAACTCTCTCCTACATTAATCAATATAAATAGCATTCACCTACATTAAACTCAATTTGGTTGTATCTTAAAAAACTGTCAAGCATCGAAAGAATCTCAACACCTATTATTGAATGGAGAACTTGATACATGACTAGAAGTTAATAATTTTATTTACTAGACGCTTGATTGAGGTTATTGAAAATGACACAGATTCTGATTTCATTATTTTTCTTACGAACTAATACTATGTTAACTATCCAAGTTGAATAGTGGATAAGAAAGATAATACGAGCATCAAGCATCTTTTGCACTCCAAAAAGAATTGTTCCTCTAATTTTGGGATTGTATTGTCTCGATTTTTGTCTAAAAGGTTTTGCATTAGGATTTAGAGGGACTATATGTTGCATCTCTATAGGAAGAAAAGACTTAAGTTCTGCATATAAATGCACAAGTATATCAATATAATTATAGATAAGGCTAACAAACTTTAATTTTGTTTTAGGTGAACAACATTTTCCAATATTGATGAACCTAAGATGTTCCTCTAAATTAGTGTTTACTTTTTCATAGTTGGCATAATCAAGATTTATTTTTTTCATTATAATTTTTACAAATCTATCATGTTTATCAAACAATTATTCTAAAGTGACCAGGCCTTTATGAATTTTATTTACTTTCAGCTTGATAACACCTTACTCATCATGTTCATCAGTGTTTGCTTATTTCAATGTATGAACCAAAGATTATATATATTAAGAATCACTACCTTCAAAGTATAAATTTATAAAAATGTCTACTTTCTCAAGGAAAGAGAAAATTTATTGATCATCATTGAAAACTTGCCAATTATCTGCATTGTCTGAGACACTCAGTGTGTATATTAGTTTAATTGTATATCTTTTTGTACCAGTATCTACATGGGGAATCATTAAAGAAGTTGATACTGCCAAGGTATCAACTTTAGAGTTGTGTTTTTGAGGGATTGTATTGATAGAGAAAGCATTAAAGATCTCAATGTTATTCCATATTTTATTCCTATAATGTCTTAGATAATCATTCTTCACTTGGTATTAACCTTTTACCTATTTTATAAGTTTGACATCACCCAAAAATTTCAAATTCTTGATTCACATCTCTTTTATTGCTTGTAATACCTAGAAAAGTGCTTCATATTTGGATATATTATTGGTACAGTCAAACTGCAACTTATGGGAAAAATGAATTTTTTCTTTAGACAACAATATCAAGATCACTCCTGCATCTAAACCTATTGATGAACAACTACCATCAAACTTTATGTCCAAACATTATTCAGATTTGATTGCATGATTTTTAGTAACTCTATATCTTTCTTTGTCATCAGAAGATAATTACCAATTCCTACATCTTCATACAAAATATCCGCTCTAATATTATCAACTTTTTGCACTGTGTACTTTGTTTTTAATCTAGGTTTCAAGCATTGTTTGACTCTTTTGACTGAAATCATAGCATGTGATAAATCCAGTTGGATTTCAGCTCCCAATTTTTTTAAATAATTTCTACCCAAAAGAATGAGATTAGTTGTTGGAATGTTTATGACCAAAATATTAATTTTGATTCACTTTTGGTGAAAGACACCAAATCCACTTGTGCATATTTAATTTGTCTGATGAGCGAAACTTGTTTTGCCTCCATGGAATAACAATGCCCAAAGATTTTATTACAAGTTAAGCTAAGAGCATGAGCAAATTTGGTAGGCATGACATTGTCAAAGGCTCCGATGTCAATGATATAATTACTAAATTTACATTATTTGAGGACTAGGGAAATGTATAATGGGTCTACTTTATTATATTTAGAATTGGATGATGTAGCCATGGAGTTGATTTGATTAGAAGCAACAGGGTTAGTTAAGATCCATTTGAAATTAACTTTTTTAGCATTTGTATTTTTACCTTTGATGAAATTAACTAATCTATCCAACTACTTTGGATATGTTCTCAAATACTCAGCTTGTGACATCTAAATCTTGGTTTTGTAGATATGATTAATTATGTCAAAAGTAGGAAAATAACTAGGAGTCTCAATAGTTTGAGAGACATTAAAATTAGATGAATTACTTAATATCAATTGCTTTCCTTTTATTTGCACTGGTGGGGTGGTTCCTTTTGAAAGGATACATTTTGGAGTTTCCTCTTGTGGATCATTGGGCTACTTTTTCTGATTCTAAGCTCAAGTGAAAATTATGAAAGATTGACTGTTCATATCACCAACACTCTCTTCATAGTCATATTCATATGAGTTATATTATATAAATGTGTTTATAGAGTCACCACCAGGGTATTCAATTTCACATTCTTGAAGTGCTAGATTTTTTGATACATTTTCTTCTTCAACCTCTTCATATCCAAATATCTCCTTGGTTTTTAAGACTACGTTCATAGGTGTATTAGTGTTTTATTGAGGAGGTGATTCAAGTGCAAGTTTTGATTGACGAGCTTACAATCTAGGGATATCTCTTTCTAAAGGAATGTAATTTATCCTAGGAATATCTTGGTACAGAGTGGTAATGGTCTTTTGAGGTATTTATTTTTTGAGGGTCGTTAGCCATTTTTTGTAGAAGTTGTTTTTTGAATATTATCTTGAAATCTAAGCCTTATTCTTTGAAATCTCCTTTTTAAGTTTGATATACATTATCATGTCATCTTTGACATCAATGGTTAATTCTTGGACTTCTTCCAAATCTTATACCCTAGCTCTCCTAAATTGATAACTTACTTCAACTAATTGAGAGTTGATAAAGAAGCATTTTTTATTTTCATCTGTTAGTCATGCAGTGGCTAGTATTTTATTTGTCAACCTATTAAATTTGGTAACGAACTCTCTTAGAGGCTCATAAACCTCTTTTTCCATGTGTGTAAGTTGATCAAACAAAGCATGGGCATCTTTAGTTGGATTGAATATATTTTTAAGTTTAGTCTTCATAGTATTCCCATTAGTAAAACATATTAAAGTAAGGTGATAAAACCAATCTAGAACCCCATCATGAAGTGTTTCGACAAATAGTCTAATAACAACATCTTCATGCTCGATACCCAAAACACCACATGATACATTGAAGGCTGCAAGGTGTTCATCTGGATGTTGTTTTTCATCTCCATTAAACTTTAGAAAATTCTTTCTCGATCCCTTTAGAAGGTCATGTAATTATTTTAGAGCCAATGGACTAATCACATTTCCCCATGGTAATGCCATAGTTTGAAAAACTACTTATAGGGAAATAATGGTTCTTGATAAAACAAGAGCTTGACTTTGCAAAGTTCCTCCTTTAGGTTATTTTTTTCTTAGAGATCAAGGGAAGACTAGTTGTTCTTTTAAATTTTATCTAACATTTAGGTCTCAACTTGAAGCTATAATGTTCTTGTGACTGATAAAAATGGTCAACTTCACTTTTTGATTTACTAGCTATAATGAATCTATTTTCTACCAGTTTGGAAGAAACTTACTAGTGTTGAGGTGTAGGTTGTATTTGAAGAGCTCTCTGAATTGAACTTATAAGTTGTATTCTTTATATAGCTAATGCTTCTACTCTCTGTGCTAAAACTAGATGATCTTCTTCTTCTTCTAAGATTTCAACTGCTTTATGAAAATGTGTCAAACTTGTTTTATTATCGCAAGTGAAAGTTCTCAATTATGATTAAATATCTTCTTGAGTTTGCATTATCTAGTCAAGATTAGGTTGAATAATTGGATCGTGAGATGTCTGAATTATCATGAGAAGAAACTCTAGTTACAAAAAGTCTTCGATTAGCTCTATGATCTTCATGTTTGCCTCGCTTGTTTTCTTGAATTAATCTCAAAATTTATTTGGGCAATGGTAACATGGGTTTATTTTATATCTAGTTTTGCCTTAATACTATTAAATTGAGAATTGCTTATTCTATTTTCAAAAGTGAACAATCAAAAGTTTGAAACTAGGTCTTCCTCTAAAGTTTTGTCCCAATTCAAATCAAGTTAATGATTTGGATTTTGAAGGCCTAAAACTTGCATATGTGAGTTAACTGATTCTGAGCTACTAGATGAACTCTATAGGCCTCTCATCATGCATGTATTCTTTTTGATATTTTGGCATGTTGTAACTCTTGATTTAGAATAGATAGGATAACTTGAAACTAAGCTATAGAGATTTTTTTAAAATCCTAAAAGATTTGTCTTAGGTTTAACACAATATATAATGGAGTAGATTGTTCCAAATCTAATTTAGGCTGATGGAGTGGTCCTTAAGATAATGATAGAGTCATATATTTTAGTAAAATATAGGTAGCACAAAATTTAAAAAAATGTGTCCCATTATGGGCACCAAAAATTGTTGGCATGAAAATTTTTTAGGAGGATAAATTGATGACTTCACGTCAACACCGTGGGGAACCAAGTCCCTCTCCTATTAACAAGCAGAGCTACCTTTATTGAAAGTCAAAATGGGAAAGCAAGAAATAGTTATAAATAAATAAATGTAAATCATGTGAGTAATAATTTTAATCTGAAAGTACCAAAAAGGAGTTTTTAAAAAGGAATGCGTAAAGAAGGGGAGAGAGAGAGAAGGGAGTTGTTTTTGGAAATAAATTCGCCAAGTTAGAAACTGAGACTGGACAAAACTATTAAGATAAAATTTGACTTTCAAAAGGAGAAAATCTTTCTCATTCAATAGGTTGATAAAACACAACCATATCTTTATGGATATGAAAAATATACCAAAAAACTATTTAACTTTGATAACAAAAATGAATAGCCCTCTATATTTTTCAATAAAACAACAAAGATATTGCCTCTATTTCTAACAAGATTTTCATGTGTTGGAAATATAAATTACAACTCCAAATAGAAATTTTGTAATCTAATTTCTTATTGTTAACAGTTTGAAATTTGTAGCAATGGCAATGACAATTAAATACACTAAATTAAATAAAAGACATAATTCAAAAGATATTACTAACATAAAGTTTAAGAACACCTCTTTATATTGATTTCTGAAAAGTAGAATACCTGATCTCCCTTTACAAAGATTTGCCAAAAATTATCTATTTCAAATCCTGAATATGAATCCCTAACTTGTATTTAAAGCATAAAATAGGTGGTTATGGTGCAAAACCACCTATTTTGCCTTTTTATAGAGTTTCAAAAACACCAATAAGAAATTACAACTTGAAATGGTGCAAAAATGTTTTGAGCATTTAACACCACTTGAAAAAAATTGGAGTTTTTGCACTGCTTCCAAAACACATTTTCAATTTGCACAACTTGAAAAATCAAGTTGGCAAAATCACAAAGATAATTTTCAAAATAAAAACATACATTTACAATGGGAAATAGAATGTAATAATACAAATTAGGTGTAAAGAAACATGAGAAGAAAATGTAGAAACACTAAAAATAATTCTTCATTATTTTGGTTGTTGTGTTGATAGTTCTTTCCTTTTCAAAAAGTCATCAAATATTTGGAAAAATGCCTTGATCAAATCTTCATTTGGTCCATTTGTGCACCTCTAAGCATTTTCCACCGAGTAGTTTAACTCTTTCATTTCCTGAAGCTTGCTTTGGAGACTATTTATCTTCATGTTCAAATTATCTAGATTTACTTGACATTTGGCTAACTGGTGATGTTATTCATGACCAAATATAGATACGGGGTTGAAAATGTCTTAAATTCACTCTTTGAGTTCTCCAATCACGATCTCAATTGAAAATAGATTCCCATTTTGATCTTTGTCATTGATAAAAGAACAATTCAACTTCTTAACCTCAGTGTTGATTCTCATCATCACATCACTTCCAACCGACCTTGCATTATTAAATTTATGAAGACATTTTTGAGGATATTGGATCCTAAATTTAGTAGCCCAAATAAATTAAACTGATAAATGATTTTTTCCTTATTGATAACTCCTTTTTCAATAAGGTTAATAGAAAAAACTTTTGAGAATTCAACCAACCTGGGAATGAATTCTTCTCAATTTTATTTCTCTTCAACATATCCACTTTCCTTTGTCATTGGCTATTCATATTGTGACCATATTTCAGAGAATATTGTTATCACGGTGAGAATTGTTGAGGTTCCTTGATCAGTAATCTTTTCAATTCAATCTTTCATTGCATTGTCTATTTGACATAATTCTCTTACTTTATCTAATGTATCAACATGAAGACTTGATGAAACAATATTTGGTTGAATTGGTTCGATCAATATCTGTATCACTGAATTCAATTTTTCTACCTTTTCTTTCAATTCATCCTTAATTGCCTTATCTTTATCTATTTTTTCAAAAATGGTACCAATCGCCAATTATACATCTCTTTTCATCCCTTCTCTGGTTAACTTTGCCAAATGAACCCTAGATACCTGGTAGTATTCAATCTTGATTTTTGACTTATCTTTCTTGATCGTAGGAATTACCAAATTTGTATACTTCTCTTTTTTCATCTGTTACCATTAACAAAACTATTCTCACTTTTTTTGGCCTCTATGAGAAAGGAATTGTCAAAGTTACAAAATCTATCTCCTCAGGTTCAATAAATTTTCTTATTTTCTTCACCACCGTAGACAACCAATCTGAAGTTGTCATGCTTAAGGAAGGAGGTGGAATATAAGTTGAGACTAGTGGAACAAGCCTAGCTAGAGTTGAAGAAGGAGTTTTCTCAGTTCTGGCACCTTGAAAAGATATTTCTACTTTTTCTTGTTTATTGATTATATCAATAAAAGTTCTTGAATAGGAGATGAGAGGAAATTTAGGATTAGAGGGAGAAGATGGAGAGATATGAGTGATATCTTGCAATGGGAAAGTAGATGACATAGGGAACATTGTATCATCTGAAGCCAAAAATTACCGAGTCATATTCTCTACCAGTTCTTGAGAAAATGGGAAACTATCAATGAGAATCTCTTGAGGAATTGAAACTCTAGGATAAGAGGAGACATTTCACCAAACCTCTTTATTTCTATCTTGATATTAGTTCATGGTTGAATGTCTTGTTGAATAACTTTAGGTTCATACACCTCTTTTATCATTAGGGGTTCACCACTTGGTCCCGCTTCATCTACCATTTCTGGTTCATCATATTGCTTGTAAAAACTACCAAATTCATCTTCCCTAGGAGGTGTAGGGAAATCAACATTCACAACATCCACTCCTTTGCTCTTCAACCACCTAAGAGTTATTTTAAGTATTGCTCTTGTTCTACTTCTGAGATAATTAGATTCCCTTTTATCCCATTGAATATAGGCAATGGATTTGTCACGATGTTTTTTTTTTCAAAGATGGGGTTTAATGTGAAGTCATCATCCATCAACTATTTTGACACTTTTATTATGCCAAATTTGACTATTTATTTCATGGTAAACTATGAGTCATCCTTGATCCTTACTGGTTTCTCATTATCATAATCCATCTAATAGACTTTAAAATGCAAAAGATGCTGATATGAAAGTCCAAGATTGTGCTAAATTAAGCCCCTATTATCAAATGAAAATTTGCTTTCAAAATTATTGAGGTTGTTGTGAGACATGTATTATTCAACTATCTTGGCCTTTATTAGTCATGGACAGGTATACCTACCAATTGAGATTGAAAATTTGGTTCCTATTTTATATCAGCTTATTAGGAACTCATGTGTTTCAAAAAGTTTTGTCACCAATTACATCAGTGCTCACTTATCACTGACATATTGTGGGAGCATATAAGGGGCAACCTCATAACCATTGATTCTCAAGTAATTTAAAATTGGGAACTATATGAACCAAGTTCCCCTTCTTGCTATCTTTATGGTGATTGCAACTGATAATCTCTTGTTGAATAGATCATTTTGAAACAACTAAATGATGAAATGATGAAAGTAATCATTTATCCTTTTGAAGTGATAGGTGTTTTCCTTCAATGTTAGCTAGGGATAGAATTCATGCATCATTGCCTTCCAAAAATATCCCACTATATGCAATTCATCAAAATATCTTTGACTTGTTAAAGCGTAAATGAGATACAAAGTGAACTTTGACATGAATTTTACCCTCATGATCTGCTTGTGAATTAGATCACTGAACAACTATCCCCAATTGATATATCACTTATTTCTGAGAATAATCCAAATGAATCTATACATCCATGTATGAATTTTTTTATCGTTTGACATCCAATTATCTTATGTAACAATGTTATCATGTCATTTATCTCATTTTTGAAATTAGACCTTGTAATATTTTTCAAAATTTGTGTGGAAGAATGTTTTGGCTTAGTCAACCATGTATTGTAGACTTGTTTAGCACATGACATATTATTATCATCCCAAAATATTTGAGAGGACTTAGGATTCAGATGTACAAAGGATTCACGATTTAGAAGACAAAAAATATTGTCAATTTTTTTAAGAATAAAACTCACGACCAATTCCCCCTATGAATCTCTCACTTCCTTTGTCTTTGAGCTATAATTATTTTTCATGACCAAGATTAGCTCATGGGGCTATACTGACATCAATAATGTTGTCGTATGTGCCAACCCACTGTCAAGAATACTTTGACCAAAATTCATCTTATGCATTGTGTTCATTCTCCCCCAAAACTCATCTAAGTCAATGTGATCTAGATCAATGTCAGTGATATTTCCAACATTAGACTTTAGTGGTGAAAGAGCTGTCACACCCTAAAATTGATACTTCATGGCTCTTTTTATCTTTATTAGGAATCATCTTTTCTGGAGCAGAGGATGAAGACACCAAATTTACAAGAAAATTGAAAATTGAGAGATATTTGTAGAAAATAAGTTATCCATGTAATTTTTTTTAGTATTTTTAGATGCTACCTATATGAAATTCAACTTTCTTGTGACCAATTTCCCTGCTTGCAACTGTTCTTGTTCAATCTATTTGTGTTGTTATTTGGCAAACTTTCTCAGTAAATGGAAATAAATTGAAAAGAAATTTTGAAAATTTGTTCTCAATTTTTAAAATGTTTTTTCCTATTCTTGATTTGGGCAAAATATTAAAAATAAATTAACAATTAATTTTTTCCAAAAATTCAAATTTCTAAACTTGCTGAAAGAAAAATATTTATTTCAATTTTCAGGTGAAAATAATTTAAATCATGATTTTTAATTTCTACAAATCAAAAGCCCTATATATATATGTATATATCAGTGACCCTTAACTTCCTCCAAGAGACGTAGTTTTTTTGAAATTTCACTTTCTCTTTTTAGGGGTGTCACATAACTGTAAACTCTTCAACTTGCAAATTAAAATGATCAAAATAAGCTCTTGTCAATTTTATGCCTCTTTTAACCAAGTCTGTACAATTGAAATTTTGCCCATATAAAGCCCAAAAAATTGTTAACTTTTTTAATATCTTCCTCCACTACCTAAGTCATACCATTTGCATTTGATCAATTGAAAGTTTTAAAAACAAATATTTTTGCTCTTTTTTATTTTTTTTAATACCCCCCTTGGGCATATGGTGGCCGTACAACTCAAAATATTGATTAAAAAGATTAAATCAGTTTGAAATTGTCAAAAAATGTCTTCAACTAGGTTGTACGACCCATTTGGCTGAATGAAAACTTAAAAAATGAACAAAGTTTGTATTTTTATCAAAATTATGCTTATTCACTCGGTGCATGGCTAGCCTACGACAGCCATATGGTTCAAAATTATTTTCAAAAAAGCCAAAATAAAATTCAAAAAATTCCAATTTACTCTTGCATAGGTCATACGACTCGTAAAATAGGAAAAGAAGACAAAAAATTGATAAACTGTAAATTTTCATCTTATTTAGGTAGGGCATACAATTAGTCATACTATTTGGAGTCTTAGCAGATAACAAACAAAAACTTGATTTAATTTTAAAGTTTTTAACCGTATTTTAGCATCCCCCCACATCTTAGTGCTTCATTGATGTGAAAAATTTAATTTTTAAAACTTTAATATTTATTCCTTGGCATTGTGCGGCCTATTGGTTGAATGAAAATGCTTATTCATAAATTTCTCTCTTTTTCCTAGGCACTCTTACATGGCCTTTTTCTGGCAAAAAAATAAATTTAAATAACTTCTTTTCTGTTTACTTGCTTCCCTTCCATGGGCTTGAGTATATTTATTTTGGTGGATGATGGCTAAAACGCGAATGGAAATTCAATTTTTAATTTGCTAGAATTATCATAATCAAGCATGTAAGTTGAAAAGATTTTTTAGAAGGGAAGACAAATTTCATTTAACATGGATCGATAAAATAACCACATTTGCATGATTAGTGGAAAAATTAAATGAGATTGCATGCAAGTATGAAAATGAGAGTTTAAATTACAATGACAATTTGCACCATTGAAAAATGCAATTGCAAAGTCGAGATTTGCATTTACATGGCTTGGGAAAGTGTAATTTGCATTTACATGACTTATAAAAATAGAATTTAGAATTACATAGAAAGGGGAAACTCAAAACAAATTTACAATTTACATAAAAACTCACATCGATTTTACAATTTGTATGAAAAATTAAATCAATTTTACAAATTGCACAGAAACCCAAAACAAATTTACAGATTGCACGGAATGGGAAAAATATTTTACAATTTGCACAAAACCTCAAAAAAAATTTCAAATTGCACGAGGACTAATTTTTTTTTTTTTTTGCAAATTGCATGAAACACAAAATTAATATTGCAATTTACACCAAGAGATTTTTTTTTTTTTTGTAATTTGCATAACTTTTGGAAAAGTAACATGTGCATCCACAACTTATAAAAAGTTAAATAGTTTTTGTAAATTATAGGAAAAGTTAATGATTTTTTGCACAAGAGGCTCAAATGCATTTTGAAACAATTTGGTTTAAAAAATAATTTGGTCATAAAATTTTAATTAATCAATATTTAATTCATTAATTAAAATTTTTGAATTTTTTTAAATTTTGAGGGTTTTGAGCTCAATTCAAAGTTTTAGTCATTTAGTAAAAATTCAATTTTTACCAATTTTAATCTATTTTCAAAAACTGTGACAACACATCTATAGTATTTTGGTGGCTTATTGGTGTTTTCACTCAAAATAGGTTCAATGAAAGGATATTAAAAAACTCATCTAGCTTGAAAACTCCTTGAAATTTTTTATTCATGTGACTTCCTTTTTTGGAGTTGTGACATTTTTAATGAACTACTTGTGAGGTTGAATTATAAACACTTTTAGAAACAAATTATCTTAAATCATATGTGTTATGATCTTTGGCAATGTAACTTGTATCTGTTGCTTGAAAGTGATCAGAACCCTATTGAACATGATCTTGATCATGAGAAATAATGTTCAGTTTTGATTGGTTTTCTAAACCAATATTTATTTATTTTTAAAGGTTGATCTTGTTGATATTTCCTTTCGATTAACCCCTTATTAATTTCCTAGAACTCAATCTAGGAGTAGACATTTTCTAAATAAAAAACATTTCAATTCCAACTTTATGAATCACCAATGCGAAGCACTCCCTTCAAGGATGAAATCACTATTCCACTTCTTGAATTAACTGTTACATTGGCAGTTTGAAAGTTGGCACTTAAAAAAAAGTAATGATACTAGCACATTTATTCAGAAAAAACCAAAAAATGAACTACAAAAATTTCCATTTGAAAATTATATCATGGACAAAATCTAAATTTGTACAATCTATAAATTTATACATTAAAATTTGAACCAAACCAGAACTCACTTATAAATTCAAAATATAGAAATAAGGGCCAATATAAGTATATAAAGACAAACTATAATTTCTTAGTGACTGTTTTGATGCATCTTGGATCTTTATTTTTATGGTTATAGAATAACAATGATTCTAGGAAGCAACAAATGTTTCTAAGATGTGTATAGGGGTTTTTATAAATTTTGGTAATGATAATGAATGATGCACTAATTAAATATCTCAATTATAAAATATATGTATATGTGAATTAGATTTCAAATAACATATCTAATATAATAAATCCTATAGAAGAGACAATCTCTTAAAGGAAAGATTTTTAATTATATAATATTGTTTTATCAAAGAAAATAGAACAATGAAAACGAAAATATAATCACTATTATAACTAAGAGCAACTAGAACAACAAACTAACATACTCATAATTCAATATCAAATATCATAATTTAATGGTCAATCTTAGATTAGTCTTTTGAGAGACTTACAAAGCTCTGTACTCAATTTATACTAAGTAATTCACATGATCTTATCGTATGTACTCATTTTTTTAGTTATGTCATCCTTTCTTTTCCTAGTTGTCTTGCTTTATGGTCCCATAGTCAGTTTATTACTTATATTTTATACTCTTATTTTTGTTATAATTTTTGCTATACTCAGTTTATTATATTATTTGGTTGGTCTTTATCACAACTTATTTTAAATAAATAAAAAACTAATTTTCTCTGAGAAATACTTCTTTAAAACAAATAAGAAATTGATTTCCTCTGAGATATAATGACATGCAAGATGCTTATTTTAAACAATTCACAAAGAATAAAATGAATAAATGCAACAAAGCCTCATGATCATTTTAACCATATTTTTTACTAACCTAAAAATACCCACCTCACAAATTTTGAGTTTAAGGAAAAAAATTGCAAATATACATGAAATTTCTAAGAAAACCATCATGAATAGTGTTTTGAGAAAATATATTTAAATAAATGATTTTCAAAGAACTTATCATTATATTTATTCATTTTAAGACAAATGACTATGCATGCAAACAACTGCTCTCAATCTTCAGAACAAAAGCAACACAAATCCATACCTTGTAATTGTAATCACAATGAAACTAACTCAAAATTTTTTTACACCTCATCCCAATATTTTGACTATCAGAGTTTCACTTTTGCCAATAGCTTGCATCAATGACTATAAAAATTGAGAAATCGTCAGCAAATATATTTAAAGAAATACATTTTAGGAAACTTATCATTATATTTAATCATTTTAAGACAGACAACTGTGCATGTAAACAACTACTCTCATTCTTTAGAATAAAAGAAACACAAATACATACCTTATAGTTTCAATCACAAGGAAACTGGGTTAGAAATTATCTACACCTTCATTTCTAATCTCTCATCTTAATCTTTCGACTATCATAGCTTTTCTTTTGCCAACAGGTTGCATCAATGAGTAGAAAATTTGAGAAACCATCAACAAATATCTTAAAATAAGTGATTTTCAAAAAAATTATCATTATATTTATTCATTTCAAGATAGATGACTGTGTATGCAAATAACTTATCTCAGTATTCAGAACAAATGAAACACAAATCTATACCTTCTATTCACAATCACAAGGGCACTGGCTTATAAATTGTTGCACCTTTATTTCCAACCTCTCGTCTCAATATTCTGACTACCAGAGCTTTGCTTCCATCAATCGCTTGCATAAATGATAAGAAGAATCGAGAAACTATCACATATGTATTCAAACAACTTACATTAATAATGTGGGTGAGTTATTAGACCAACACTAAATTTTTCCTTGTGCCCCTCAATATGTCGACACTAATTCACTAGAAAATGAGGAAATATCTAAAGCTCAATCCCTGTAGCTTTAATTTCACCTACATCACATTAAATACTAGAAATAAAATAAACATTAGGTTTGACAATTATTTATTATTAAATTTTTTAGTTATTAAAATCATATAGAAGGAAAAGTAGTGGCGCCAAATAATATTCAAAACATTTCATAGAATAAATATAATTATTACCTTAAATTTATTTTATTCTAGGTGGTCTTTAATTTACACACACCCACACACACACACTTGGTGATTCTAGACTAACCTATACATGTCTCATATAATTTTTTGGTGAATCAGACCCATACATGTATAATAACTTTGGCAAATCTGTGTCCTGAAATAGGATCAATTATAATTTATAAGGTGAATTTATATCTTGGACTATGAAATTGTATAAAATTGAGGCTATTTGACCTATGTATATTTTTGCAAAATTAGCCATTTTCAAAATTGAAAAAACCTACTTATAATCTTTTGGCTATAAATAACCTCTAAATTTTTCCATAGACATAAGTCTTCTCAACATTATAGGCAATGGGTATAAATAAAAGAAAATAGGGATAGAAGATACCGGATTTGACTTCTAAACTAAAACCCTCTCAATTGGTGGTTAATTTAATCCAAATTATTGAAATGGACAAGGAAGGTGATAAAATGGGGAGTCTCAGACTCATGCTCTCCTACCATCCTAGTGGTGGAGGTAGCACATGTGATGATTCCTTTCAAGTTTATGATAGGAGAATGATTATTTTAAAATAGATGAATCCCAATAATATGATATCATGGATGATATGATCCTTGATGTCATTTTGGATACATTTAAGGAAAATTTAATCCATGTTAAGGATTTCATCCTCTCTCTTTCATCCTCTATGATTTAAAATATAATTCCCGTTAGAAAGACACATAATACTAGAAAGGGGAGAGGATTAGAACACATAAAGAATAAAGTTGTTTTTCATACCACAAATGCTTAGGCTAAGGGAGATAATTTTTAACATGAAATATGGAGAATAAATCATGTAAGCATCAATGAAAGTTATCTCATATAATATTAGGGGGCTAGGATCTCCTTTGAAATCAAAGATTCTTTTAAAAAAATCCAATTAGTTTTTCCTAATATTATCCTTATTCAATAAACGAAACTTCAAAAGTAGTTATTGATGGATAAGCTAAATTGATGTATGAGCATTATTGGCAAACATGTTATCATGCATCAATATAAAATAGAGTGTTGGTAATTTTTTGTTGTTTTATTTTGTCATTCATTTTGGTGCGTTTGGTTGCAAATTATTCTTCTTTGTTTCTATTTTAGGTTGTTCTCAATTTTGGTGCATTTGCTTGGTTGCTTCAAAATCAAGTTAGACCAAATTCTAAATTGGATTAAGTATTGGTGAGATTCATTATAAGATTTCAGTTGTAATTAGGTTTTTAATGACCAATTTGGCCTTTAGCACATGATCTTCATAGTAGTAATCAAGTATTTTATCTCTGATTTGGTATTTGGAAAGCTTTATGGTTTATGCCTTTATAAATTGGACTTAAAGGTCCACTTCGAATATTCAATGTTTATTTCCATAACATGTAGTGATAATCAGGTATCACATCATCAATTTTTTCTTTATGAAATTATGTTTGATTATCTCTTTGTCAATTGGGTTTCACTTGACTGATTACGTCTCATAAACTTCAAAACTATCCTTGTAAATGTTAATTGAGTTTTATTTTTTGAATTGGTTAACATATGTTCTAAATTATTTATGCAGTGGTCATTAGTATTTGATTACCATTTTGATCTTAGTGAACATTTGTGGGACCGAACAATGGTAATCGGTGTTTGTTTCATGATTAAAATTAAGTTTGAAGTTGTAAATTTTGGTTGTGCTATCCAAGGATAGAATCTTAACTAAGTCTATAATGGTGGTGTCAAGTGTTTGTAGTTGTAATTGTCTTTGATGTGTTGATTAGGTCATGAAATGGTGTAATAGGATATCATGTGGTGTACAGGACTCAAAACTCAACCATGACTATGTGATGTCTATGGTTTCCCATAGTCTTAGCTGTGATCAAATGTCTGAATAGTATATCATGAAAGCCTTAGAAAAACTATAGTTGTAAGCAGCGAGAAAATACCTAATAGCTCATGTTGGAGTGCATATGTTGAATAGAGTTAAAAGATTTGAATAAGTTTACAACATGCTTAAGTGAATGCATTCAATGCTAATCGAGGATTGAGAGCATGAATAATTCTTTCTTTGTTTCATAGTGTTTAAGTGCCATCAAAATCTACCCAAGTCAATAAACTAAAAAGTGTGTTTTCATAAGCTTTGTAAATGTTTCAAAAAACTGATAGGCCTATTGAGGTTGTAAAATGTGATTTTTGATTTCTTTCAATCCATTTGACTTACTTTGGAAGTGGAAATGCCATGGAATGTGAGGAGCCACCTAGGAAAAATTTTGAGTCAGACCATTCCTGATTTAAAGGGGAAAATGACACTTGTATTAGGATTCCTTCTCCTGAAGATGGATTATTGAAACTAGTATTGCTATTTTTTTATCCTCTTGAAATTGGTGAAGTGTTACATTGTAAAAATTTGTATCTGAGACCTACCATTGAAAACTTTCATTATTATTTTTATTTCCTTCGAGATGAATAAATTGAATGTTTTATTTTCTAAGTCCTATTTTTGTTTTATGGTTTGGTTTTCATGAATGAATTTGTTTTCTAAAAGTATGCATTGTAGATGAAACAACTATTCTTAACTGAAATCTTGCTTTTTGTGTGAACCAATTGGTATCAGAGTTGTATTTTTTCCTTTTTGGGAGAGTGTGCATGAATAAGACTTAGGTAGAGTCTATTGACAAGCTGTGAAATTTAATTTTGCATTGGTGGAGAGATGGAACATAGAGGAAACATGCTACGGGGAGGGGCAAGACTAAGAGGACCTAGAGTTATAGATTTGGATGAGATGAAGAGAGGTATGTAGGAAAGGTTGGATGTAGTGGACTTAGCTCAAAGGAAAGTGGCTCATGGTGGTGACATTAATGAGGATGAGGAAGAAAAAGCTCAATAAGTTGAGTTGGAAAATATGGGAAATAAAGCTGAGATGAGATTTATCATTGTTGTAATGATCTTTGGTAGTAAGTTGAAACTAGATATACCCTATTATAATGGTAGTTTGAATTTCAAAAAAATCATGGATTGGATAGATGAGATGGAAAAATATTTTGATTATGATTTTATGGAGGAACACAAGAAGGTGAAATTCACATGTAATAAGTTGAATATTTGTGCCACTTTGTGGTGTAATCATGTGACGTTGAGATACAAATAAAGAATAAGGACAAAATAAGATCACATGATAAATGGTAGTGAAATTGAAAGAAATTATTTTACCCTCAAATTTTCAATTGAATTTGTTTAGAAGGATAAAATAAATTGAGACAAAATAATTTGAGTGTCAAGGACAACAATAAGTAATTTTATAGACTTAAAATATAATTTGGACATGTTGAGGAAGACTTAGAAAAATTTATAAGGTGTGTGAATGGATTGCATTTTTTAATACAAGATGAAATCGACTTGTTGACCCTGATAACCATAGAAGAATCTTATAAATGTGCATTTAAAATAGAGGATAATATTACAATAAAGAAACAAGTGAAATTTATAGGTAGAGGAGGGTCTTCAAGAGGACAAGGATAGAAAAATATGGAATAAGTCAACATAACAATGGTGGAGAGGTAAGCAGTTCACGAAATCATAATTCAAACACGAGAGGAGGATACTCTTTTATGGATGAGATAGAGGTGGAGGTTTTCATGGTAAGTTTTTTGGGTGTAATAAGTTTGAAAGTCATAAGGAGAAGTATTATCCAAAAAACACTAAAAATAATGGTAAGAGATTGAAAGGGATAACTCATATAACTTTTGGAGATGAAGAGAGTGTTTGGTTTCCAAATCATATGGAAGAGCTAAAACAAGGAGAACATCTATTGATGAAAAGATTATTATTGAAACCAACTAAGGAGGTGAATTAAATGACATAGAGATATAGTATATTCTAAATTATTTACAAGTCTGGAGGTAATGTTGTAGAGTTGTGATTAATAATGATATCATATATAACTTGGTTTATCAAGAAATGGTATAAGATATTGTGTTAATTTTCTTGACACATCCTACACCATATAAGGTTTTTTAATTACTCAAACGACATCATATGTTAGTGAATAAGTAGCATGTGATGAATATTTAAATTAGTTCATATGTGGATGAATTTTTGTTTGATATCACACCCATGGACGTGTGTCATGTGTTTTTGGGAATGACATGGTAGTTTGATAGGAGATACATGCATGATGAAAGATAAAACATCAATACAATTATCAAGGATGTTAAGAGATTCACATTGAGTTAATTAAAAGATAAATGAAATGAGGTGGACAATAGTTCCAAAGTAATTTTAGTATATGGTAAATATTTTTTGAAGTCAATGAAGGAGGAAGAAATTTGTTTGGCATTAATTTCAAAGCATGTGCAAGTTGTGAAGACCAATATGGTAAATGATTTGAATTTTGAAATTAAGAATATGTTCATACTATGAGGATTTTTTGAATGGACTTCCACTTGTAAGAAGTATTCATCATCATATGGATTTAGTTCTAGGAGTGAGCTTGCCTAACAAAGTAGCCTATAGGTTGACTCTAATGGAGAATGAGGAGATTAAGATGTAGGTGTAGGCATTGTTGAGGAAGGGTTTAATCTCTAATAATTTGAGCCCATGTGTAGTTCTATTTGTATTGACATCGAAGAAAGGTACAGAGTAGATAATATGTATGGATTTACATGCAATAAACAAGATCACCATTAAGTATAGGTTTCCATTTCCAAGAATGGATGACTTAATGGACTTTTTTGGTGGAGAAAATCAATTCACTAAGATATATTTAAAGATCAAGTATCTTAAAATCCACATAAGATAAGGTGATGAGTGGAAGACTACATTAAATATGAATGATGGGTTGTATGAGTGGTTGGTCATGCAATTCAGTTTGTCAAAAACTCCAAGTAAGTTCATCAGACTCATGAAAAATGTTTTGAATACTTTCATGGGTACATTTGTGATAGTATATTTAGATGACATACTAATTTTTAGTCATTTTAAGGAGACACATTTAAATCATTTGAGGTTGGTGTTGGATAAGCTAAAGGAATAATAATTGCTAATGAATTTGAAGAAGTGTAGCTTCATGGAAGATGAGCTGGTATAGGTTTTATTTGTAATCTCAAGAGATAGGTTGAAGATGGACCCTGATAAGGCGAGGGAAATTATGGACTGGCCCTAGCCAAAGATTATGTTAGAAGAAAAATGTTTCCATGGGTTGGTGAGTTTCTATATAAAGTGTTTTAGAAACTTAAGTGATATATGTGCACCCATTATGGAGACTATGCAGGGAGATAAAAAGAATTTTTAGTGGAATTTTGCAGTGGATATTAGATTTTAGTTTTTAAATAGAAAGGTGACAAAATAACCAATGTTAGCCTTACCATATTTTAGAAAAATGTTTCAGGTTTATTGTGATGCAAATAGAAGAACCATAGGAGTGGTGTTGAGTTAAGAGGGTAATCCCTTTGCCAAATTTAATGAGAAGATGAATGATGTTAAGAGGAAGTATTAAGTCTATGAAAAATAATTCTATGTAATGGTGCAAGCTCACAAGAAGTGGCAATATTACTTGTTGCCAAAAGGGTTTGTTTTGTACATAGACAATCATGTTTTGCAGTTCATAAACAACCAAGGTAATCTAAGTCAATGACATATAAAGTAAGAAAATTTTGATCAAAGATATTATTTTTTGTTTAAACATCTTAGTGGAAATTCCAATAAAGTTATAGATGCCTTGAGTAGGCAAGTTCTTATAGTGAATGAGCTGAAAGTAGAAGTCATTAGATATGAATCCATAAAGAGGTTTTATGAGGAAGACTTGGATTTCCAAGATGCATGGGAAACATGTATAAATATGACTAATTTGGACAAAATATATGGTTATAATACGTGATACAAGATGGGTTTTTATTCAAAGTATGTAAGTTTTTGTATACCACAAGGTGTCATGAGAGAGAAATTATTGAAAGAGAAGCATAATGGAGGACTTGCTAATCATTTTGGATATGACGAGACTTTGTCACAACTAAATGAAAGATTCTATTTTACACAAATGGGTACAAATGTGAATATGTTTTTGCATCAATGTATATTTTGACAACATGCCAAAGGCAAGAGTTATAATGTTGGTTTGTATCAGCCACTGCCCATTATGGATAGACCATGGGATGTGTTGAGCATGGATTTTATTCTTAGTTTTCTAAGAATGTAGTGAGGTAATGCTTCCATATTTTTTTTGTGGATATATTTTTTAATATAGATTATTTTATAACATGCATGA
This sequence comes from Torreya grandis, assembly GCA_037957365.1. NCBI lineage: Eukaryota > Viridiplantae > Streptophyta > Pinopsida > Cupressales > Taxaceae > Torreya > Torreya grandis. The sequence continues at coordinate 1,576,371 of JARHVA010004151.1, read as the reverse complement.
AGACTAGTGATTCCACAAATATTGTGAAATTTTTCTTTGAATAAATTATCATATTGTATGGATTGCCTTAGAGTATTGTATCAGAATGAGATATGAAGTTTGTTGGACACTTCTATAAGACTCTATGGAATAGGTTAAGCAAAAAATTAGACTTCAGTGTAGCCTATCACCCTCAAATGAATGGATAAATGGAGGTGGTGAACCAGAGTCTTGGTAATCTATTGAGATGTTTGGTTGGTGACAAGCCCAAATAGTAGGACTTGATGTTGGCACTAGCTGAATTTTCTTACAATGATTTAGTCAACCAAAGTATGGGAATGAGTCATTTATAGATAATGTATGGGAGTATCCCTAGAGGCATATGAAAGCTGAGAAGTAAAGTTTGGATGAGTAGGAGTGAATAAGGTCAAAATTATGCTCAATCTATGTATTATATGCATCAAAAAGTTAATAGAAGACTTGAAGAGAATTATATAAAATACAAGATACATGATATGCAAAGGAGATGAGTGAATTTTGAAGCTGGGGACTTGGTGTTGTCACATTTTCACAAGGAAAGGTTTTTGAAAGGTGAATATAACAAACTTAAGTGGAATAAGATTGGAACTTAAAATATTTTTAGGAAGTTGTCAGCTAATGCATATGAGATTGAATTTTTAGATGAATAGGTATTTTTCCTATCTTCAATGTGGTAGATTTTTACCCATATGTTGAAGGAGAATTGAAATACAACACGTATTTTTTAGTTGAGGATTGGAAGGAGAAGTTTCCATGAGAATATAAATAAGTGATGGAATCTATTATGTATATTTGAATTGGTAAGAAGACACAATAACATGAGTACTATGAGTAATTGGTCAATTAGAAGGATAGAGTAGTTGAAGACACAACTTGGATGAATGCATCCAAAGTTTTCAAGCATGAAAAGACTATTGAGAATCTCAAAACAGGTTCATGAGTGGGTTTATGATGTAGGAACATCCATGGCATACATGTTATCATGCATCAACCAAAAATAAAGTATTCATTATTTTCCGTTGTTTTGTTTTATCATTCATTCTAGTGTTTTTGGTTATATGTTTTCATTATTTGTTTCTACTTTAGGTTGTTCTCAATTTTGGTCTATTTTCTTAGTTGATTCAAATCGGGTTAGACCAAACTCTGATTTGGTTAAGTCTTGGAGAGATTCATTCTAAAATTAAAATTTTAATCAGGTTTCTTACTCTTGATTTGGTCTTCAATGAAGTAATTGATTGCAAGTTTTATGCACACCAATGGAGTCTTACAATGATACCTCTAAAATTTTAGGATCAATGAAAATATTCACTCTAAGGCATTGCAGGTATCATTTTTGTAAATATCCATGTGATGGAATAGCAATGAGGGAAGTGGTTATATACCTCAGACGGTTTGGATGTGACATGAGTATAAAATCTACTTGAGGTGAACAAGTGGAACTAACCTAAGGTGGAATTGATTAAAAAATGTCAACAAAGAGGGAAGGGTTGGGCATAAAATAAAGGGATATTTGACTCAACTAAGGAATAAACCATTCCAAGTCAACTTCCTCTATCCTAGCCTAAGTAAATGTCCAAGAACTAGTACTTAGTTTAAATTATCGTTAGCATACCTGACATACAAAAACAATTAATCATCAAAGGAAAGAATTTAAATATACTTAGTGATTACCATCAAAAATATGGTTAGAACTAGACTACATAGCACATTCCTTCCTCTAACTAGTAATAAGTATGATCAATAATCAATGAACATTCAAACTAACAATGTGTTCATCTGAATAATTGTAAAATAAAAAATCACATAACTTATTCTAGATTATAATGATTTAATGAAAATTCTTAGTAAGACAGAAAATTTGGAGGAGACAACACTTCAACACAAACTTATGGAACATTTTAATAACTTTCTTGTTTGTATTGATTGTGAAATTCTCCTCCCTTTACAATTTTTAAGAATCATATACTTATATCTTGGGATGGTTACACCTCATCCTATAAGTTGAATCTAATTTTATAATGTCTAAATTAGGATTGTATGTCAAAATCATGCAATATATTCATGTTTTTACAATATGAATAAATATAATGCTTAATTTAGACACATAAGTGCTTTTACAAAATAAGTTGTAGCTAATAATAAGAATAATAGATCAAAACTTAAATCAAGTATTAGTTTGAATTGCTAGCTCAAATTAACTCAAATAACTATAATTTTTATGTGTCATATCCATGCATAGGGGCTAAGATTGTAACTATAACTAAAGTGGTAATTGGATTCGTAGGAGCATTGGAGTTTGAACTAAAGTCACAATAGTTGTAGACAGTGACAATCGAGGCACTAGATGGTAGGGTGATAAACACTAGCCCTATAATAGTATACACCTTAGTATATTTGATAACCATAGATGGAGGTGTTGAAGGTTGATCTTGAGTTGTATATGATCTCGTTAAAGCAACCAACTCCCCTTGTGCCTATAACTGTTTATACTCGGCTGTGCTCACAACAAAGTCCAACACATAGTTTCAAAATCAATAATAGATCTTTTAAACAAAATTAGAACTTTGTCCATTAAATGTTTATGCATGGCCATAGAAGATTTTAATTCCACATGGAGTGTATTTTTTTGAGCCACTTTGTCCCTAGAAAATGTGATTAGTCTTACTATTTTCTCATTTTTATATAGGTGGTACTTTCCACCTCTACCTTAAAAAAATCAACTACAATTTATAATAAAATTTCAAAAAAAGGGTTAGTGATTATTCCACCTTATTATGTATGCACACTTGTGATTATTATATCTTTGAGGACTTGAATGGTACTATATTCTTGATTATCAAATGGTTTTACTAACTCTTGCATCTCTTGGTTCCATTCCACCAAATAGGCCTATTAGGGACTTACATGGTTTTATGCCAAAGTCACATTAGGGGATAATAGTAAATTCAAATGTTAATATGCTTTATTTACTATTTATTTGCCTATGAAGGTTAACTTGGCATCCAAATATTTTATTGTTTCATGAAACTTGATAACATCTCCCCATAGTGGATGAGATTGGGTTCTTGTTTTTTTGATTGTGGTCAAGATGTGGTAAAAAATTATAGTAGAGATCATTACATTATAAACTATATCATTGGGATCCTCAATCAAACTTTGCTCCTTTAATCTCATTTTAGACTGCTACATTCACCTGACCATATTCTTTAGTATCCCTCTAGTTGTATCTACCATAGTGATGGGGTCTTCTTTTACTTCATCTAGGTCCATAGGCTTTAATTTCCTCTTCTTAGTCAATGAAAATAATTGTTCTTATTTCTCAACCTTGATAGGATTACCATACACCATCAATGTCCTCTTTATCACCCTTTTCAATATGCTTGTGACTATGTCAAATTGCATATCAACTTTAGGTTTCTCATTGATGACTATGTCCTACCTTATAGCTTCTTATTCTTCTAATTAGTGTATCCAAACATGAAGTACCATTATAGTTCGCTCAGTTGCTTGGGTTGGAGGTGAGGAAGTATAAAGTGAAGGTTTAACTATGGGTTTTTTAGTGAAGATGGAGGAGTATCCATGGAGTATGAAATGGAGGATTCAAGTGTTTCAAGGAAGAAAGGTAGATCCTTTCTCCAACCATGATTTTGATCTATGGAGAAGTCCTAATTGTGTATTTGGTTGAATCCAAAGTCTTATATAATAAAATATTTAAAAAATTTGTTAGGATGGATTTCATAATTATACCTATAACTAAGTGTAAGGCCATGTGTGCATCGATTGTGAAATAAGGAGATAATTAGATATAAAATCCTCAAAGTGTACATCGGTGCCTATGGCTCTTAAGTTAGTAGGGGAAAGCCATGGATGAATTTATGAAACTCGAGTGATTGAATATCATGAAAGATAGATTTTGTGGAGTTAGTATTAAAATAATCTAAATAATGTAATATAGAACTTGCCTTTGTTAGAACATTATAAATTAGAATATCTTCTCTTGGATCTGCTACAGTGGAATCCTAAAAAAATTGAATTATAATTGGTTTTGTAATTATAGACACATATGTAATCAAACCACCCATGGGACTAGTATAAATGAAATAATAGTAGTAGTAGGTGATTCGTTGGGGCTTTCTCCCTTAATTGGTTATGAAGTAATGGTAGCTCCTATAATTGTGACTTTTATTTCTCATGATTATTCAATATCTAGAACATGTAGTGAGGGCTAAGAAGAAGGTCCTTAATCTGATCTTGCATCAAATCTTCTCCAAGATAATCTAGTTAAATAACCCCTCCTAGGTAATCTTCATTTTTAGGCTCCTCCTTAACCTCAATACATAAAGAGCCAATAGTAGCATCTATATACTCTACATGGATCTCTTATTATTTAGTGACATTAGGAGCTTGGAGATAAGATTGAAGAGTCCTGACTTTGATGTTATAAGTAACTATAAGAGAAGGATAAGTAGTAGCAATATTCCTTAATGGGGAAAGATAAATAGAAATTTTAGCTGGAGATTTTATATTAGCAGTCATTGACACATAATCAACAATAGTAGTTATTGAGCGAGATATAATAAAAGTATATGCTAGTGTATATGCCATAGTGGTAATCCCTTATTGTATTATTGGAGGGGCACTTAATTATGGAACATTTGTTGGCTAAGTTGTAATAGCAGGTGAAGCTCACTAAGTAGGATACCAAGGAGTTAGAGGTTTTTCATGACACATTACAATAAAAAGGATAACAATGTTTAGTGGCCTTACTAAACCACTAAAGATGTTGGCCTTAATCTTCCTATCGATCTCAACTATGGTCTCTTATCCGTAATACACAATAGGAATACATGCTTGAGATGGAAGTATTTCTTCCTTATCTATTTCCTTAGCATCCTTAGAAGTAAGGATATGGTCATATTGTATTCTTTGTATGACCCTTATGGACATTGTATATTTATGCATATATCTCATCAATTTAATATCATCCTCTAAATTCATGAATATGGGGACATGAACATAAGATTCATGTTAGTATTAAATCTTGACCTTGTTTCCATATTTTAAAGACCTCATAAATAATATTATTAGGATTCATAAATCTAAAATGTGCCTTGCTAAAACCATAATGAACCCTGACCCTACTTGGATGATATAAGTGCTCCCACTATGTATATTATTGATGACCAATGATTATAGAAAGTTTATGAATGAGACCCTACTTAACAACCTTAAATTTATGGTCCACACTATTGGATAATTGAAAAGTAATTTCTTGCTTTGCCACTTTGTTTGAAATGTCACGTGGTAGATTCAATGGGGATTTATAAGTTCCTTCAATCTTGATTACTGTATGATCTAGATAGAACTAATAATCTCTTATTTTAATTAATAAATTTTAATTTTATCTGATAATCTTGGCATTATTTTGCCATTAATGACTTGATAGACTATTGGGTATAATGCATTGGTAATCCTTTACATTTGAACCCTAACCCTATAGATATGGAAGATAGGATAATCATCGCATATCCTATTATTTGGATATTAAGCATAAGTTTCCCAGTGTTCCTCAAGGGGGGTGGGGGCATAGTATAAATTATTGCATCTGAGTATGAAATCATATAAAAATTTCCATTAGGCCTATTTTTGGTCTTGTTCATCTAAAAATTTAGGTTGAAACTGATTACCTCTCCCAAGGCTAGAATTTGATTTGTACTCAAGATGATGTCTAGTAAAGGGACTAAAATCTCCCTAATGTTAGTCATATCTAAGAAACCATATGACCTATTCAATAGATCCATTTCTATCCACACCCAAGGCCTGAATCTTATGATTGGGGTGATACTAATCTGACATCCTAATATGAAAATGTTTGGTTCTATTGTTTATTTATTTAATGTGTCCTTGATATTGTTATTCGTTAACCAAGCATATGTTATAGGTTGATTATAAGTCATATATAAAACATAGAGTCTATAATATTTTTTGAAGGCATTTCCATATACATAAATCATGGGATTTTGATTTTGCATCAGGTGAAGGATATTTCCCAAAAATTACCCATAAATAAATAAATACATGTAAATACCTCAACTTTAGTGGTGACATTATGTAGACCAACTACCTTGATCACCAACATATCATCAAAGTACCTTATAGTGATAAAAAATAATTGGTTGTCTAAGTCATATGGCTCAGCTCCATCAACCTCAAACTAAACTTTTGTATAATGTTGTAACTTATGCTCCAATGTTGTGGAGTCAAAATTTATGTCTGTATATGCGGTCCTTCTAGCAAGATTAAATGTAGATGGAGCCTATTATATGTATAGAAACACCATTATAATTTTATATTTTATTTTGAATAAACTTTAGAAAAGTTAGGTTTTTTTGGTCGTATAAGAATTTTGATAAGAATTTATAATATAGCTCATAGATGATGTATCTTTAATTTTACTTTTAGAGCTGATTATATGATATATTTAATTGGGATTTAGAATTCAATGTTTTGGATCATCCACACATGGGCATTAGTTGTAGAGAAAGGTTTGGCCTTTTGTCAATTCTATTTTTTTAATTTGAGTTTATGAAGTCGACTTTCATAGGATTATTTTCCATATGGTATATTGATTCTACTCGTGGTTGCTTAGTCATCTTACTAAGTCATTTATTCCACCTTGTGTCTATTTATCATGTAATTGAGGCATTTTTTATTCTATATATTTAATTTTATATGAAGCATGACATGTGTTTTGTATTTATTTAATAATTTGATGTTAGACTTTGCATTTTGTATTTTGAGCCTTTTTTTGTGGTTCAACGAGACACTAACATGTGGCAAGATCAAATTTATCTGTATGGTTGTTACATATGGATGATTTTAACTCCTCTAGATGGTCCTTGGGTCATGATTTTGTACCTTTGATAGACAAGTTATGACTCTTTGAAATGTTGACACATGGAATAATCATGTTAATCCACTTAGTCATAGATTTTGTAATGTATTTCTCATGTTTGTAGGATGCAATTTAACGTGCTGTTACCACATCGATGGTTTTAAATCTTTTGTATGTGTTGGTGTTAAGCCACACTCAGACCGAAGATGGACTGGTCCAAGAGGGACCAGTAGCTCAGTGGTAGAGCACTCCAGCAGCATATGGATGGTCCTAGGTTCGAGTCCTAGCTGGTCCATGAACCAACATGGTATCAGAGCCAGGTTTGAAGAACATCATGATCAGATTTCAAATGGTTATGCTTTAAACGTAGGCAAACCTCATGATGCTTGACGGAGGCTTTTGTTTGCGAAGGTTTTTTTTTAGAAGGGTATATGTTGGCAGAGGTAAAATCTTGATTGGTACCAGTATCAGTATCAGGTTCAGGTATGTTTGCGCAGAGGGCATTAGTACACGCACTGCAATAGGAAAATAATTGGAGATCGCTATATTCTTTAGAGGCTATGAAGCAACACATGGTCATCTTGATATAAGCGAATACAAATCAGTTAAGGATGACCTCAGGCATTGAAAAGAGTCGAGTAGCTGTGTATTGAAAAAGGATGTAAATGATGAAATGCATAGTGAGATGGTAGCAATAGCCATCGAGAAGTTGTATTAATGGTCATAGAATGGCATGCAATAATTAAGAGTTCTGCAGAGTTGAAAAGAGATCTATTGTGCATCATAGATAGCAGTAGTTGTGATTAAGGGGGGAGTATTGGAATTAATCACCAACTACTTCTGTCTCAAACTGCCTCATTGTGCCTATAATTGGAGTTAGACATGAGAGCCTCTGTAGGCTAATCACTTGTCCACTTCAGGCATTAGTACATGATTCTTCAAGCTTGTGTGATCTTTGACATCGAAGATTGGCTCACCTACACTTTCGGGCTCTACCTATCATGGAGAAGATGGTCATGAGTCTTCCAAAATTCTACCAGGAGCATGTAGGTACCTGCAAAGGTTGTGCCATGGAATCTAAAGAAGTTCTTGAGAGGTTCAAAGAGTTTCAAGCTCAGGTAGAGAACTTATCTGAGAAAAGAATCAAAGTTATGAGATCTAAAAATGGAGGGGAGTACACCTCTGAAAGATTCCATAATTTTTGCATTGAAGCAGGAATTAAGAGGGAGTTTTGTGTCCCTTACAACCCTCAATAGAATGGTGTTGCAGAAACGCAGAACAGATCTATTGTAGAAGTTGCCAAAGCTTTGATAATGAGTTCTTCTCTATGAGAGAAGTTTGAGGTGAAATCCTTTGATAACGAGTTCTTCTTTATGAGAGAAGTTCGAGGTGAAATCCCTTGATAGTGAGTTCTTCTTTGTGAGAGAAGTTCGAGGTGAAATCCCTTGATAACATGTTCTTCTTTATGAGAGAAGTTCAAGGTGAAATCCCTTGATAGCGAGTTCTTCTCTGTGAGAGAAGTTCGAGGTGAAATCCCTTGATAATGAGTTCTTCTCTGTGAGAGAAGTTCGAGGTGAAATCCCTTGATAGCGAGTTCTTCTTTGTGAGAGAAGTTCGAGGTGAAATCCCTTGATAACGAGTTCTTCTTTATGAGAGAAGTTCAAGGTGAAATCCCTTGATAGCGAGTTCTTCTCTGTGAGAGAAGTTTGAGGTGAAATCCCTTGATAATGAGTTCTTCTTTATGAGAGAAGTTCGAGGTGAAATCCCTTGATAGCGAGTTCTTCTCTGTGAGAGAAGTTCGAGGTGAAATCCCTTGATAACAAGTTCTTCTCTGTGAGAGGAGATCGAGGTGAAATTCATTGATTCCACCCTCTAGGAGAACCATGGTGGATGTCATGTAAAGTAATGAACACTTGTACATTCTATACATTGTTGTAGCCATTGTGATTGACATCACAATGAGGTGATATGTCTTATGTTGCCGAAAGTATCCTCCCTAGCTGAGAGGGAGTGTTGATGTTGAAGAAGCAATGTTCGGCTCTCACTTCCAGCCTAACTTATTGTATTATTTAAGACATAATTTGTTTGGTGGAGGCCAACAGGGAAATTGAAGAGATGCGACTCTTTCCTCTCACTTGTATATATATAGAGTGATTTCTCATTGTTCAAAAAGAATAAGGAGAAGCATAATTCACAAGGCAGAGCAGACTTCTAAGGAGTAGATCAAGTTATTTAAAGAGCAAATCATATTTATCAAGTGTGATCTTATTCTTTGTGCTTCAAGAAGTGAAGCCATATCTGTAGGCCTTGAATTTGGCCATTGTAAAGCAGATTGTTGTTCTTATCATTCAATATATAAGAGATATATTGTTGCTAGGTTTTTCCCTTCATGATAAAGGGTTTTCCCAGGATATATTGTTGTGTTCATTGTTCATTGTGTTGCATTTTCTGTTTGTTTCAAATCTGATCATAAAACTAACATGGTATCAGAGCCAGGTTCAGGCTAGGAGCCCCAAGCACACAAGAGGTGTGGCTTAAGGGGGGGTGTTGGTGTTAAGCCACACTCGGACCGAAGATGGACTGGTCCAAGAGGGACCAGTAGCTCAGTGGTAGAGCACTCCAGCAGCATATGGATGGTCCTAGGTTCGAGTCCTAGCTGGTCCATGAACCAACAGTATGGTCATCAAGGGTCAATGTACTACTTCTTTATGGATGAAAAGGATGAATACACGTGGATGAATCTCATTTATCCAAATGCTTGCTAGACTTAATAAGTTGTGATTGCACTTGTAAGTCATGGATGAGAGGGATCATGATAAGTGGCATGATCTCGCTTATCTATGTTTGAGAGATATTTTCCTTAGCCTTTTTACTATGCAAGGAATTAGTAAACAATGATGAAAAGTGGCACCATCTCATTAATCTACTTGGTCATGAAGACTTTATGTCTAGACAATTGGTGTATATGCTACAAGTAGGCGTGATGATAACACATTGATAAATTTCACTCTCTTACATGAATATTGAAGATAAACACATGGATAAGCTTTATATAAGTAAGATTAATACAAGTGTCTAAATATAATGAATTTGGATGTATATCGATAGATAAAGACTTGGGCACTTTATACTACATAGAGTGAGCAAAAAAGATTGAATATACGTGGCATGATCTCATTATCCCAACTACTCAAAAATTTGAGATGCATAGACACTATTTGACTTAATATGTTGTAGGTGCAAAAAATATATGGCCAAAAACAATGTCATCCTATAATGTCAACATGACCTGAAAAGGAACAAAATAAATTTAAATAAAACCCAGTTAGCTCTATTAACCCATAAGATTACAAACCCAAATTTGATAATCATTTTAGAATTAACATCCAAATGGGTGCACAAGAATTTTTTTGATGATAAATACCCATTTATAATTTTAGACTAAAGATCATGAGATAACAATCAAATTGATAGAGCAACCTATAGTTTCAAATTCTAAGTCTTTGTTTAATATGAGATTAGACATGAACATGAAATTTTCAGCTTAAAGTGGGTCCTCCTTGATATTTTGAAAATGAGGATTTATTGGTCATAACAAATGGTTACTCAATGGATATGTACTCCATAATATTTGAGAACCTAGAATCTCAGTTTCATACATTATGACACAATTACAAACTTTACAAGAAATAATTAAATGAACCATAAAGATGAAAGAGTATTTAACATATCCATATAACATACTAACCCTTTTAATATTTATTATATCATGTTTGATTATGTGAAAATTCTTTTTCCTTGTTATGAGATTTTTAACAAAGATCAGACAAACGTTGAGGTCTCTTTTATCCCCCTTTTCATTTTTTTATAAATTTAGTTTTTAAGCATAAGGTTTTGGGAAGTTGGGCAGTGCTCTACTACTAGCTAGATGTCCATATCCCTAATAGAGATATCTTTGAGTCTAATCTAAACATTTCTCTACTTCCATCTAAGTGTCCATATCTCCAATAGAGACTACTTGATCACCCCTATTCTTTGAATTTTTGTAATTTTATTTCTTGGAAGAAGGATTGGAAACCACCATTGACTAGGTGTATATGAATGGATTGTTATAGATCAGAGATTTCACTCATATTTTGTCTCTATCAATGTTTATTATCTCTTAAACAAGTCTTAATCGTGTAAATGTGCAATTGATCTTTCAAAATCAGAAGTCTTTCTAAAAATTTGCATGAAAATATCAAAGTAACTTCCACAGTCCTTATGAAATTATTTGATTCAAATAAAATCTCAATTTAACCATGACATTTTTCCTAACCCAAAGAGCTCAAAATACACCTAAATTAATCTTCACAAAAACCATATGAATATGGTTTGGCCATCCATTTTATGAGAATTTTGGTGAATTTTATGCAAGGAATGATCTTGATTGTATTGAACTTAAGAAAACTAATCTAAGAAAGTAGGAAATCTACTCTAAGAAAGCACAAAATATACTCTATGAAATTAGGAAATATACTTTAACCCTATTAATAAATTATAAGTCACAGTCATTTTGAGATGTCTCTGGTTAGAATATCCATGAAATGATGTTTTATAAATTGCATATTAACTGGAAAAGTTAATTCATTACCTTGAAGGTATTTTAAGCAAAAAACATTGTTACCCAGAATTTTAGAGATTTGATATGGTCTAATCCATAAAGGAGTGAAATTTTCATGCTAACCCTTATTTTAATGTGATTTATCCCATATGATCAATTTCAGAGTGGACCACAATTAAATATTGGTCTGGATAGGATCAAATTCATGAAGAAATTACCTATTTATATAAGTGAAATCAAACATGAGCTAGAAGAAGAAATTGCATTACAATAGTAAAATGCTCATTAGGCATAAAAGATTTAAGAAGGTATGTTATATAGGTGAAATATAAATATGTGCTCACATTCTCAAAAATGTGGGATTGTCTTTTATAATGGCCTAAAAGACACCTAAGTAAGCTAAACTACACATGTAAGGAAAAAACATTAAATGGAATAAAAACTTACACTAACACCCCTTCCCTAAGTTTAGCTTAGGTGGGTAGTGGAATTGGGTCCCAACATAGAGGCCTGATGAGGTAACCAAGTACATATAAAATAGGTAACTAAGAAGTCCCCATAAAAGATGCAGAAGATACTTGTAGTAGAGCTCACAAAATGACCAAGGTCGATGATGAGATACTCTACTTGAAGATTGAATAACTCCATCTACATCAAATAATTTTTCATCCCTTTTCTAGAGGAAGAACATGATATTTGTACTAAAATTCTGCCCATTCCACAATGGAATATAAAATCAACAATATGAAGATCTTTGAATATGGTCCAAATATGATGTGTGGAATAGATTTGATAAGATATTGCACAAGAACCAAATGTAATTCCACTAAAGTAGACCTACTAGAAGGACATAGAAAATTCATGAAAAGAATATCTATGTGAAGAGTGGAACATGGACCATCAACTAAATAAGGAGGATCCACATGAATAGATGATTCGTCGATGCTCTCAAAAAGTGTATTCTCATTGACAAAAGTAGAGTCCTTTGAAGTGAAAATATGTGATGGATTTTGAAGAGAAACATCATATAAAAGAATGAATGTATAATCTATAATAAGATAACTAAGGTCTGGTAGAATATCATCCTATAGTGGTGGCTCAATATAAGGAAGAGAAGTGTCCATCAAAAATGCATCATCACAAGAAATAGAAATAGGAGGAGAGAGTACAATAGTATTTGAAGAGAAAATAGGAAGAGGGGGAGGAGGAGTGATATAAATATTATCAAGATATCTACAAAAGAGTTCAAAGATTGCTCCAAAAAGTGGAGATAAACTTTGTGTGCTCTACATGGTGGTGTAGATCCCATGAAACGTGCATCAATAAGTGACACAATCACAATATTTGTCCTAGTCATTGTATTGATAAGGGTCAATGGGAATGTGAATTATTCCATGAAAAAATGGAATGAGGTCATGTTTTGTGAGAAAGTGTTCTATGTACATTTTCCATGAAGCAAAGTCGTTCTTTCGAAGAATAACCACTAGAGTAGAATTAACTATCCTCATTTGCTATCTTTCAATTAGAGATAGGTGAGTTGACATGATAATAAGTAACCATGCAAACTTAGTGTGATGGATGTGATTCTCAATTGAAAATGCATCTAAATGAATAATGTGTTCAATAATCACCAAATTCACCCTGATATTGCATAGTTTGTCACTTTATATTTGAGTTCATACACAATCAACACATTTAAGTGTGTATACAATCATCACCTATATAGAAGTAATACAATTATGCAAAAGAGAAGATGAAATGTAACCCATTTAAAATATAGAGGATTAATTTTAAAAGAATTGAGAATAGAATAAATACGTAGATCTTAGAAAAACTTACACTTTCAAAAAAATGGCACCTAAAAATGAGCTATGGGCTGAAAATTATATGAATTTGAAATTCTTGAAAAAACTTCTCCTTGAAAAATTAATATTTTAGGCTTATAAAATATTTGGCTCAACTTTTCATTGAAAAGTTTATCCCCCTTGGGTTTGGTATGAACAAGGGCTTAAATTCCCATGTGACTAAGGGATAAGGGTGAGGATGAGTACCCCCTTTATTGATTGATTTGATTGATGTGGGAGCGATGTCACCCGAAAAATGCCACCACTTTTCAAATGAGTAGTGTCAAAACATACAAGCTTAAATTTGATGTTATCATGACCATTGTTAGAATTAGTAAGGTTTCTTGTAGCCATCATACTTTTCTATTATATTTGAAAGTTATGAATTTGGGGTCTCATGTCAGAGATGTAATTACCCTTTACAGTCAGGGTTCTAGACTATAGGTGTAGATAAAAGTACCAATGAAGACATACATATGATAGGTGTAGTCAAAAGTACATTATTAGAATTTTGGAATGATAACATAGTTAGAAGTCCCAATGTGTACTTATGAACTATTGATGCAGTCATAAGTCCTGACATGGAGTTGTGGAATGCATATGTAGTCAAAAGCGTTGGTGTTAGGATTTTGGACTACAAGTATGGTGAAAAGTCATATTAGGTTAGGATTGATGGTGTTGAAGATAGGAGATGCCCCTATAGGTGTTATATATGGAGGCATCAGATTTAGGAAGCTCTTTTACAATTACCATATATGGGGATTATAGAAGTGGTCAAGAAATCTGGCAAGTGCAAACAAGGTCAAATATTCTACCAAGTTTGAAAACCTAGATATGGTATATCTCTCTAAAATCCATTATAGACCCACTAAGGATCTCCAAAAACTAGAAAAAACCAAAAAATATTTTCCCTTAAAGACCCTAGACAGTATGGATTTGCATGAAAATAAGGAAAATGTCTTCAAACCCTCCAAAAAGGGCAAACAATAACTATCACGAAACTAGGTCATATTTACAACCAATCTTAGGGTTTTTACGCCTTTTGAATCTAATGGCATAAGACATTTTGTATGAAAGTATACTGGATGAAATATGACTAGCAAGAGATAAATTTCTCTCTTTTTTTTTGAATTTAGATCAGTAGAGGATCCTAGAAGAAGAGAAAAATCTTGGAAAGGGTGAATCTTAAATATGCTAGGTCAATAAATGACATATTTGTGACATGGAAACTAAATTTTAAGATTTCAAGACATGAACAATGGAATTCAGATACTAGAAAAGCTCTAATACCATTTCAGAGTGGGCCACAATCGAGGATTGTTATAGATAGGATCAAATGCATGAAGAAATTACATATTTGAATAAGTGAAATCAAACATGAACTAGAATAAGAATTTGCATCATAATTGTAAAATAATCATTAGCCATAAAAACTTTAGGAAGGTACATTATATAGGTGAAATATAAAAATGTCCTCACATCTTCATGAATGTGGGATTATCTTTCACATGACCTAAAAGTCACCTAAGTTACACCTAATGTGGGATGCTTGTTGAAGCCATGAAAAGGTTCTATCCATGCATCTTCCATCTAAGCAATGTCTAGTAACCATCATTGAATTCTTTCATCTTATTCCATATACTCCTACATGAATTGATATGTTAGAAACTAAGAGTGATGGTAAACCTGCTACTGTCCATACACTAATAGGAAAGTGAGGCCTTGAGGCCTTGTTTGTGTCTTGTTCTATCTACCCTTAATGCATACTTCAAAAATAGATGTCATTCTCTCATTTTGTCTTTTGTTGACTTATTTATGGCATGCATCAAATTTTTATTTGTAGATTTTGTGACTCTATTTAGTTTTGAATAGTAGATAAATGATAACTTGATAGTAACCTAGTTATTATAAGCCCTCTCTATGAACTCAATAGATTGGAAAACTGGACAACTATCACATACCAAGGAGATGGGTGTCCCAAATCTGATCAATATTTTTTTATCAAGAAATTTGATTACATATTGGGCTAAATAAATTTTCATTGATACTAATTCGGTCCATCTAGTACATTAGTCTATTGTAGTCAGCACAAACTTATGTCCAACTGATGAATTCAGATTAATGACTCCCACAAAATTTTGGCCCCATTATGAAAAATGGTGTCCTTATATTATAGGGTAGAAATTCATTGTTGCGTGTACTTATCTCTTACCAGATACTTGACATTGGTGGAAATTTATAACATGGACGTGGGAATATTTAAAAATAGTGAGCCAATAATTATCCATCCTCAAAATTTTGTGTGTAGTAACATTACCTAAAGGATCTTTGTTACTTATTTTCTAATGGAAATTATTAAGTCTTATTCTGTGGAAACACATCTCAAATAAATCACCTCATAATTTTTTTGATAGAGTACAACTTTTTTTTATTATATAGTGAATTGATTTAATCCTGAGTGTTAGTATCTATTCTCTGCTCAATTTAGGAGGCACATGCCTGTGAGTAAATAATGAATGATGTGAGCATATTATTCTTCTCCAACTACTTGAGACTAGTTGATTTATTCAATAGATATGCATGAATCAGTATTAGACATTAGCTATATGATACCTTACCCTCTTACCATTTTAGCAGGTATCATCTTAATGTTAAATTCCTATAACTTGGCCATCCATTTTTCCCTTCTCTCTTCTAAATTCGTTTTGTCCAAGCTTATGCTTGGTTGTTGGGTCTAGGATAATGGCATATATCTTGTTACACATAATATATTTTTTTAATTTTATTTACATCCTTGATTAAAGCATATATTTAATTGTCTATAATGGAATAATTTAGTTCTACATCTTTCATATTGGTTCTCATAAGGGCAATAGGGTGTTCACTATAATCTACCTTCTATGTAAGTACTAATGGTATAGTGTGTTCTAATGCAAATGAATAAAAAAATAAATATTTGTTGAAATTTAGGCCTATCAAAACTGGAGCTTAAGAAATGGAAGTATTGACATCCTAGGATGATCTATTTACCTCTACCATCCATTATATTTTTGCATCTTGCTTCATTAAGGCATTCGGTGGCTTGACAATCTCTACGAATATTGAAATAAACTTGCAAACAAAATTGATTTTTCCAAAGGAATTAAGCTCCTTTTTGTTGTTTAGATATGGAATTTTTGAAATGTCTTGTATTCTCTTTAAATAAATGGTTATTTCTTCCTTTGTGATGACATGGCCTAACAATTTACCATCGGTGACCCTAAAAATACTTTTTTTTGGTTCAGGGAAATCTCATATCTTCAACATCTATCAAATATTCTCTAAAATTGATCCATATGATTAGTTCTATATTTATAAAACATAGTTAAGTCGTCTATATAAATGATGATGCATTTTACAAAATGCCTTTAAAAGGAAAAATCCAAGATTTTCTAGAAAGTAGCACTTTCATTGATTAGTCCAAATGGCATTATTTTGTATTCAAAATTTCTCCACTTGGTGGTGAAAGTAGTTTTCATTATGTCATCATTTTATACCCATGCCTGGTTGTAACCTAAGAAGCCATATAGAAAGGACATCATCTTTGACCCATTTACTATCTAAATTAATTCATTTAGGGAAGGCAAAGGATAATTATCCTTTTCCAAAGCTCGATTGAGGTTCCTAAAATCCACACACAATCTAATTTATTCATTTTTATTTCATATAGAGACTAGGTTGGCTACCCAAGTAGAAAGCCTGATGGGAAATAAAATCTTAGCCTCTAATAATTTTTGGACTTATTTTTGAATAAGAGGATCCAAAATAAGATTGACTAGATGTTTTATCTGCCTAAAAGGTTTGTGTTCCTCTTTCAGTGGTATAGTGTGTGTGGTGAATCTAGGATCACTTTTTAAAAGTCCTCATAAGTTTAAATGATCACATATTTGTATTATGTTATTAAATCCCCTAGCCTTTACTTTTATTATTTTGTACAAGTCAGTCCAATGTTAATTGTCTCGAGGTGCTCGTATATCACTAAATTTATGTTGGCAAAATTAGAAATTCATTGATCTTAGATTGTTTATGTTTCTTAGCTTGATGGTCCATGTCAAAGACCCATTCCAAGGACACCATTCCTTTGGGTATATTATTTTATTTCAATTAGAGGATACCATCATTTTACTTATCTTATTGATTCATTGTATCACAAGCCTTTTCATCAATAATATGAGTTTTAAAGGCATAAAAATTGCCCATGAACTGAATAATCTATTGTTCATCATCAAATACCTGAAAGTGGTCAATGTTATTAGGAACTAAAATAAATGGTACTAGTTCGACAAAGAATTTATACTTTTTTATACTTGGAGTGGAGCCTGTTAGAGGTACAAGTGATTGAGAGGGGAGGTGAATCAATGGTGGCAAATAATATAATTCAATTTCAATTCCTTCAAAGCCTTAATCATTCAATACAAACATTTATGGAGCATATACATCATTCATGGCAATGAACAATAGAGATAATGCAAGATCAATCACATAACACATGACATATGTGGGAAACCCTCATGGGGGAGAAAACCCACTGGAACCTATAATTGGAATACTATGTTATAATAACAAGAATCAATTTAGACTAGTTATAAATGATCAAGGAACTATTATCCCTTATTTTAGTGAGACTGTAATCCCATAAAGAGCTACTACACTTGTCTAGCTGAGCTGCTAAAAAAACTAGACCTCTAGCAAGTTTCACCTTGAAAGGAGACTTAAACCCCATAGATGTTAAGATGCTACAACAACACCTATAAACACATCCAAATTTGAACTGATATCTTCAACATTTGATGATGGACCTCTAATTATCACTCTTCACCTTCGCTCACACTCAATCTTCAAACCTAAAAGAGAACTATTATGACATCAAAAATATGACCTACAAGTCATACACACCATCATCAAATTTTTATACCCTTAAAACCATCTACTAAGCACACACAACCTTCACCTTGCCTTTGCTCACCATACACACTCTTTTAAATAACCTTTTGAGTATACTCACTCATTTTACCTCTTCTAGGTTTATTAGGTCCAATGACCTATGTGATCACCTTTATCACCTTGATCAGAAAATCAAGTTTGATCCCATTCACTCTTTGTTTTTCCTCACTAACCTATAATTTATCTTTCAAAGGTTCTCTCCTTCACTTGAATTTACATTCACACCACTATAACAAACATGCCAAATAGGCCTTGTATTTATACCATGCTCTTGGTATAACCCATCTTGGATGGCCAAAATTCTTATCAAACTTGTTCCACTTTTGAAATAGGTCCTCATAAATGTTAAATTTAAGAACCACATACTCCATAGGTTAGACAATGCCTCGTTACCCCCAAACCACCATTAGGTCTTGGTGAGACCTAAAACCATTAGGCCTTCATACTCACACATTACATGTGAGACTACTTGGACCACATTCAACATTTACCCATGATTATAACATATCAAAACTATCTCTAAAATCCCATTTCTCACTCCCACATGGGTCCATGACATCTGGAACACCAAATACACACTTAGACCTACCAATTAGGTCTCCTAGCTCTTTAGGGCTTCATAAACAAAAAAACATAGTCTCAAACTTTTAAACAAGAAACTCAAATATTTCACATATCCATATTATTATATCACATGGGTGAACCCTTTATGACCTCATATATACCTCCATGTGATTTATACACATTAACACATCTTCTAAGCATTCAAAACAACATACACAAAATCACCACTCAAACTGGTCATATATAGTCAAGTTATTTTGACTCTCCATATCTGATAAAAAGGAATATCATGACAACCAATATTTTTTTATAATCCTTAGATACTTATAGCACATATAAATTCTCATTTTATTCTTCAAATCTACTCAGAACACCTTCAACTTACCTCTGCAAGATGGTCACTCAAACTGCCAGTGCATTTAACAAACACAATCAACTTCTATGTCTTTGTTCATACATAATATAGATTGGTAAAACCTAAAATTACCAAAAAAATGATCCTTGTGGAGTATAAAACACTATACAATATATATATATATCACCTTTAAACATCTAAACAACACCAACACAAGCTTAATTACCCTTCTCGAGTTACTTGCATAATATGCATGAACACACAGTCAACTTTGAACCTCAATATATTTGACTATACACACTTTCATATCTTCAAATATATATTGAAATTTTTTCCTTTGAGTCTTATACATATTTTATTTTTATGCCATGGTAAAATTATGCAGATATCAAAATATATGGCTAAAAAACAAGGCATTATTCTTTCCTTTATTAAAATCAAATATTCAAATGCAAATGGTCATAGTTAAACCTCAGTTACTTTGATCACATCTCATGTCCTCATTACTTAGATCAATAATTAAACATAAATATTATTTTAAGGAGTTTGAGTTTTAACATAATTAAACAACTATCACTTTGACCACTTTAATTCTACTTGCATCGTTAGATCAATCTGTATGAATACATGTGAACCATTTGATCCTTATCCTTTACCTTTGCTCAGTATTAAACATCATGCACTTATTATCATCTCATTGATTCCTAACATCTTGGAGAAAATTTTCTCTATAAATTTCCTTGAGAGTTTCTCAAACTTTACCTTGTGCAAAATTGACTAAGTATGGGAACCATTGCAATCTGCCTGGAAGGCCAACTTTGGACCTCAATAAATTTTGTTGCGCTTAGATGCATGATCTAAAATTTGGACCATATGATCTCATCACATAAGATAATACAAAAATATATAAATATGATCCTATAACCTTTGCACATGTGAGATATAACTCCATTAATCTGCTCACTCAAATTTTTCTACGACAGAGCAAACTATGTCAAGAACTGTCTGGGCAGGGCAACTTTGCACATGCATATATTTTGATGTGGTTCATCATATGATCTGAAATTTAGGGAAAATAAACTCATAAAAAAACTAAATAAACCCATATAATCATATTCTCCTCACATATTCACACATGTGAAATATGACACCATCAAAATGCTTATTTAGCTTTTCTCACCACATTACAAATTTGGCTAAGTATGGGAAAACACCATCAAATTACTTGGGAGCCCAGCTTTGCACTTACATATATTTATTTTTTCTTAGTTGCATGACCTAAGATTTAGTGCAAATATCTTATATTTTATTGTAATTCATCTATATAAAAATCTACTCTTGAAACTTTGATACGTGGAAGATATGACATCACCAAACTACTTACTCGACTTTGTTTGAACATAGAAAACTCTATCAAAATGCCTAGGAGCCCAAATTTTTACACACATATATTTGAATAAAATTCATCATATGAATTGAGAATTTTTGCATAGAAACTAGGGACTAATATGATCACAACCATATGACCGACTCCCCTTGACTCATCCACATGTGGTAATTATGATGTCAACAAACTACCTACTCAGATTTTATGCCACTGGACCCAAAATGTCTAGATGAAAACAATGGACTACCAAATGAATTCCACTTATGAACATAATAACTTAATGAATCCTTTACCTCTTATATGACCCCTTTCACATTCTAAAGTCACCATACTCATCCTTGAACATTTCTAACCATGCCACAACTGAAGATCAACCAAGCCCCCTTCAAGTATACTAGGATAAACACATTGCACACTTTGTCATTATCACTTAGACTATCAAGGCACTTCATAAACTCACCTAGGAACCTCTATGACATCACCATGACATCATTTAAAACTCTCCAACAATATCCCCCTTTGTCATTGATGTCAACCACCATCATATAACAATATACAACTCTCCTTTCTTCTCTCTCTTCAAGCACTCTCACAATAAGAACTTTCTCCCCCTTTGACACAATGAAAAAGTGGGCACCAAATAATCCTAAGGACTATAAAATACCATCAAAAGGATAGGACCATCTTATAAATATGATACAAACTCCCCCTTACCTTGAGCCTACCTTTTCTTTGCCTTGACAACTTCCTCTTGCCACACGCCAACAGTCTCTTCAGCCAAACACTGAAACCAATGAATAAATCACACAAAAATATTGAAATATGATGTAACTCACTAATAAAAATATAAAAGGGAAAATACCTAAGATCTATTATCCATTTTACCTTTTGAGCATCTTCAGATCTCAACACACCATGAAGAACCATCACATAAGCTTACTAGCATTCTCTCTTAAGCCACCTCAAGGATCATCAACAAAACTTCATGCCACTCAAAAATAGGAAATATGTTCTAAAATGACCTAAGAACTCACTTTAAAACATACATACCTTGCACTTTTGGAGAAACTGAGCAAAAATCACTATTCTTCTCACTAGGCCTGTCTAGTTTCCTTGTAGCCCTATCATGAACTTATAGAGCCCAAAAATTTATGTATACACAAATTCAAGACCTAAAAATTCATATATGGATCACTCTCATATGACCACTCAATCATAGAAAATTTCAACAACTATCTCATCTTCTACAAAATATTTCCTTCACAAACCAACTTGCCAATTAAGCCTCTATTTTGATAAAAACATGAATAATTTGAAAATTACAAACATTCAAATCTTTGTGAAACATGATTTGATAACCCATTTATCCCATTTAATCTATTAATAATCCTTATACTTCAATTCACAATGAAAGCCACTTTTCTAGCATAGTTTAAAACCCTAGAATCTTAAAACAAACAAGGTCAATAAACCTCCTTCTGGTCAACGTCCACCTCTAAAACTTATTGTACACTTGGAGACAACCATTACACACTTCTAGACCAATATTTTAGCTTCCATACCTTTGGAAACCTTGAATTCCTATACCATGTATTTTGACCTTCTTTCTCATATTCAATTATTTAGTCCTCTGATCTTAGGACCTGACCAATTACAAAGCTCCCACTAACTCCATGCTTCAACTAGATCATGACATCTTCAACAAGTCTTAAAATAATTTCCAATTATAGTCAATAATTATATATTGACACCTTATATTCAAAATAATATGAACTTCCATGGCATACACAACTATTCAACAAGCCTTTAATAGGCTTGGCAAGATCTAGGACACAATCTTAGAAGAGAGGCCTTCAACTTATAGGCTCACCTAGAATCTACCACAAAATTCTTAGAAAGTAATATATAATAGCCACCAAGCTTCCTTTGATTGACAAGTGTCTTCTTGAAGCCTAGATAGAGACACCCCTTTAACATAGAGAGACTAAAAGTCCCAAAACTCAGGAGACTCCCATATCTCCATATCTTTCTTTGACTTGAATTCTTGCCTTATCATTTGATTGATTTTGAATGGATGATTGAATCAATTATTTGATTTATATTTTTCAATAAATGCTGACAACATAAACTCTTGATTTTCCTTTTTGTCTATCATGGCAAACAAACCATCCTTGGTCTCAAACTGATCTCTCTTGATAGACTTGGGTTTCCAAATCCATGTGTGACCTCTTCTTTGCACACTAGGATCTCCATACACCTTGTTGTGCTTGTTCTTGTAGTATCTAGTAATATGACCAAATTTATGACATTTGAAACAAACAAGATCACTCATACCTTTTGATTGATGATGATTGTGATTGTTATCTATCTGGATAGAAGACAAATTCTATATCTTCTTCATATCTGATTCCTTCTTTGCTCTTGACTGATATGAGTTATGATTTTTCCAAGACCAATTGCTTTACCTTCCAAGGCTCCATGAGGACTCATTCTTGACTGACTTCCTTCTACAATCCTTAGCTTTATGACCATACTTTATACGTGTATAACAATGACCATGAAATAAAATAGCATACCTTAAAGCATTTAGTTGTTTAACAAACCTTCTTGTATTGATTTCAAAGCTTGCATTCTCCTTGACATACTCAGGATTATCATGTTTCTCTTCCAACCTATCCAAATTTACTATAACAAGTTCATGTTCACTTTTCAATGACTTCATTTCAACCTTCAGTTGATTGCACTCATCTTCTTTTGCTTTTAGATTTGCATTTTCAGTCCTTACCTAATCCTCAAGAATATTGATCTTCTCTTCATCCTTTTTGGCCTTGTTGGCCATGTCTTTCAATCTAGATGATTTCATTTCAATAGACTTGATATGTTCTTGATACTTCTTTTTTTCCTTTTTGTACATGCCTAAAAAAATTCCATCAATAGAACTAACTTGTGCTTCAAGACCTTTAATCATATTCCTCATTTTATGATTCCTCTTCTTCTGCTCCTTTAGTTAACCAAGTGTAGTCATGATCTGAGCTTCTAGATCAACTTATTCTTCCTTGTTTTCATCTTCTCTACTATTATGGCAAGCTTCTTT
Organism: Torreya grandis; assembly: GCA_037957365.1. Lineage (NCBI taxonomy): Eukaryota > Viridiplantae > Streptophyta > Pinopsida > Cupressales > Taxaceae > Torreya > Torreya grandis. The sequence goes on along the minus strand of JARHVA010004151.1, from coordinate 1,552,628 downwards.
ATCAAACATGGTGTCCTTTTCTTTTGAACACAAACTTATCTTGGCATCTACTAGTTGAACCTTGAGATCATTGATAACATTCTCATCCTCTTTAGCATATTTATTATAATTACATATCTAATCTTCAAGTGCCTTGATCACATCCTTCCACTATTGATTTTATTTCTTTAGTTGTTTAGCCATTTTTATACCAACTCAAGATGTCCTTCAAACTATTAAGATTCCTCCAAAGGATCTACTCTGATACCTATTGTTAGAGGTATAAGTCACTAAGAGGGAGAGTGAATTAGTGGTGGAAAATAATTCAATTTAATTCCAATTCCTTTAAACCCTTAATCATTTAATACATATATTCATGGAGCATATACATCAATCATAGCAATGAACAAGAGAGACAATGCAAGATCAAACACATAAAACATGACATATGTGGGAAACCCTCATGGGGGAGAAAACCCACAGGAACTTGCAATTGGAATACTATCTTATAATAAAAAGGACCAATTTAGACCAATTGCAATTTATTAAGGATTTACCATCCCTTATTTTAGTGAGATTACAATCCCATAAGGAGATACTACACCTATGTAGCTGAGCTACCATAATAACTAGACCTTTAGCAAGTTTCACCTTAAAAGGAGGATGTAACCCCTTATATGTTGAGCTAACACAACACCACATATGAACACATCCACCTTTGAACATATGTCTTCAATATTTGATGATGGACCTCTGATTATCACTCTTCACCTTCGCTCACACTTAATCTTCAAACCTTTTTGAGCACTATTATGACATTAGAAATATAACCTAAAAGTCATACACACCATCATCAAACTTCTCTACCCTTCAACCCATCCACTGATCACACACAATCTTCACCTTGCCTTCACTCACCATACACAATCTGTCAAATAGCCTCTTGAGCATACTCACTCATTCTGCCTCTTCTAGGATTATTAGGTCCAATGACCTATGTGATCAACTTCATCACCTTGATCAGACAAGAAAGTTTGATCCTATTTTCTCTCTACTTGTCTTCACTAACCTATACCTTCTCTTTCAAAGGTTCTCTCCTTCACTTGACTCCACATATGCACCACTATAACAAATAGGCCAAATAGGCCTTGTACTTATACCATGCTCTTGGCATAACCCATATTTGTCAACCAAGATGATTCACACACTTTTTACACCTTTTAAATAGGTCCTCATACATATTACATGTAATAACCACATACTCCATAGGTCAACCAATGCCTCATTACCCCCAAACCACCATTAGGTCTTGGTGAGACCAAAAACCATTAGGCCTTCGTGCTCACACGTTACATGTAAGACCACTTGGACCACCTTATTCCTTTACTAATGGTTAAAACATATCAAACATATATATATAAAATCCCATTTATCACTCCCACATGGGTCCATGCCATCTGGAACAATAACTCCACACTTGGACCTACCAATTAGGTCTCCTAGCTCTTTAGGTCTTCATAAATAGAAAACACAGTCTCAAAATTCTAAACTAAAAAATCAAATATTTCACATATCTATATGATTAAATCACATGGGTGAACCCTTCAAGACCTCAAATATACCTCCATGTGCTTTAGACACATCAACACATGTTCTAAGCATTTAAAACAACACACACAAAATGACCACTCAGACTGGTCATATACAGTCAAGCTATTTCGACTCTTTATATCTGATCAAAGGCATATCATGAAAAATAATTCCTTCTAATAAGACTTATATACTTATATAACATATCAATGTTTATTTTCTTCTTCAACTCTGCTCAGAACACCTTCAACTTACCTTTGTAAGATGGTAACTCAAACTGCAGTGCATTTAACAAACATAGTCAACTTCTATGTCTTTGTTCATACATAATATAGATTGGTTAAACCTAAAATTACCACATATATGATCCTTATGGAGTATAAAACACTTTCCAATATCTATATCACCTTTAAATATCAAAACAACATCAACACAAGCTTAATTATCTTTCTCAGGTTACTTGCAAAACATGCACGAACACATAGTCAACTTTGAACCTAAATATATTTGACTCTATACACTTTAAAATATTAAAAAATATATATAAAAATTCACCTTGGAGTACTCTAAATATTTTATTTTTACTTTATGGTCAAATTCTACATATATTGAAATATATGTCTCAAAAACTAGGCACTGGTCTTTCTTTTGTTAAAATCAACTATTCAAATGCAAACAATCACAATTAAACCTCGATCAATTTTATCATATCTTGTGTCCTATTTTATTATATAAATCATGCACTATTGATCTTATTTTAAGGATATTTACCTTTAACATCATTAAACAACTATTACGTTGACCACTTTAACTTCACTCGCATCGTTAGATCAATCTATATGAATATATGTGAACCATTTGATCCTTATCCTTTACCTTTACTCAGTGTTAAACATCATGAACTTATGATCATCTCACTAATTCCTAAAATCTTGGATAAAATTCACTCTATTTATTTCCTCGATATTTTCTTGAACTTTAACTTGTGCAAAATTGACTATGGGAACCATTGTAATATGTCTGGAAGGCCAACTTTAGACCTCAATAACTTTTGTTGTGCTTCGATGCATGATCTAAAATTTATTCCATATGATATCCTCACATAGTATAATCCAATCATATATCAATATGCTCTTGAAACCTTCACACATGAGATATATAACTCTATTAATCTACTCACTCAAATTTTCCTGCCATAGATCCAACTATGCCAAGAACTATCTGGAAGGCCGACTTTGCACATGCATATCATTTGATGCACTTCATCAAATGATCTAAAATTTAACAAAAATAAACTAGGCACAAAATTTCACAAACCCATATGATCAAATTCTCCTCTTGCCTTCACATGTATGAAATATGACACCATCAAAATGCCTACTCAACTTTTCTCACCACATTGCAAATTTGGCTAAGTATGGGAAAATACTGTCAAACTACCTGGGAGCCCAAATTTTCACTTGAATATATTTTGTCACACTTATTTTAATGACCTAATATTTATCACATAATATATTATCTTATAAATTAATTCATCCATATAACAATATTCTCCTGAAACTTTTATACGTATGAGATATATTTTAATGTGATTCATCACATGAATTGATACTTTATGCATAGAAACTAGGGATTAATGTGATCACAACCATATGACCAAATCCCCTTTACTCATCCACATGTGATAATTATGACGTCAATAAACTACCTACTCAAATTTTTTGCCACTAGACCCAAAATGTTTAGATGATAACTATGGACCACCAGATGAATTCCACTTATGAAAACAAGCACTTAATACATCCTTGACCTCTTATATAACCCCTTTCACATGCTCAAGTCACTATTATCATCTTTGAACATTTATAACCATGCCAAAATTTAATATCAACCAAGCTTCCTTTAAATATACTAGGACAAGCACATTGCACACTTTGCCATTGTCACTTAGAATATCAAGGCACTTCATCCACTCACCTAGACACCTTCATGACATCATTGAAAACTCTCCAATAGATCCAAATTGGCTATAGAGGTAGCTAAGAAATCAATTGTTTAATTATGCTCCCTATGGACTAATTTTATGTTGAAATCCTCAAATGATTCGATCATATCCCAAGTTCTATGTTTATATTTCTTGAGATATGATAGTTTGCATTAGTAGCGAATCTCGATTTGGTTAAAAACTAGATTTGAGTCTCCAAACATCAATAGTTTAACATTAAGCTTCAGTGTAAAATGGAGCCCCATAATTAGAGCTCATACTCTAAATAGTTATTACTACATAGAAATTGTAGCAAAAAAATAATAAGGTAATGCTTGCCATCATGATAATTCAATTTTATACCTACACCAGAGCCTTGTTTTATTGAGAACCATCAAAATATAAGGTCCATAACTATGAAGGACCTTCAAATTCCCATTCATGTCTTTTAGGCTTGGTTGTGAAGGTGTAAACCCCTACGTGTGATGAAACAAAGTTAACTCTCTCATTTTTAGAATTATACTATGTAAATACAAGCAAGTTTTAGATATGATTGTAGTTCAAGCTAAGCACATGGCTCAAGGAATGCTGAATTGGAAGCAACAGCTCACCAATTCATTGTTGGAATCCAAGTTGGAGTTGAATAAAGCAGACAAAGCCATAACTATAATGGAGGATAATTTAGCTACCTCTACATCAATGGACAACACATTCAATAAGTTTTTGATTCATGAGATAATATCATGTAGAAGTTATGGAACTGACAAAATTAGATTTTGCATAACATAATTACTAGTGTTCAAACATAGAGGCATGTAGATCAGTTGAAAGAGATTTACAAGGAAATCTAGATTAAGGTATCAAATTCCAAGGCACTTATCACCATCAAATAAGATGAATACATTCATAATATGATGGTGTCTCAAGTCCTGTTGCACACATTTCTCACTATGGTATGAGAAATTCTTATTGACTGGAGAATGTTTAAGAAAGATATATCCTAGCTTGATCATTCTATTGCATAACTTGTTGACAAGCATCAATTATTTCATCCTCAACAACTTTAATAGGTGATATATAAGAAGAAGAATACCAAAAGTTCTTATCCAATGATTCAACACTAACTGTAGTCTCCTCCAATAAATTTTATAGTCTCAATTTCTTCTACCAAACCTTGAGCATAATCAATACCACCAAAATTTTCTATGTAGCGAAATTAGACCATGACCCCACCTACCTATAGGAACTATGCACCATTTAAATTTTGAAATTTTTATAAAATTTTGTACACTATAGTAGGATGGCCTTTAGTATTAGGAATGGGGCCAATTTGGTTGAAAACTCATAAAGGGTGGCTACTAATTAAGCTAGTTTACTAAAAACTTGTGATGGTAGTAGGCTAGTAAAATAGTGTGCAAAGGGTGAAAATTGGTAAATGGAATCTAGAGTGATAACCATAACTCTTTTTTTTCTAGTGTAGTTCCTCAATGTAGTCAAAGTTTTCAAGATTTAGCTTAGGAATCCTTGTTTTGACTTTATCTTGGGATGAGACAACTATTTAAGTCTAGGAAAATGTTGGGAGTAGAATAGAGATACCAAAATCATAGAGCGTAATTGATGGACACATATGCCACTTACACTATTTTTTATCTTGTATATGATTTTGTATCTACTCAACTCTTGTAAGCATAGATATAGGTTTCAAAATGCGAAGAGTCTTTCATATGGATGTAGTGAAAAGATGGAATATGAAGCAACAATGCTTTGTAAAACTCTATATATAACACCTAGTTATATTTTGAAATGGTTTTGATGTGATAGAGATTGATATACAATTATGTAATCATTTCCCTTGTCATTTATGGTTTTATGTGTGTAGTGATGCTCTATTTCCTAAATCTATTAGTCGTAAAGATCTTATCAAATGTTCTATATCTAATAACCTTGCATTTTATGCCTCTTTATTCTTGTTTTGTTAATTAATGGATAAGTTAAATTGGATATATATTATGTTGTATTATTTTGTTATCTATAGGAATAACTATCCCTATATTAGCATGTTCTAATGGGTTTTCCAAGAACTTCTGCTAAGAAATTCTCTATCAACCCAAATTTGATTGGATACTCCTTTCTAACATATGTTATCCATGCATCCCTTTAGTGTTTTTGACTAATCATGGCTTAGGATTAAACCATAAGCCTCGTGAATTTCAAATATTAAGATGTAAATATACTTTTGGACACAAGGTTCAAAGACAAGCAACATGTGAACATTCAATAACTCTCCAACACCTGGGAATGAAAATTTATCCAATTGTAGTACTACTCATTTGGACTTATCTATGGTGAAACCTAGTATTTTTATATATATTTATGGGCATGATCTTAGTTGATGCACCTACGTCAACTATGAAATTATGCACATTTTTCCAAATTTTATAAAAGTCAACAAAAAGGGTGGGACCTCAGGTTTACTTTGTACACAACCATATTTTCATGTGTAACTTTTGACTTGTTAGTGGATAATTTACTAGTAAAATATCTGAGAAAAAGATCTCTTTGTTTTATGATTTGGGCTAGACCATTACTATTTTCTTCATATTTTCAACTATGTTATATCCACTCTTGGTGTGTAGATCCACTTGATGTTGTTAATCATTCCCCCTATGAGGAGGTGGATTTTTATTATAATTTGGATAAGGGTAAGTGGATATGTTGTTGTTTAGAGGTGTAAAAGTCATGGTATGCTATTGATTATTATTTATCATATTAAATTATTCATATGAAATTAATGAAAGACATGAATTTCATATGTGTTATCTTTTGACTCATTTTCATTTGCAACATGGAATGAAAAATCATAGGTTCTAGATACCATGGTTGTACTATATGTATTAGAGGCACAAACTATGGATGAATAAATTTGATTTGGAACCACCTCATATCTTTCCATCTCATTTAAAATATTTCAAAAGTAGTATATAAATATATAAAATTGAGTTTTCCATGTTGGGCAATGCTATGGACCATACACTGGTTAGGTAAGGCTACCTCACAAATATTCATTTCAAGTAATCTATTGGGCTAAGAATCTAAATTACTACCTAACTTAGTGAATGGTTTATTATATCTTTGTAATAAAAAGTTAATATTAGTTTCCTCTCCTACAGTGTTCCCTAGACATTTATGTATGCTAAAAAATTCATTGATAAGTTTCTACACCATGAATTAGATGGCATCCAACTTAGTTTTGGTGGTATTGATTGGGACTAAAGCCTAATTCTAATTATGTTGAGTTGACACATGTAGGATGGTTCATAAAACTTAGGTTATGATTTTAAGCAACATAGGTCAGAGGTAAATGATTAAAAAATTGGTTTTGATTATTTTTTTTGACATTATAATTGGCATTTGGAATAATATACAAGATCAATAAATTTGGATAGATATTGGGTATGGCCTATAATTGAGGGTTTAATTGACTATCCACATTAATAGATTAAACATATGCACTTGCTAAGTTATTAATATTCACAACTCTAATAAATAATACTACAATAATAGGTTCTACGGTATTTTTATGCATTTCAAGTGTTAAGGAAACATCAAGCTTTTAGGAAGTATGAAAATGAATGTACATCTTTTTGAATCTTACATTGAAGGCTCAAATCAGTTCATTGGGTTCCAATATCATGCTATCAAAGTGTTGGTATATCATTTTGGAAATAATAAATTATCCATATTGTGCCATGACATTGGGAACAAGTCAAAATTGAACTTCCTATAAGGTTGAGGCACCAATCAAAGGTAACATCTTGTAATGTGAATAGGAATAACATGCATACAATATCCTCATGAATTACATTTATCAACCCTAGAGAAACCTTGAAATATTTCATGTGTTCTTTTTTAGTTCATAACCCAAAGGGGAGAATGAAATAAGGTACTTAAATGGGTTTCTAAGCATATAATGGATGATACCAACTATGATAATGGCTAAACCAACTAACCAAGCCATAGTAAAACATTGAGGTTGGTTCCCTTGGGTCAATAAATTTTGTTGAATAAAAACTCCCCTAGGGACACCTCTATCTAATCTAGGTCTTCAATGGACCTATAAAGGTACTATTAATAATAGCCCATAATTATAATTTACCCTTGTTAGCCTTACTAGGGGATCTAGAGTACACAACTCAAGTGAATCTTTAACAATCAAATATTGTGGGCACTACTTCTAGCACCAGATAAATTATTATTGATGTGGGTTTTATGTAAAAAATAGAATCTTATGAGGATAAATCTAAAATTTTAGGATCAATGAAAATATTAACTCTAAGGCATGAGATGTAGGTATAAATTTTGTAAATAACCATGTGGTGGAATAATGGTGAATGAAGTAATTATTTACCTCAGATGGTTCAAATATGACATGAGTCTAAAATATATTTGAAGTGGATGGGTGGATATAACATAAGGTGGAATTGACAAAAAAAAGGTCAAAATATAGGGAAAGTTAGGGTATAAAATAAAGGGATCTATGAATCAACTAAAGAATAAACCCTTCCAATCCAACTTCCTCTATCCTAGGTTGAGCAAATGTTCAAGAATTAATACTTGCTGTAAATTGTCATTAGCATAATTGACATACAAAAAAAATTAATCATCAAAAGAAATAATTTAAATATACTCAATAAATATCATTAAATATATGGTTATAACTTTATTACATAATACATCCGTACCTCTAGCCAATAATAAGTACGATTAGTTGTCAATGAGCACTCAAACTAGCAATTTGTTCAATCTGAATAATTGTAAAATAAATAGTCACACAACTTATTATATATTATATTAACATAATGAAAACTCTTATTAATACAAAAAAATTGTAAGAGATAATGCTTTAACACAAAATTATAGAACAATCCAATAACTTTTTTATTTGTATTAATTGCAAAATTCTCTTCCATTTAAAATGTTTAAGAAACATATACTTATAGCTTGAGATGGGGGACGCCTCATGCTCTAAGCTGAATCTAATTTTATAATGTATAAATTAGGATTATATGTCAAAATCATGAAATATATGCATGTTTTTACAATATAAATAAATATAATGCTAATTTATACATAACTGCTTTTACAAAATAAGTCATCTCTAATAATAACAAGAATTGATCAAAAGTGAAGCCAAGTCTTAGTTAGAACTACCATTTTAACTTGAATCAACAAACAAATAATGATGTGTCATCTCTATGCATAGTGACCACAAATTTAATTGTAACTAAAGTGGTTGTTGGAGTCATAGGAGGCATTGGAGTTTGAGCTGAAGTCACAAAAATTGTCAACGGTGACAGTGGAGGCATTATGTCTGATATGATGACAAATATTGGCCCTGTAGAATTATACATAATGTATATCCATGAAACATAGGTAGAGGTCTCAAAGATTGATCTTGAGTTACATATTCTCCCACTAAAGTGACCAAATCCACTTGTGTTTGTAACTGTTTATACTCAACCATGCTCGTAATAAATTCCTACTCAATAGTTTTAAAATCAATAATAGATATTTGGAAAAAAATGAAACTTTTCCATTAAATTTTTGTGCATGGCCATAGAATATTTTAATTCCACATGGAAGGTCTCTATTTGAGCTAATTTATCCTTATAAAATGTGATTAACTGTACTATTTTGTCATTTTTTCTTGTAGGTGGTTCTTTCCACCTCTACCTTAAAGCTATTAGCTACAATCTCTAGCAAATTATCAAAAATAAATTGGTGATTATTCCACCCTATGTGTATGCACATATATGATTATTATATCTCTAAGGACTTGGATGGTCCTCTTTTTTTTATTATCAAATTATTTTACTAACCTTTGCATCTCTTGGTGTCATTCAGCCAAATAGGCTTGTTTGGTAATTACATCATTTTGTGCCAAAGTCACATTAGGGGCTATTATAAAATTCAAGTGTGAATATGATTTATTTCTTGTTGCCTTACCTATGAAGGTTAAATTGGCATCCCAATATTCTATTTTTTCATGAAACTTGACAACATATCCCCATAGTGGTTGAGATTGGGATCTTTTTCTTTTGATCGTGTTCAAGATGTGATACAAATTTCTATAAGAGTTCTGTAAATTGTTAATTATATCTTTAGGAGCCTCGATCACACCTTGCTCCTTTAGTATTTTTTATACTAATGTAGCTATATAAACATTTTCTTGAGCATACCTCCAATTGCATCTATCATAGTGAGGGGATCTTCTTCAAATTTATTCAATTCCTAAGGATTTATTTTTCTCTTTTTATTTAATGAAAATAATTATTCTTGTTTCTCAAGCTCAAATGATTACCATACATCATCATTGTCCTCTTCCTCACCCTTTTCAACATTTTTTGACTCTGTCAAACTTCATATCAAATTTAGATTGCTCAATGATGACTAGTTCATGCCTCGTAGCTTCTTCTTTTAATTTTTATATCCAGGTAGGAATTACAATTACAATTTTCTTAGTTGTTTGGGTTAGAGGTGAGGAAGTAAAAGGTGGAGGGTTACTTGTGCATTTTACTAGTAAATATAGATGGGTAGCCATGAAATACAAAGTAGATGACATAGGTGGTTCAGGGAAGGTAGGAAGAACCTTTCTCCAACCTATGTTTTTGATATGTGGAGGATTCCTAATAGTGTATTTGGTTGAGTTCAAAGTCTTATACATTGAAACGGTTGAGGACTCTATTTGAATGAATTTCCCTATGGGAACATATAACTAAGTGGAAGGCCCTATGTTCATCAACTATGAATTAAAGAGAGACTTAGATATCAAATCCTTAAAGTGTACATTAGTGCTTATGGCTCCTAGGTTAGTAGTGGAAATCCATGGATGAATTGATGAAACTTGGGTGAATGAATATCATGAAAAATAATATTTTGTGGAGTCAGTATTAAAAAATCTAAATAATGTAACAAAGATCTTGATTTTTTATAACATTATCAATTGGAACATCTTCTCCTAGATATTATACAGTGGAATCATCTAAAATTTGAATTATAATTGGTTCTACAATTATAGATGCCTTTATAATCAAACCACCCATGGGACTAGTATCAATTATTGTATAAAAATAGTATTATTATGTGTAAACACTCAATTCTCACCACTCTCATGTCAAATCTCACCACTCTCATGTCAAATTTATAACTTAGAATGACTTCCTACAATAATGCACAAATTAGACCAATTACCAATGAAAATATAAAATTTACCTACACATCATACATGCATCTTCTAAAATGCATTAGGGAATTGATGATTACATCATACACAATCATCATCTTCATTTAATTCATCCTGAGTCAGAATAAAACTATGCAAGAGATGTTTTGGATTGATTAGGTCAAACAATTATTTGACTTTCAAAAGTCACATCACTTTCCATTAAGTTAATTAACACATCTTAATTAACCTAATTTTCTTATAATTGAAAATTCCATAGATTTTGGAATTTCCCATCTTATTTAATTCAATAATTGAATTATTCATCTCTTTAATGTAAGTGGCCCCAAATGATATCATTAAAAAATATCTAGAATGATGACATCACATGACATCATCAATAATATCTGGAATCATGACAACATCAATAAATATCAGGAATCCAGAAACCATCATGACATCATCATTAAATATCAAGAATCATGACATCATTGATAAATATTTGAATTGTGAATCATTATTTTGAAAATTGTTGAGCATTTGAAAAATATCAAAAAATATTAGGAATATAAAATATTAAATGCATTTGACTACCAAATTTGATTTTGAGACACACATCTTGACTCAAGATCGATGGACATAATCAATCTAAAAAATTTATAAATACAAGAGCCATTTACTGTTATTCTCAATTATTGAAACATAATGAAGTGTTGTCCTTTTAGAGAGCCACTCTCATTCACCTAGATTCACCCTTCTTCTAAATTATTCAACAATCACATGTACTCAAGGAGATATTCCACTTATGTGATGTAATAACATTGATATAGACCTTATGATTTACAATCTGGGCATACACATGTATGTATGTCAGCTTTGAAGGGAACATCAAAATGTAAGGTAAAAACATCTTGTTTATCTTTCTAATTCATTATTTATTGATTCAAGCTTTGCCCAATCTAAGAACCATGCTTAAGAAGTTATATTTTCTATTTTTTTATGCTTGATTTTGCATACTAATGAGAATTAACCTCTTCTAAAATTGTGTGCTTATAGTATGGGATTCCTTGGGGATATCTCCCCTAGTTGGTTATGAAGTAATGGCATGTCTTGTGATTGTGACTTATATTGTGTGTGAGTATTCAATATCTAGAATAGGTAATGAGGGGTTATGAGGATGGTCTCAATTTGATCTTACATCAAATATTCTACAAGATTATCCAATTTAATCTCCCCTCCTAGGTCATCTTCCTTTTAGGTTCCTCCTCAACCTCAATATATAAAGGGCCAAGTGTAGCACCCATACACTATGTAAGTCTATATTATTCTTTAGTGACATTAGGAGATTGGAGAGAAGAATAAAGAGTTATGGATTTCCTATTATAAGTAACTATAATAGGAGTTGTAGTAACAGTTCTTGGTGGGGAAGGAACAATAAAAATTGCAAGAGGAGATGTCACAGTAGTAAGAATTAACACATACTCAATAGTATTATTTATTAATGGAGATATAACAAAATAAAAAATTGATGTAGATACCATAGTGGTAATCACTTGTTGTATGAAAAGAGGGGTAACTACTTTTGGAACCTTTGTTGGTTAAGTTGTAGTAGTAGGTGAAGTCGATTAAGTAGGTTAGCTAAGAGTTAGGGGTGTTACGAGACCCATTGAAATAAAAGAGATAGCAGTGTTTGGTAGCCTTGATAAAACTTTGCATATGTTGGCCCTAATCTACCTATCAGTCTTAGTTGTAGTCTCTTATCCTTCATGAATAGGAGGAATACTTTCTTGAGCTTAAATTATTTATTCCTTATCTATTTCCTTATCATCCTTAGGAGTAAGGGTAGGGTCATATTGTATTCTTTGTACGAACCTTATGGACATTGTGTATTTATATCTATTTATCATCACTTTAGTATCATCCTTTGAATTCATAAATATGGGGTCATGACCATAAGATTCATGTTGGTATTGAATCTTGACCTTGTTGCCATATTGTTTTAAGGACCTCTTGAATAATATTCCTAGGATCTCAAAATATGAAATGTGCCTTGCTAAAACCATAATGAACCCTCTCCTTGCTTGCCTTACAAAAACGATCCCTTTGTGTTTAATATTGGTGACCAATTCTAAGAGGAAGTTTATGAATAACACATTGCATAACTTCCTTCAATTTTGGGTCCATACCAATGGATAATTGGAAATAAATTTCTTACTTTTCCACTTTGTTTGAAATGTAGCATGATAGATTCAATGGGGTTTCATAAGTTCCTTTGATATTGATTATTGTATGGTCTAAATATAACCAATAATATCCCATTTTTATAATATACCTTTTGATTTTATTGAATAACATGGGCATTCTTTGCCCATTAATGAATTGATAGACTATTGGGTAGAATACACCAGTAATCCTTTGCATTTGATCCCTAAAATTATAGATATAGAAGATATGATAATCATCACATATCCTATTATTTGGATATATGAAAGAAGGTTCCCAAGGTTCCTCTTGAGGGGGGTCATAGTAGCAGTTATTACATCCAACAAGTATGCCATCATATAAAAATTTCTATGAAGCTTGTTCTTGGCCTTGCTCATCTAAAATTTTAGGTTGATGCTGATGACTTCTCCTAAAGATAGAATTTGATTTGTACTTAGATGATGTCTAGTAAAGGGACCCAAATCTCCCTAACATAAGTGATATATGGGAAACCATATAGCATATTCAAATGAGCCATTGATATTAGTACCCTGAGCATGAATCTTATGATTGGGGTGACACTAATCTAGTATCATAATATGAAAGTGTTTGGGTCTAGTGCCCACATATTAAATGTGTCCTTGATATTTTTCTTCACTAACCAGGAATCTACTATAGGATGATTATAATTCATATATGGAATAGGGAGTATATAATATTTTTTGAAGGCATTAACAGATACATAAGCCATGGGGGTTGGATTTTGAAATAAGTGAAGGATGTTTCTTGAGAATTTCTCATAAATAAATAAATTTAATAGGAGATCAATATATGGAAATACCTCAGATTTAGCGATGGAATTATATAGACCAATTTATTGGATCACCAATAGTTTATCTATGTACATTCTAGTGAATAATGACAATTGGTTATCTATGTCATATGGCTCAACTCCATCAACATTGAACCAAATAGTTGTATAAAATTAGAATTTATGCTCCAATGTTATTGATTCAAAAATTGTATATGTATATTTAGTCCTTCCTTCTAGAATAAATGCAGACATGGCCAGTTACCTGGATGATGACAATAGTAAATCTCTAAATTTTGTAATTTTGAATAGACATTAGAAAAGTTGGGTCTTTTTTGGTTACAAAAGAACTTTGATAGAAATTCACAATATAGTTTGTAGATAATATATATTTAATTTTACTTTTAGAGATGAATATTTCATATATTTCATTGGGATTGATATTTAAATGCGTTGGATCATCTATACATGAGTATTAATTATAGACAATGATTCAGTCTTCTATCAGCTCTATTTTTTGAATTTGAGTTTATGAAGTCATCTTTTGTTGGGTTATTTTCCATGTGGCACATTGTTACTACTCCTAGCTACTTAGTCATATTGTTGAGTTAGTTATTCCACCATGTGTCTATTTAACATGAAATTGAGGATTCATTTCTTTTTTCTATAGTATTTTTTCTAGAGCATGACATGTGGCCCTAATTATTCAATCATTTAATGCCAGACTTTACATTCTTTATTTTGAGCCTTTGGTTATAGTTTGGTGAGATTACAACATGTGGCATGATCATGCTTATCCACTTAGTTATGGAATCCATAATTTCTTTCCCATATATGCATGTTATAAGTTAACACAATATCACCATGTGGATGGTTATCACTCCTTTAGATGGTCCTTGGGTCTTGTTTATGTACCTTTTCTAGAAAAGTCAAGGCTCCCTAAGATGTTGACGTGTGGAATAATCATGTTATTTTACTTAGTCATATATTTTTAAATCTCTTTCTTGTGTCTTTAGGTTGTGAGTTAATGTGATATTACCATGTGGATAGTTGTCACTCTTTGAGATGGTCACCAAGGGTAAATATATTTATTATTTATGGATGAATAGGATGATGACATGTGGATGACTCTCACTTATCTAGATGTTTTATAGAATTTATAAGCTATGTTTACACATGTTAGTAATAGATGAGTATGATCATATAAGTGGCATGATCTCACTTGTCCAGATGCTTAAAAGCTTTGTGACTTAGCCATTTTACTATGTAAGAAGTGATAAATGAAATGATGACAAGTGGCACCATATTGTTAATCCACTTGGTCACAAAGAGTCTATGTGTGGATAGTTGGTGTATATGCCATGAGTTGGCATGATGATAACACATGGACGACTCTCATGAATGTTGAGGATGAATATTTAGATGAAACTATAGATAAGTGAGATTAAGACAAGTAGATAAATATCTTGAATATAGATGTTTGTTAATAGATAAAGTCTTGGGTGATTTGTATTGCAGGGAGTGAGCAAATAAGATTGAATATATGTGGCATTTTCTCATTATCCTAACCGCTCAAACATTTGAGATCCATAGCTGCTATTTGATTTAATAAATTTTAAGTGCAAAAAAGTCATATGGCCAAAAGTGGTGTCATATTATAAAGTTAACACAATCTGAAAAGGTAAAAAATAACTTCAAACAAATCCAAGTTAGCTCTTTTAGTACATAATATTAAAAATCTAAATTCAAAAATTATTTTAGAATTAATATCCAAATAGGGGCAAAAGAATAATTTCAACAATGAATACCAATTTAGACTTTAGAGAAAAGCTTTGTTTAATCCTAATTTGAGATGGGTCAATATAGTATAGGGTTAATAATATAGAAATGAATAAGCACAATGGTGATAAAGAGATCTATATCATCTTGATTAACTGCAAACTTAGATAAACAATATTTTGAATTTATAATACTGAGATATACTAAAAATAAAAAGTACAACTATTTATTGATATTGTAATAAATAGAAAATAAGATTATTTATCTAGTTTACTGTGCTCATACGGATCTAGGTTGAAATAGGATGCAAGTAGATTGGATTTAGATTCTGGATCAGTCATAAAATTCTAATAATTTTCCCTTTATGGCTTTAGATAATTACATTGAACTCAAATGATTGCATTGATGTTTCTATTTGACTTGGACATAGGTGTCAAGTACATAATACCTATTGGATCTAGATGTAACCAACTAAAATATTTTGGGCTCTATGTTGCCTTTGCCCTAGTATATTTAGATCTAGATCATGGACTATCATTCTTGTCAAACCATAAAAATCTTAGCTCTTCATCTTCATATTGACCTTAGGAAAAAAGTGTTAGTGGGTTCATGATGTTGAACTAATCCCAAAAACCCCTCTATCAGTGGGTGTGGCTTACATAGAGATTAATTTAAATAGGGACTCATAATAATGTCATTATCCCTTAATATGTTGGCTTGTGTGTGTACAAGGGTGAAATATGTGGAAATTAAGTACAAAAATGACCTATATTGTAACTTGAAAAATATGACTCATGGGATGTTGCTTTAGTACTTTAAACCTAGATATGGGTTATCCCTATGATTAATATTGAAATAAGAAATAATATGGAAGTTTTGCTCACTTGAATGCCTGATTGAGTTATTTTAGTAAGTTTTCTTGTGAGTTGTTATGTCTATGCTAGGTGAGGTTGTATGCTCTAACATGATGAAGATCAATGGTGTGATTGCTCAAGTGACTACGATGAGATGAAGGTGGTAGGAGCAAACCAAGGATGAAGATGCATAGGGACATGAAAGCAAAGAAGTCAAGTATCCTACTTCTTGTGGTATTTAAAGTTGTCTTGTAGAGTGTCCTAGAATAGAGGAGAAGGAAACATGGATGTCCTATGTATTATATTTATTAGGAGTAGGAAAGCCTCATTTATCTCATGGTGTGTACTAAAATGGATACTTTTAAGTAGTGGGAGTAGTGATCTATTCATGGTAGAATCCTTAGATGAAGGATAGGTCTGTGGTGAAGTGGGAGTCACTTTAGATGCTGTAAATCTACTATGGAGGAAAAAATGTTGACAAAGTTAGTTAGGGTAGAGAAGTTTTAGTAGTGCATAAAAATTTTACTAGGCTTGTTGTATGGATAGTAGTGAGCATGGATGATAGTTGGAGAAGGTGTTTCAAATTCTTCTATATATTGACTTCAAGTGGGATATTTTAAGGTGTGAAGCTAATATTCATAGTCACTATTCACAGTCGTTATTCATAGTGACATGGTATGTGGGTGATATGGCAAGTAAATGATGTGGCATGTGGTATGTAGGTGATGCATGGTGGTATGGAATGTGGGTGATGTGGCATGTAGGTGATGTGGCATTAAGGTGATGTGGTAGGTAGGTGATGTGGCATGGCCTAGCGAGGGTCCTTTGATGTGGAAGGTGTGGGGCGTAACACTCCACTAGAAGACATGGGTTTTGTCCTCAGTGAGTCACATGAGTTTATATTTTAAATAAAATGACAAAGTATTAGTTATGGGGCAAATTTATGAGGGGATTCATGACTCACATGTGTGGTGAACATCAAAATGTGATTGCAACAACTTTTGGACTTTTGTGTGCACATGGGAAGAACTTATTATTGTTTTGGATCACATGTGGAGTGGGGCACAGTATTTGGAGTCACATGGAAGTGGATTCGATCTTGTTTAACATGGATGATCCATGTTGTTGACCTTTGCATGTAAAGACATATCTTTATTGATCATGTTCACCCCACTAGGAGTGTGGTGAATTTTTGGGGCCACTATTGAGTTTTTCTCTCACTAACTCTCTCTCATTGTAAATTCTATAAAGTATTATGTTCTCCTTGTATTTTTTTATCCTTCCCTTTTTGGGATTACTCTTGGGTCATTGTTTGAGGTTGGGATCTTGGAAGGATTATAATCTTAGCTCACCTAGCTGCTTGGGTTGTAAGCATCATGCATGCTCAGTGGGTAGAGCTTGTAAGGCTTAGTTGTTAGCAAGGATCACCTATATGGTTGTATGTAAGCATGAAGATTCATGAGGTTAGAGGTTAGAGCTTGTAAGGCTACGTTATCTTGGCTCACCTCAACTCATGGAGATGGAGATGGAGATTTGGAGTTTGGAGGCTTATTATCTCAACTCATGGAGATGGAGGTTGATGCTTGGAGCTCACCTTGAATGTTATGGATGTTAGCATTGGATAAAGTTACATGTTGTATCTTAGAGGTTAGATCCTGAAAGGCTTGGTTGTAAGATTATCTCACCTCAGTGCTTGGTTATTAGCATTGGAGAGGAGTTGTTGAGAGGATGTTATTGTAAGAGAGGATTTTCTGATGTAATATGAAGTCTGAAAGCTACCATTGCCCCATGGTTTTCCCTTGATATTTTTGCAAGGGTTTACAGATATATCTTATAAAATGTGCTCTATCTTGAGTTGTGTTTTATTGTAGCTTATTTTATTCTACATTTATTTCTTGGACATGTTTTAGGATTATTCTTTTTGATCCTAACATAAAATGGTAGTTACTTTATCTCAAAAGGATAAGATAACTGTATAATTTGTGTATAAACCATGTATCATATATGAAAAATATGTCTAGGTAGATATATCATTGAAATGCATAATATGTGATCACATCAAGCCTTAAGGTGCACGACATGGATCATGTAAATATATAGATAGTAATAGTACAAGATCAACAAGTAATTAAGCACACACACAAGAACACACAAAATCAAATTAAAAGATAATGGTCTAAGGAGATCTCAAATAATGGGCATGTTTAAATGTCATGAAATTGAAGGGGCATGAATTGGTTAAATATTCGTAAAGCAAGTAATGACATATTCAAATTCCATACAACAAACTATGACATATATAAATATCAAAGTAATCAAACAAAGGCATGTGGGCCAAAAAAAATGGAGCGTATTCAAATGTTCAACAATCAAGACAAGACACTCAAGGAAGTGCATAAAGAAAAAATGTAAGAAACCAACATAAACATAACATACTAGCCGTTGGATGTATGTGTTATAAAAAAACATCAAGTACATAGCATATCATGTACACTATGAAATATATAAACATGAATAAAGGCATGCGTAATTACATAAGCTTAATCAAAATAAAGGAAAGTGATCATAGAACATGTGAAATTTAAAGATATTTTAGGATTTTTGAATTTTTGAATTTTTTGGGCATTTTTGGAATATTTGAAAATAGAGAACTATCCTATGATTGCATCTAATGGATGCTCATAAGCATCTACCCACTAGGAACCTGGTGAGATAACCTAGTGGTACTGCTAAGGAGCATATATAAGTGTAATATATGGCACTGTAGTATTTATAATGCTCTACATATGTATATTATGACCTGTGGTCATGAAGAAACAATATAAGGAATGGGGATTTATGGAACCCGTCATTGAGTAATTTTTGGTTTATTTAAAGTATAAATACTAGGAACATGTTTAGGTGCTTTATATATCTGCATATGGTACATAGTAGATAAGGATTCTATGGAATCCACTTTGTGTCTCTGATGCAAGGATATTTTAAGAAGTGGCCACCTAGGAAAGGAGATTTCTTGTTGCTTACCCTTTCATGAAAGATTATCCTTAATAGGTTTGATAATTTTATGTCTGGGTATAAACTTCTTTTGTTTAAGTGGATGTTCATATAGAATTATAGAAACTATAATTACCCTATTGGCATCAATGCATTTAACACACCCATGCACTATAGAAGGTATTGTGCGAAGAACATGTATCCAAGGTCATCCCAATAACATATCAAATACTTCCATGTATGGTATAATTGAAAAGATAGTAACCTTATGTGTTGGAGCCACCTGTAAAGGTAAGTCTATCTCACCAAGAACATGTTATGATGTCCCATAGAATGCTCTAACTTTTTTGGTTGAAGGATGTAAATCATTATGTATATAACCCAAATGTGTAAGTAAATTCATGGTAAAAACATTACTTATAACACCATTATCAATCATAACAATGTGTATATGTTGGTGATCAAGGTATAGTCAAATGAATAAAGAATACATATCAGAATCATCATCCAAAATCTCATTATCATTGCAAGTAATAAAGGGTTTATATGAACCATAGGTGTATGTCATGTATAAGTACTAATAATCCCATCTAATGGGTGGGCATAATGGGATGGAAGAGGGTGTGCATTATATACCATTTGTACTTTTAGATCCTTAGATGATCTTGCAAAGGATTATTAAATATTTTCTATTTTTGGTGATCAATAAGTTGTGAACCTAATTTCTTTAGAGGATCATCAAATGTAATATTTTGGTCATCGATGAGGTCTTGGATCTTATGCTTAAAGGTAAAACAAATGTTTGTATAATCCTCAGGGCCTTGGTGATAGTCATAAGAAGTATTTGCATCATATCCTTTCGGTAGAGGTTGACTCATATCAACGTCTATAGGAAGAGGGAGAGATATGAGATGACACTCAACAAGCCTTGAGAGTAATTAACTTGGAGACTATCTCCTTAGTTTACTGGATAAGATAAGCCGATTAGGTTATTGTGACATCACATTAATTATGGTAGTTGTTTCCTTTATAGCTTAGGAGGTTTTACCTTGTAACTTGGTTTGATAGTAAACTTGGTATTTGATGTAGTGATATGCTTGCTACATACTTAAGATTATTCAATAAGATAAGTTTCATTTCACAATTATAAAAAGTATGGCATAAGTCATTGAAATATTTGAATTTTTTGAAAACAATGGACTCATCTAATTGAGAAAGCAAACTTTACTTGAAGATGTCTTACAGCTCTTTATCTACCATCAGATTGGTCATTTTAGCTAGCATTGTCTTGTACCTACAAACATATTCATTAATAGGTTCATTGGTTCCTTGTTTGATTTTTACAATTTAGGCATAGAAGAATCTTTTAGCTGATATTGATAGAGAAGTGTGCCAAAAAATGATCTACAAGATCTTTGAATGTGTATACTTATTGGATTTGTAAATCATAAAACCACCTTAGAGAATAGTCTTTTAGGATCTTTGGAAATAATTTGGTAAAAAATTTATCATTAGAGACATAATCAAGGCATGCCACATAGAATGATCAAATATTCTATTCAATATCACTATTTCCATCATAAAATGTGTGTCAGGAACCTAGAACAATAAACATGCTCTGATACCACTTGTCAGGAACCTAGAACAATAAACATGCTCTAATACCACTTGTCAGGGTCTTGCTCCAACAATAGAGCACATATGATTACTTCTTGTATTAGCAACTAAACACGGAATTTAACCAGAATCAATAAGTAACTAGAAATATAAAACAACACAGGAATATGAGAGACAATACACAATTGTATTAATAATCACTCAGAAGAATATACAATAAAGAAGATGCCACTTCTTCTTCCACCTCAAAGGCTCGCCACACCTCAAGGCCTTCTTCCCTCTCTCTCTCGGTCCCAACAATCAACTCCAATACAGAATTGATGTTCACCTCTCCAACCAGTCAGTAACACGCTGCCAGTACACCAAGTACACAACCATACTCCAAGTAGATCTCCTGCTCTCTGCTACTACCTGCAAATCACTAGACCTTACTCACCATTTTAGATCTCCAAAAGAAGCCATGCTAATCTGCTGACTAAGATCATACAAATATGAAGAACCCTTCTGATTCTCCAAACTAGTACCCACCTTGGTACTGTGACACTAGGAGGAACACACCATTGCTCTCCTCTCTCAGAAGGAGCTTATATGCTCTCTTACTCTCTAGCTACAAGTTTACAATACAACACATGAGTCCATATATAGATCTCATGCTTACAATAATTAGACTATCTTAATTACAATAATTAGACGCGCAACTCAAGACTATGACTAGCCTTTAACATGCAAACTAACAGTCCAAAAATAGACTCTCCGGAATCAACATGCAAACTGCATGTTCACGTACAGGCTACCATCGTCGGCTCCTCCATGACCGATGTCGGCCGACAGGTGACCGACATTGGTTGTTTCTTCACTGCTGTCTGACCAACGTCGGTTGATCAGACTGACGTTGGTTGCCCTGCAACTCATTCTGAAAATCTTCGCAACCTCTGCAAGCTCCGTGACTTCTCCTGTTTACATCCTGGTGAAGCTTTTAGCTCCACAACCTAACAATCTCCCACTTAGAGATAAACAGTTGCACCTATACCTGTACCTGTACACCATCTAAATTATTCCCTAGCTTGTATCCCTCTTCAAGATCAATCCTGAAGACCAACCACCACACATCCCGTGATGCTACCCCTGTCATCCAAGCAACCTGCCATATCCAAACCTACATATCCATGTAGTGAAGACCTTGACCCTGCATAACAAGAATCCCTACTGCTGATCCCTCTCAGATACCTGAGAATCCACTGAACTGCCCTCCTGTACTCCTTCCCCGAATTGGCTTCATACTTTCTGACAACTCCCACTGCTTGGGAAAACTCAGGTCTACACTAGACCTCATGTGATTTCAAACCCTGTTCTAAGCTAAGCTTGAACTGTCTAGCCCTTGGTGTGCTTTCTGATTCTGCATCCTGCATCATGAACCCCGCCAACACCGTCTTCACACTAGGTCCCACTGGAGATAAAATCTCCATGTCTCTTATGCCAAAGAATTTTGCTGCTCCAAATTCTTCATGACACACCTCTGAACTAACCTTACCCTCAGCTCAGCAAATCCCTGTATGTACAAACTTGCTAGCAAATCACCCACATACAGTAACAAGATAATGTTGCGACCATCATCCACCTGGTAAGATAAACACAATAGTTACACTGACATTGACTGTAGCCATGCTTAGTCATCCACCTGTCAAACCTGTACCACTGTCCTACAGCTTCCTCAAGACCATATACCTTGGCCTTCCATCTCAAGTATCCATCCACTCTCTTCTTTAACTTGGGAATCTGTCCCTCATCTAGTGCTTTCTTCCAGCTGACAACTCTACCAATAAATACCTGTTTGGTTCTTCTCCAAGGACTCACACTCCTCATCCATGCCAAGCTCCCACTGTATCTAGATTCTACCTGCATTGCCTCTTCACATCTTCCTGGTTCTTGACAATCAATAAGCAATATAAAGAAGGTGAACAATGAATATGAGGTTCACTTACCCTTTCAGTCCTCAATATGAGCGTTTGAGACTTGTTGACAGCTTGCTGTCCGCCCAATATCTATTTCAGTGACCGATCTTGGCCATCTCCCAGTCTGCTTCTGACTGATGTCGGTTCCCTGCACTGACCCTGACTGCCGACGTCATTTCCCTAGCCGACGTCGGTGTCCCTCCTACCGACGTCGGTCAGTCGGTCTTTCCTCTGCCGACATCGGTTACTGTATGACCGACGCCGGTACCTGTGTTCGCCTGTGAGTGATAACTTTTTATCTGCGAGCTCTCCATGGATCAAAATCTTGATCAAATCAAATCTGCTCTGCTCAAAATAATTCAGTTCCCTCACCTGATCTTTGTCCATCATCTCCTCCATGAATACCAAGGCTTTTCAGTTCTTTAGCTTGTCAAAAACATCTGTCTTCCGCTTAAGAACATGCATTCCCCTCCTACATATGTGACCAAGCCTACAAAGCCACATCTCTATAACAAAAGGTGAATCAATAATATAAGTAGATAGATAAAGGATACCTACTTTCTTACCACCATCTAATTCAAGTGCATTCGCTGTGAGAGTTACAGTGCATCTCTCATCACCCAAATTTCCTGAAGAAATTAGACTCATCTCCAAGATTAGAACTTGCATGACCTCCTTCACCACCTGTGTGTTATCTATCTGCAATTTCAGCTTCACTTCCCCTTCGTCAATAATCTGACAAGGCTCCAAAGACATACCCATGAAAAGATGCTCTATTTTGGGTTGCATGGAAAGAGGCAAAAGAATCTGTAAACAAAGATTCTATTTTATCTAGAGCAATCTGTGCAACGACCCCTACAACATCTGCTTCTACACGCTGATCTTCTACCGACCAACAATCTCCTTTTCCCTGCTCTTTCTTTCCATCAATCAGACCATTCATGCTATTCAGTTTCTCCATTCGTAGCTTACTTTCTTCTACCATTGCTATTCTCCCACTCAATCTAAAACCCCTGTGAGTGACCTATAATCAACAAACACTACCAGATCTGAAACCACCTGTTAGTCAACCCAACCAAAAAGCTCTTGAACCTACAACCAAGGCTCTGATACCACTTGTCAGAAACCTAGAACAATAAACATGCTCTGATACCACTTGTCAGGAACCTAGAACAATAAACATGCTCTAATACCACTTGTCAGGGTCTTGCTCCAACAATAGAGCACATATGATTACTTCTTGTATTAGCAACTAAACACGAAATTTAACCAGAATCAATAAGTAACTAGAAATATGAAACAACACAGGAATATGAGAGACAATACACAATTGTATTAATAATCACTCAGAAGAATATACAATAAAGAAGATGCCACTTCTTCTTCCACCTCAAAGGCTCGCCACACCTCAAGGCCTTCTTCCCTCTCTCTCTCGGTCCCAACAATCAACTCCAATACAGAATTGATGTTCACCTCTCCAACCAATCAGTAACACGCTGCCAGTACACCAAGTACACAACCGTACTCCAAGTAGATCTCCTGCTCTCTGCTGCTACCTGTAAATCACTAGACCTTACTCACCATTGTAGATCTCCAAAAGAAGCCATGCTAATCTGCTGACTAAGATCATACAAATATGAAGAATCCTTCTGATTCTCCAAACCAGTACCCACCTTGGTACTGTGGCACTAGGAGGAACACACCATTGCTCTCCTCTCTCAGAAGGAGCTTATATGCTCTCTTACTCTCTAGCTATAAGTTTACAATACAGCCCATGAGTCCATATATAGATCTCATGCTTACAATAATTAGACTATCTTAATTACAATAATTAGATGCGCAACTCAAGACTATGACTAGCCTTTAACATGAAAACTAACAGTCCAAAAATAGACTCTCCGGAATCAACATGCAAACTACATGTTCACGTACAGGTTGCCGACGTCGGCTCCTCCATGACCGATGTCGGTCGACAGGTGACCGACGTCGGCTGATCAGACCGACGTTGGTTGCCCTGCAACTCATTTTGCAACTCTTCGCAACTTCCGTGACTTCTCCTGTTTGCATCCTGGTGAAGCTTTTAGCTCCACAACCTAACAATGTGAACTTAGGTGCAATAAAACTAAATGGAAAGGGGTACAAATATATCTCTAATGAAAGAGGGTTATGCAACACATGTTTTGAATCAATAACATAACGTGATTTTATATAATTTTGTTCAATATTTGTAACCTTAGTTTGCAAAAAAATTATAGTTTGGACAAGAGCGTCCACTTCATGGTATTTGAGGTTGGAAATTTGAGAATTCATGAAAGGAGGTGTACCCATAGTTTGAGTGGATATAGACATCAAAACTGGTAATTAGATTGAAGAATTTATGTTTCCCATGTAAGATGTAACAATAGTAGTTTCAGGGAACAAAGGTGTGAACACACATCTTGTGCCCCCATTAGAAGGATGACGTGATGATGTGCCCAAGGGTCGAGTTATTGGTATAGACTTAGTTGTAGTGGCACCTAAGGATTCACCATCACTAGGTGCATAAACCTTAGCCTTAGCAAGCTTATTAATTTCATCTCTCGTAACATACAAAAATTCATATATTGATCCCTTCTTGTTATTAAGACAAGTAACTAATGTTTATTTATCTTCCATTTGAAAATGATTTTTTATTAACATATTCCATTTCTTATAAATGAATAATTCCTAATTTGATATAGGTTACAATAATTAGAAAAATAAGAGACCCTAAACTAAATTTATTATTTTTATGCAAAAGCATAGAGGCCAAGTTCACCAAATATTTAACCTTAAATTGAGATGGGTCAATATAATATATAGTTAAGAATATAGAAATGAATAAGCACAAGGGTGATAAATAGATCTATATCATGCTGATTAATTATAAACTTAGAGAAACAATATTCTAAATTTAGAATACTAAATTTTTAAAAAAAATAGAAAGTACAACTATCGATTAATATTGTAATAAATAGAAAATAAGAGCACTTAACTGATTTACTATGCGCATACAAATCTAGGTTGAAACTAGATGAAAGTAGACTAGATCTTGATTCTAGATTAGTCATTAGATTTTGAGAAATTTTCATTTATCACCTCGAACACTTGTGTCAACCTCAAATGATTGTGTCGATAATTCTATTTGACTTAGATGCAAGTGTTTAGTATATAATACATGCTAGATCTAGATGCAACCACCTATAATATTCTAGGTTCTTTGGTGCCTTCACTCTGGTGCATTCAATTCTGTATCGTGGACTGTCACTCATGTCAAACCATCAAAACCCTAGCTATTCATCGTCATAGTGACCTTGATAAAAATGGGTTAGTAGGATCATGGTATTGAGCTAACTCCAAAGACCCCTATGTTAGTGGGTGTTACCCACATAGCCACTACTCCAAAGAGGGCTTCAGATTGATGTAATTCTCCCCTAATGTGTTGGCTTGTGTGCATAGGGGTACAATATGTGAAATTTAAGTGCAATAATGTCCTAGCTTATAACTTGAAAAATATGATTCATGAGCTACTCCTTCAGTAATTTAGACTTATAGATGGGTTGTCATTAAGATTGATATTAAAATAAGAAATAATAGGGAAGCTTTGCTTACTTGAATGCGTGTTTGAGTGATTTTGGTAAGTTTTCTTATGAGTTGTTAGGTCTATGATAGGTGAGGAATGAATGAGGGTTGATCATATATATATATATATATATATATATATATATATATATATATATATATATATATATATATATATATATCCTTTGAAAATATCTCATATACAATCACTTAGACCAACCATAAGGATACATTTCATTTGTAAGTCTGATGACTTTAAGGCACTGGACACTTAGTTTGACATATGACACTAGCATCGACATAAGCGTATAATTGGATTTCAAGTGTGAAGGAAGATACTAAATAAATACAGGGCCAAAACTTGTAGAGGATGATAATAATTAGGTTTATAGTAATTTGAAAAGTACAAAAGGCTTGATCATTAAAATAACATATGGTCAGAATGCAAGCGTTTTGGTAAAGTAATAGAACAAGAGATAGCAAATGCAAGCGTTTTGGTAGTAGGAAGATCTTAAAAACTGAAGGGTACAACCATGAAAAGTACTTGCAAAGTATATAATATTAAGGTGATATATAATTCTAATTTAATGTCTACAAGATCATGATATAAAAATCAAATTGATAGAGCAACCTATAGTTTTAAATTATAATTTTTTAAAATACTACATTAAACATGAGCATGGAATTTTCAGCTCAAGTGGGTCCTCATTAAAATTTTGATAATAAGGATTTATTGGTCATAACACAAGTTTCATAATGTTCTTACAATTTTAATTGGGCCTTGTATCCATGATTCGGTCTTTAATAAACTTTATGGTTTATTCCTTTGCAAATCAGACTTAAAGGTCTCTTAGTACAATAAATGTTTCCTTTCATAGTGCATGGTGATAATCAGGTATCACATCACTGATATCATCTTTTTGTTATGTCACGGTTTATTATATCTTTGTTAATTGGATTTCACTTTACAGCTTAGTTCTCGCTAACTTCAAAAGTATCCTTGTAAATGTTAATCGATTTTTATTTTCTGTTTTGGTTACAGTGGTAATCAATCTTTATTTTTTTCTCTCCTCTTTAAATTGGTAAAGCGTTATTGAAAACTTGTATTATTTTTTGGGATTTTTTTCAAAATGAATAAAGGAAATGTATTCGTGTGTTGAGTCAAACATTTATTTTCTAATTTAGTTCTCCTGAATGGATGCATTTTACCAGACTATGCCTCATGTTGACACCAACCTAGTGTGAATCTAAATAAACAATTAATAGGTTTGAGAATACATCCATATATTATGATGTAGCTTCTAAGGTCCTTTGTATCCTTTAATGAAATATTTCTCTATTAGGAACAATAATTATAAGTGATAAAAAGTGGATTCTGAGTCATCTCCAAGCCCTTAGGGAGAACGGTAAATTTCTGGTCGTCTGATATTAATGCGCGTTGCGTTGCGTGGTACTGCGACGCAATATTCAATTTGTATATTTTAATATTTTGTGATATTTATTGTATTTCTGTACTTGTCTTATATTTCATTTGCACCAGAGATATTTAACGGCCTCTAACTTTTCCTTTGTTTTTACTTCTAACTTTCCCAAACTTGGCCTGCTTATGAAATAGAAAGTTTCTCTGGAACTCCTATCCATATCTTATCCTCGAAATTAACATCCCATTTAGAAAGTTACTTATACACTCCTCATTAACTCCACCAATAAATCCATGCTTCTCGATATTGGAGAGTGGAATATGAAATCCTCAAAGTCTCAACATCTGATCATGATCTAATTACTCTTAATTTAAAAAAGAATTTATATCATAAAATAAATCCATCCAGAATCAATTTTATGTGTCTAAAATATAAATGTGTCTAATTACTTTCTAAGATTATCACCATAAAAACCCTCACAATATTAAATTTTCTTAAAAAAATAAAAATAAATAGAACATAATAATATTGATTGAATTAGATAATACTAACAACTTCATCAATAATAAATTGTTAATGTCTCTACAGTTTCGCACTTACAGAAAACAACAAAGCCATCTCCAGCTTCAAAAAGGTTACAATAACGTCATACAAGATTCATTAAAAACTAAAATTCCACCATGTGACGTCATATAATCTAAGTTTTCGTGAAATGAGAATGTGGAAATTCAATTAGTCACGGTAGGAAGCAGTGCAACAAATGCGTGGATATGAATGTTATGTGGTTGCAATTATTTAGTTTGAAGACCTTAACAATGGTTTGAGGGCTTCCTAGAATATAGAATCCATGTATTTTTATCCCCTTAATGTTCTCCATATACTCTATTATAGCATTCATATTTTGTATTATTAAAATATTTGTATAATATAAATAGTTTATAACTCCTATTTTTGTTAGATCACATTTAAAAAAATCAAAGTAAAATATTTGAATATATATAATATTTGTAGTTATAATAGATTATTATCCATTATGAACATAATATGAGGTACTATTATTTAACCATTAAGTCCTAAATAGATATGTAAGGTCATTGACTATACCAAATAGATATATAAGTTTCATATAAAGTTTGGTTCAACGATTGGTGATATCAATCGATAGTCATAAGAATTTGACAGTGGAAAATAGTGCTCAATAGTAATTAGAAGATGACTTAAAAATATATAGTAATAATGGAATGATGTGCAAATTACAAATTTTTTCCACCTATAAATTATAAAACAATCAAGTTTTATTCCTCAAAAAACTAGGTCGGAAAAAATTGTTTTGACAACTATATTAATTTAATCTAGCAATCCAAAAACCTAGCTTATTTTTTGTGCCTTCGCTCATATCGATAGAGGGAAATGATGTTCTTCTTCTTTACCTATTTAAGTACTTAAATATGAAAATCATAAAGACAATGATATGTATATTGAGGTTTGTGCTACACTTAACTTGATAATTATTAGAGTCCTAAACATTTGTACAATATGAAAAAAAAAAATTCAATAATTGTACTAATTCATTAGTTAAGAACACTAGATTAATGCAATGTGTTACTGACATGAACTTCAATAATTCAATGAATAATCTAATGATTGCTTCACATCTTTAAACGCTTATAAAATTTCATTAAATTACAGTGTAGAATAAAATGGATTCTTTGTCTATCAATTCATTCCATAGATTGATAATAGATATATAAATTCACTAGGGACATTATCCATTTATAACGGACATCAATTCAAATTAGGACTTAATAGGGTGCAAACTGACATCAAATAATTTAAAATGTTAAAAAGATGGGATTTCAGATCGTACGAGGTGACAGATAGAAAGGGGTATAATTCAATGAATAATCTAATGATTGCTTCACATCTTTAAACGCTTATACAATTTCATTAAATTACAGTGTAGAATAAAATGGATTATTTATCTATCAATTCATTCCATAGATTGATAATAGATATATAAATTCACTAGGGAGATTATCCATTTATAACGGACATCAATTCAAATTAGGACCTAATAGGGTGCAAACTGACATCAAATAATTTAAAATGTTAAAAAGATGGGATTTCGGATCGTACGAGGTGACAGATAGAAGGGTGTCAAAAATCCCTAACAAGATCATACAACGATGCATTAGATAAGGAGTAAATATAATTAAAAATTTTCATTAAAAAATCGTATTCATCATTCCTCTCTTAACAAATATTTTAAAGTTGGTTTCTTTATTTTAAAATTATTAATAACATACAAATCATTTTAAAATTCATTAATTTTATAAACATAAAAAAAATAATATTAAATATTATTTTTTAAAAATTTAAATAATATATTGTTTTTTTTTAAATATATATATTTTATTTTAATAGAATAAATTAAATTGAAATATTGTATTTAGTCTATATTTATTTACTTACATTTTTTTAATTCCATAAATTAATTTTAATTTTGTACTAAACATTAATATTAAAAAATATATAAAACTGTGAAAACCTACCTTAATTATATAAGAACCAAAATTAAATATTTTTAAAATATATATTAAACATTTCAATTTTTTTTTTTCCTTTCCCCACATTTCCTTTATCAAATGATTGGAATCTTATATTGTTTAAAATTGTTATTTTCTACATTTTTTTAATAATATTAAAATATTTGATTAAAAAAAATTAAAATAATATAATTTTTTTTTAAACTCAACATTTAAAATCAACATCTATAATCTATTATTAAACCAAAAAATAATAAATATATTTTATAATCATGTTTTTCACAACCTTTCCAACTCATTCACATGGGCGGATAATCTAATGACAAAACGAATACAAACATTTTGGAGTAATAATGACTATAAATAATATGAATAGACTCCCGAAGCTTCCTTATTGATAGTTGATTTTTTTGGTGGAATTGTTTTCTACGGATTTACAATTTTTTTTTTAAATTTAAAAGAAAAAATTATTAATATTTAAAAAAAAAAAATTATTAAAAAATTGATATTAAATAATAAAAAAATATCTTTAAATTAAATTTTATGGTTTGAAAAAGTGTTTATATACTTACTAATTATAGATTTTCAACATTTGGGTGAAAACTAAATTGATTTTAGTTATATATAGGTTAAATTCGAGGCTTGGTTGTGGCCCTTATAGACGGGATTTATGATTGGTGCAGAGAAACTCTATTTGGTTTGTATGAAAAAAATTGTACCGTTCATATTGATTTTATAAAGACAATCAAATAGAGTTGAGCGGTTAAGGTGAGGATTGTACCTTTGATGATTTTGACGGTATGAATGTCTTTTATTCATAGTTGTTTAGTCAAAAGAGTTCACTAATTTAAATGTACACTTATTCATCATGATAATCTATTATATATTTATTTCTAAAATATAAATTGCGATATCGACATTCTATATAATTCAATAATTTCATATAAACAGATGGACAAAAAAAATGATCATAAATTAACATTTTATATTTCAATTATAATTTAACACATTCTCTTACAAATTATCAATTAGTATAATAAATTATAAAACATTAGTATATTGAATATTAATAAATATCATTTAAAAACTACTAAAAAATAATGAATAAAATATACCAAACAATAATAACTCAATTTTCATTAAAGTAAAAATAAAAATTAAAAAGTATATAAAAGTTTTCAATTATTTAATAATATTAAATAAATTAAATTAATTTCATATTAATAAAAAAAACCCAAATTAAATTAATCTCATATTAATAAAAAATGAAATATAAGAATGAATTAGAAAGCATTATATGTTTATAAAACTTTATTAATAAAAAAAAGGTTAAATGATAAAAACCCCTATATTCATCGTATTCATGTTCGTACCACGAAAATACAAAAGATAAGAGTTTAAATCATGAGGTGTAACTATTAAAAATATAAATAAAATTATGATTAGATGGAGAATCAAATTTAAAATTGCAATTTCATTAAAATGATTGAAAAAACATAAATATTCAAATATTTATACTACTAATTGCTCCAAAGGTGTAAGGAATGTCAAAAGAAATATATATTTGGTTTTCATGTTTTTTGTGGTAAGTGATCAATTTTGACGTTGGCAGTGCTAATGATTAACTCGATCACCTTGTGATTTTTTTTAATAAGTGTTTTAAGTGTATGATGTTGACACCCTTATTACTTAAGAATTAAACCTACTAACTCTCCCTGGGACCCCGACCAGTGGCCAATAGATCACACTTACTCTCAAATGATGATTTCTCTATCAAAACATTCACATTATAATACAAACAATGTCCCTTTATGCACCCATGTGGCATGCACTTTGAAAAATCTTTGATACTCAATTCAACTGCAATGAAAGCAACAAGATAGACTTCATAACCTCTATTTATTTCCCCACATTAGTGAAAATGCGTTATTGATTCGATTCACACATTTGACGTGGAATCCTTATGCAATCAAATAGAAAATAGTCAATAACATATCCCACAATCTTGCAATCTACAAATCCATTTATAATAGGTGTAGCTCATTTAAATCCAACTACCATAAAGTCATGGTATGTATATGACATAGGCCTTCTAATGTATGATATCACCTAAAATAGTTTACCATTACCCCTCATCATCATCACCGTCTACATTACTTTGAAATCTTACACCACCTGCGAGCTTTGTATGGCATCAATATATTCATAGCGCAGACAAATATAAGTTATAATATGGACTTTGAAACCTCAATGCCTTGTCTCTACATCAACATTGATTATGGTATTAATATATGGGTAACGTAGACCAACATAAGTTATAATATAGACTTTAAAACCTCAAGGCCTTGTCTCCACATCAACAACATTAGACGTGAAACCTTCTTGAAATCAAATCTTCCTTATATTTTATTATTAGTTGCAATATATTTAATTTAATTTTTATTATATAACATGATATATTATTAATTATAGATATGTTTTAAATGTTAAAATAGATTTATAACTAACATATATATTTTAGATAAATCTATATAAAAGATGTGGATAGATATCAGTTTTGAGGTGTCTATGTTATATTAGATTTACCACATAAATGGAATAGGCACCTCAAGAATGATATATCTCAACATATTTTATATAGATTTATCTAAGATATATACTAATTTATCATCTTTTAAAATTTGATCACTCATGTGAAAGTATTTGCTTTGGTTTGTAGCATTCTGGTAGGGGATTAAAATGATGAAGTTATTTAATCATTATAACATGGATAGTTTCATTGGGAGTCTTAAAAGAGCTCCTAGTTTAATTCTTCACTATTTTTTCTCTTTTTCCTTTAATCACCAGATGAGAATTGCAAAGAGGAAGAAGTCTAGAAAATATAGGGGTCTACTGATGATGAAGAGATTTAATTTTTTTTTGATCCATTATCTACTACTGCAACAAATTTTATATGCTTTGTTTTTGATCTAAAAATGGTGGAGGACAAGCTTTGTGTTTAAACAGAGGAATATTTGAGAATAGCCTTTCATATAAATTTGGATACCAAGGGGGTGGAACCACTTGTGAAATAATTTTATTTGTTATCAATTCTGAGTGGGAAAAGGTACGCACAAAAGTTGGATATCCTTGCATTGGTCACAACAATATTGTCAAGATTTGGAAAATTTAAGGAAAAATATCAAATTAGAGCATCTAATCAGTAGATCCCCAATGTCATCCAATGCCAAATCATCTTCTTAAACCATTCCTTAGGTGGTAGAACTCAAAGATGTGATAAAAAATACTTTGGCCATAATTTTTTTACACTACGTTATTAAGCATGCAATAATGACGAACTTCCTAGATAAGATCTTTGAATTACTCCCTGACATGTTTGAGGATGATGCAGTCATAATTAGGGGTATCAATGAAGAAATGACTTAGACCACACAACCTTCAAATCATGGTCTTTGTAAGTCTTAGCTATGTTTCATTCAACACGAGGCTACCTTTCAAATAGTTATCTAACTCTCAACATCTTAGACCCTTAAAGACAAGTGTAAGGACATATTTATATAAGTACAAGAAATACCTACCTATAAAGTGCATTAAAACCAACCACCCATCCACTACAAGTAGTTATACAAGTTATAGTCCCAATGACTCATAACACATCATGCTCATAATAGATCATTATCTACAACAATCATTAAATACCCATTATAATCCTAATGATCTATAACACAATACAATGTAACACATCATGACATAATACATCATAATGGGATGACATTCAAAAGGTCCCATAAGAACATGGTACACCAATCAAATATCTCTCAAGTCAACTCACAACACTTCACAAACACAATGTGAGTGGAAGACTCCTTTTAAAATGATTCTCACATTTGCCATGCTATGAACTAACATATTATATAAGATTTCACAAGAATTTGAAAACAAATTTATGCATTATAACTCTTCAATCATTGCAAGTCTTTAATCATTCTCACTATGTGCAACTTCTGATCTTGCACTAAACCAAGAAAATTTTATTTATAAATACTTGTGAAAATCTTTGAAAGAAACTATAAATTGAGTTGATTTAAGCTAAACAACAAGATCCCATGGAAGAACAAACAACAAATAAAAGCATGCAAAATATAATGTAAAAATTGCATGTAATAAGACGCACACACAATAAAACTTAACATATTTTCTAACCTAAATGTTTTTGATTAATGTAAGATTGCAAGTGAACCCATATACTCTTACATTAGAAGATATAGACGATCAAAATTTTAATAAAATAAGTTTTAATACAAAATATCCACTAATCAGGTGGTGCACATTTAAGCAACATGTTTTGGATAATTAAAGGGCCATTGTAGTTAAGGTTATATGGTGTGCATGAAATACTTGTGCCTAGGGCTAGGACTAAGTCTTATGCATTCCTTATGCTTAATTTCCTTCCTGTTAACATATTTATCACATATTTTGACTATAGCTATATGTAAAAATGGGTTGTGTTTATTTTTATTCTGTGTGTGTTTGGTATAGGTAGTGGTTTAAGTCTGAAATTATGTTATTATAACAAGGGCACATAGCACCAAGTCCATGCAAGGAGTTTGAATTGTCACTATCATGACCATTCTACCCTATCTTGAAGCAATTGATTATTTTAGAACCTGCAGGAACACATAAACTACAATGATTTCATTTCTCTATCTTGGCATCCAATTATTCTTAAAAAAAATATAATATGGTTCTAACAGATATAGAGACATCTTTTTTTAGCTCCCACAGTTTCATCTACTAACTTTGGATTGTCCTTAAAAAAATAGAATACCATTAAAATTGTAATTTTAGGGAAAGTGGAAAGACCCAACACCCACAATAAAAAAACAAGCATTTGAAGTTCAACATGATAAGCACCTTTATAGTGGTATCATCCACTGTAGATTTTATGGCATCTATTGTAGCTCCTGAGACATCAAATAGTATATTCCAGTCTTTAGGCACTGATCAACAATATAACCAACTTGTTAAAAGGTTATAGCCTTATGATATTTTTTAGCATAAATGTTACTTTTATGACTCTTTCCTTGTCTCAAATTTACACTTTTAGAAAGAATTCATAAATAATTACTACCTTGTGTATCAAGCATTACCATGGGAAAAAGTACAATACAGTAAAAGATTAGAAGAACTAGTACTAAGAGCCCCGCATTACCATGCTTGTATATACAATCTAAAAAGAAAATAACAACATGCATTTCTTTTACAAGACCAAATAAATAGGGATGCTAATAACAATAATTCTAGATTTGATTAGTGTATGACAAAATTTGGTATGTATCTTGGTTTTGATAGAACCCAATTCATGACCATTCTGCCATATCTTAAAGCAATTGATTATTTTAGAACTTGTAAGAGCATATAAACTGTAATGATTTCATTTCTTTGACTTGGCATCTAGTTATTCTTAAAAAAAAAGAATATGGTTCTAACGAATGTAACGACATCTTTATTTATCTCCCATAGTTTCATCGACTTATTATAATTATAATTTTAGGGAAAGTGGAAAGACCCAACACCCACAATAACAAAACAGGCATTTGAATTTCAACATGATAAGCACCTTTACATTGGTTGCACCCAATGTAAATTTGATTACATTTGCTACTGCTCCCGAGACCTCAAATAGCACATTCCAGTCTTTAGGCCTGGATCAATAATATAACCAACTTGTTAAAAGGTTACAACCTTATGATAATTCTTAGTGCAAATGTTACTTTTGTTGACTCTTTCCTTTTCTCTAATTTACATTTTCAGCAAGAATTCATAAACAATTACTACCTTGTGTATCAAGCATTACCATGAGAAAGAGTAAAATAAAGTAAAAGATTATAAGAACCAATACTAAGAGGCCCATATTACCATGCTTGTATATACAATCTCAATAAAAACAAACATGCAATTATTTCACAAGACCAAATAAATAAGGATGTTAATAACAATAATTCTAGATTGGATTAGTGTATGACAAAATTTGGTATGTGTCTTGGTTTTAATATATCCTAATGGATGACCTTCCTTGACAGAGAATAAAGAAGAGTTAAAATAAAATCGCTCACACAAAGGTAATAGTTTAATTGTGTCTCAAGAGAATGGAAATCTCATAGAATTGATTTAAATAAACCACAGTGATAAGCCATTTTATTTGGTGTCATTGGATGAAATAGATTATTAACCAGACATGCCATGATATTTTGATTATTTGTTAGCTTAGGGTGCACAAATTTAAAATATTTTAATTGGGAAATGACATACCGATATGAAAATAGTACAAATCATCAAGGGCCTCTATGTTTTTATTACATCCTTTAATAAATACAAGAATACCATGCTTGTAATCTAAACAATTTCCTGCAACAGAGAACCTGGGAGAAGGTCCTAGGCTATTGGCAACTACTTTGGTCCACACCCCCATCTCTGTCAAAATCAAATGCAACTCACATGAATGATTGATTGTGTAGAAAAACCAAAGCAACATCATATTTTCAACATTCTATCATAAATATAAAAATTTCTAAATATAAGAAAAATCAATGCACAACATACTAAAGTACACAGAGTTTCAAACCTGTGACCACAAAAGTACACAATGTGTAAAATATTATACAAATCCTGTGAAAAAACAAAAAAAATGTGCATGCAAAGAAAGCAGAGTAAATCTGATCTAAGATGTCACCATGGAATCAAAGCAAATAAATAGCCATTACATCATTACATCACATCACTTTGGCCTCCATTTTTGCCAATGCTTCTCCTTCCACCAATGTTAGATCTGTAGACCACCAGATCAAAACTTTGCATGCAAATTTTATGCCTCATGAAACATGGGATCTCAACACTTGGTCCTTAGTTGTCAAGCTTTCAAGCTAATCTCAGGGGAAACCATCCTACTGTGTGATCTGCATCGATCAATTTGAGATTACAGGAGAAGAAAGAGAGATACCATGTTGGATTTCATTTTATCATGGCTTGCAACAAACAATTTTTGCCTTATTTTCTGCCATGAATTGTGGGCTATGAAGCAAGTTAAATTGTGTGAAGGGTCGAGAAACAGACAATAATTAAATTATTTATGACAATACACAGCCCTAATTGAATGAAAACTCATAGGATTAAAATGAAGGTGTCTTGATTCTCTAAATGATGGTTATATGTAGTTATGTGGGCATTAAAAACCATTCATTATTGCTATGTTCTGTTTAGCACTCACTGCCTCGATAGAAATGAAGTCCCTCATAACATATAATTTTTTGATCAATCAGATCTCCCTAAATAATATATTTTATTTGATTTGTTAAAGAACCTGCAACTTCTTTTAGCAAAAGCTTGGACATATTTTTTGACATGCAAATCAATATAATTCGAATGGGCAAGGGAGCAAAAATTAATTAGCGGTTAATGGAAAGGAAAGGTAATAGTCTTTCCCTCTGAGACTAATAACATAGTTATCATTTGGGCATACTTCATTTTTTGGTCTTCCTTTAGTTATTTGTGGATTGGTATTGTTCTTGAATCGGTGAGAGTTGGGCGTCCATAAGTTAAATTTTTTTAGTTGATCTTTTTGTCTTTTTTGGGTTTTTATGCTAGCTATTTTTGGTATGTATTTATCTTCTCATCTCGACTTATAAAAAGAGGAGGACCCTTCTCTCATCATTGAATAAAAAATAAAAACTATTAATCTATCTTATTAATATAATAAGTACTATGACAACCAAAAATCAATGCATAAAATTTCACAAAATATAGGTGAGAATTAGAAATATGAAATTGAATAATGATTCAAATGTGATATTTTTTATTTTATTAAAGTTAAAATGTGTATAATTTTTTTAGTTACTTAATATTAATAGATGATTGAGTTAATCTCAAATTGGTGAGAAATGTGAAATAAGAGTGATTTACAAAATATTGTAGTTTTATAAAATTTTACTCGATAAAAATATAAGTTAAAAAATGAAAAACTAAGATAACATATCCTATTCATTGTATTAGTATTCCTACTTCTTAAATACATGATTTAATTAGATAGTGATTATTAATTCAGTGATTTCATATAATATTTTTAAATATGCAATTTAAATTTAAAAAAAAAGAAAATAAAATATTAACATAAAAATTTAAAAGCAATGGTTCTCTCTTCCTCTCTAAACTCTCTATTGAATTAAAAATTATTAATAATTAATTTAATAACGGTTATCCGAATCTCCAAAATACGTGTTCCCCTCTTACTGGGCCAATAAAAGATTGAAAAGTAATCTTGTAAACCCACGTTCCCACTCCCCACGATATCGATTTCTCTGTTGTACAAAATCAAATAAAAAATATTAATTTCCGTGTTTTATTCATTTGATGGAAGTACGATAATGCCTGGTAGTCAATTTTTCCACCATCTTTCCACCTTCTTTCCACCGCATCCACATGGCCGGATCATCACAAAATACAAGCCTTCCAAAAACAAATACAGAAACTTCCAATTTTCGAGTTATGGCTTTCCTATTATAAGTAACTATAACAGGAGTTGCAGTAACAGTTCTTGGTGGGGAAGGAACAATAAAAATTGCAAGAGGAGATGTCACAGTAGTAAGAATTAACACATACTCAATAGTATTATTTATTAATGGAGATATAACAAAATAAAAAATTGATGTAGATACCATAGTGGTAATCACTTCTTGTATGAAAAGAGGGGTAACTACTTTTGGAACCTTTGTTGGTTAAGTTGTAGTAGTAGGTGAAGTCGATTAAGTAGGTTAGCTTAAGAGTTAGGGGTGTTATGAGACCCATTGAAATAAAAGAGATAGCAGTGTTTGGTAGCCTTGATAAAAATTTGAATATGTTGGCCCTAATCTACCTATCAGTCTTAGTTGTAGTCTCTTATCCTTCATGAATAGGAGGAATACTTTTTTGAGCTTAAATTATTTATTCCTTATCTATTTCCTTATCATCCTTAGGAGTAAGGGTAGGGTCATATTGTATTCTTTGTACGAACCTTATGGACATTGTGTATTTATATCTATTTATCATCATTTTAGTATCATCCTTTGAATTCATAAATATGGGGTCATGACCATAAGATTCATGTCGGTATTGAATCTTGACCTTGTTGCCATATTGTTTTAAGGACCTCTTGAATAATATTCCTAGGATCTCAAAATATGAAATGTGCCTTGCTAAAACCATAATGAACCCTTGCCTTGCTTGCCTTACAAAAACGATCCCTTTGTGTTTAATATTGGTGACCAATTCTAAGAGGAAGTTTATGAATAAAACATTGCATAACTTCCTTCAATTTTGGGTCCATACCAATGGATAATTGGAAATAAATTTCTTACTTTTCCACTTTGTTTGAAATGTAGCATGATAGATTCAATGGGGTTTCATAAGTTCCTTTGATATTGATTATTGTATGGTCTAAATATGACCAA
Source organism: Torreya grandis (assembly GCA_037957365.1). Taxonomy (NCBI): domain Eukaryota; kingdom Viridiplantae; phylum Streptophyta; class Pinopsida; order Cupressales; family Taxaceae; genus Torreya; species Torreya grandis. The sequence continues at coordinate 1,512,595 of JARHVA010004151.1, read as the reverse complement.
TAATATCCCATTTTTATAATATTCCTTTTGATTTTATTGAATAACATGGGCATTCTTTGCCCATTAATGAATTGATAGACTATTGGGTAGAATACACCAGTAATCCTTTGCATTTGATCCCTAAAATTATAGATATAGAAGATATGATAATCATCACATATCCTATTATTTGGATATATGAAAGAAGGTTCCCAAGGTTCCTCTTGAGGGGGGTCATAGTAGCAGTTATTACATCCAACAAGTATGACATCATATAAAAATTTATATGAAGCTTGTTCTTGGCCTTGCTCATCTAAAATTTTAGGTTGATGCTGATGACTTCTCCTAAAGATAGAATTTGATTTGTACTTAGATGATGTCTATTAAAGGGACCCAAATCTCCCTAACATAAGTGATATATGGGAAACCATATAGCATATTCAAATGAGCCATTGATATTAGTACCCTGAGCATGAATCTTATGATTGGGGTGACACTAATCTAGTATCATAATATGAAAGTGTTTGGGTCTAGTGCCCACATATTAAATGTGTCCTTGATATTTTCCTTCACTAACCAGGAATCTACTATAGGATGATTATAATTCATATATGGAATAGGGAGTATTTAATATTTTTTGAAGGCATTAACAGATACATAAGCCATGGGGGTTGGATTTTGAAATAAGTGAAGGATGTTTCTTGGGAATTTCTCATAAATAAATAAATTTAATAGGAGATCAATATATGGAAATACCTCAGATTTAGCGATGGAATTATATAGACCAATTTATTGGATCACCAATAGTTTATCTATGTACATTCTAGTGAATAATGACAATTGGTTATCTATGTCATATGGCTCAACTCCATCAACATTGAACCAAATAGTTGTATAAAATTAGAATTTATGCTCCAATGTTATTGATTCAAAAATTGTATATGTATATTTAGTCCTTCCTTCTAGAATAAATGTAGACATGGCCAGTTATCTGGATGATGACAATAGTAAATCTCTAAATTTTGTAATTTTGAATAGACATTAGAAAAGTTGGGTCTTTTTTGGTTACAAAAGAACTTTGTTAGAAATTCACAATATAGTTTGTAGATAATATATATTTAATTTTAATTTTAAAGATGAATATATCATATATTTCATTGGGATTGATATTTAAATGCCTTGGATCATCTATACGTGGGTATTAATTATAGAAAATGATTCAGTCTTCTATCAGCTCTATTTTTTGAATTTGAGTTTATGAAGTCATCTTTTGTTGGGTTATTTTCCATGTGGCACATTGTTACTACTCCTAGCTACTTAGTCATATTGTTAAGTTAGTTATTCCACCATGTGTCTATTTAACATGAAATTGAGGATTTATTTATTTTTTCTATAGTGTTTTTTCTAGAGCATGACATGTGGCCCTAATTATTCAATCATTTAATGTCAGACTTTACATTCTTTATTTTGAGCCTTTGGTTATAGTTTGGTGAGATTACAACATGTGGCATGATCATGCTTATCCACTTAGTGATGGAATCCATAATTTCTTTCCCATATATGCATGTTATAGGTTAACACAATATCACCATGTGGATAGTTATCACTCCTTTAGATGGTCCTTGGGTCTTGTTTATGTACCTTTTCTAGAAAAGTCAAGGCTCCCTAAGATGTTGACGTGTGGAATAATCATGTTATTTTACTTAGTCATATATTTTTTAATCTCTTTCTTGTGTCTTTAGGTTGTGAGTTAATGTGATATTACCATGTGGATAGTTGTCACTCTTCGAGATGGTCACCAAGGGTCAATCTATTTATTATTTATGGATGAATAGGATGATGACATGTGGATGACTCTCACTTATCTAGATGTTTTATAGAATTTATAAGCTATGTTTACACATGTCAGTAATAGATGAGTATGATCAATATAAGTGGCATGATCTCACTTGTCCAGATGCTTAAAAGCTTTGTGACTTAGCCATTTTACTATGTAAGAAGTGATAAATGAAATGATGACAAGTGGCACCATATTGTTAATCCACTTGGTCACAAAGAGTCTATGTGTGGATAGTTGGTGTATATGCCATGAGTTGGCATGATGATAACACATGGATGACTCTCATGAATGTTGAGGATGGATATTTAGATGAAACTATAGATAAGTGAGATTAAGACAAGTAGATAAATCTCTTGAATATAGATGTTTGTTAATAGATAAAGTCTTGGGTGATTTTTATTGCATGGAGTGAGCAAATAAGATTGAATATATGTGGCATTTTCTCATTATCCTAATCGCTCAAACATTTGAGATCCATAGCTGCTATTTGATTTAATAAATTTTATGTGCAAAAAAGACATATGGCCAAAAGTTGTGTCATATTATAAAGTTAACACAATCTGAAAAGGTAAAAAATAACTTCAAACAAATCCAAGTTAGCTCTTTTAGTATATAATATTAAAAATCTAAATTCAAAAATTATTTTAGAATTAATATCCAAATAGGGGCAAAAGAATAATTTAAACAATGAATACCAATTTAGACTTTAGAGAAAAGCTTTGTTTAATCCTAATTTGAGATGGGTCAATATAGTATAGGGTTAATAATATAGAAATGAATAAGCACAAGGGTGATAAAGAGATCTATATCATCCTGATTAACTGCAAACTTAGATAAACAATATTTTGAATTTATAATACTGAGATATACTAAAAATAAAAAGTACAACTATTTATTGATATTGTAATAAATAGAAAATAAGATTATTTATCTAGTTTACTGTGCTCATATGGATCTAGGTTGAAATAGGATGCAAGTAGATTGGATTTAGATTCTGGATCAGTCATAAAATTCTAATAATTTTCCCTTTATGGCTTTAGATAATTACATTGAACTCAAATGATTGCATTGATGTTTCTATTTGACTTGGACATAGGTGTCAAGTACATAATACTTATTGGATCTAGATGTAACCGACTAAAATATTTTGGGCTCTATGTTGCCTTTGCCCTAGTATATTTAGATCTAGATCATGGACTATCATTCTTGTCAAACCATAAAAATCTTAGCTCTTCATCTTCATATTGACCTTAGGAAAAAAGTGTTAGTGGGTTCATGATGTCGAACTAATCCCAAAAACCCCTCTATCAGTGGGTGTGGCTTACATAGACATTAATTTAAATAGGGACTCAGAATAATGTAGTTATCCCTTAATATGTTGGCTTGTGTGTGTACAAGGGTGAAATATGTGGAAATTAAGTACAACAATGACCTATATTGTAACTTGAAAAATATGACTCATGGGATGTTGCTTCAGTACTTTAAACCTAGATATGGGTTATCCCTATGATTAATATTGAAATAAGAAATAATATGGAAGTTTTGCTCACTTGAATGCCTGATTGAGTTATTTTAGTAAGTTTCCTTGTGAGTTGTTATGTCTATGCTAGGTGAGGTTGTATGCTCTAACATGATGAAGATCAATGGTGTGATTGCTCAAGTGACTAGGATGAGATGAAGTTGGTAGGAGCAAACCAAGGATGAAGATGCATAGGGACATGAAAGCAAAGAAGTCAAGTATCCTACTTCTTGTGGTATTTAAAGTTGTCTTGTAGAGTGCCCTAGAATAGAGGAGAAGGAAACATGGATGTCCTATGTATTATATTTATTAGGAGTAGGAAAGCCTCATTTATGTCATGGTGTGCACTAAAATGGATACTTTTAAGTAGTGGGAGTAGTGATCTATTCATGGTATAATCCTTAGATGAAGGATAGGTCTGTGGTGAAGTGGGAGTCACTTTAGATGCTGTAAATCTACTATGGAGGAAAAAATGTTGACAAAGTTAGTTAGGGTAGAGAAGTTTTAGTAGTGCATAAAATTTTTACTAGGCTTGTTGTATGGATAGTAGTGAGCATGGATGATAGTTGGAGAAGGTGTTTTAAATTCTTCTATATATTGAATTCAAGTGGGGTATTTTTAGGTGTGAAGCTAATATTCATAGTCACTATTCACAGTCATTATTCATAGTGACAAGGTATGTGGGTGATATGGAAAGTAAATGATGTGGCATGTGGTATGTAGGTGATGCATGGTGGTATGGAATGTGGGTGATGTGGCATGTAGGTGATGTGGCATTAAGGTGATGTGGTAGGTAGGTGATGTGGCATGGCCTATCAAGGGTCCTTTGATGTGGAAGGTGTGGGGCGTAAAACTCCACTAGAAGACATGGGTTTTGTCCTCGGTGAGTCACATGAGTTTATATTTTAAATAAAATGACAAAGTATTAGTTATGGGGAAAATTTATAAGGGGATTCATGACTCACATGTGTGGTGAAAGTCAAAATGTGATTGCAACAACTTTTGGACTTTTGTGTGCACATGGGAAGAACTTATTATTGTTTTGGATCACATGTGGAGTGGGGCACAGTATTTGTAGTCACATGGAAGTGGATTCGATCTTGTTTAACATGGATGATCCATGTTGTTGACCTTTGCATGTAAAGACATATCTTTATTGATCATGTTCACCCCACTAGGAGTGTGGTGAATTTTTGTGGCCACTATTGAGTTTTTCTCTCACAAACTCTCTCTCATTGTAAATTCTATAAAGTATTATGTTCTTCTTCTATTTTTTTATCCTTCCCTTTTTGGGATTACTCTTGGGTCATTGTTTGAGGTTGGGATCTTGGAAGGATTATAAGCTTAGCTCACCTAGCTGCTTGGGTTGTAAGCATCATGCATGCTCAGTGGGTAGAGCTTGTAAGGCTTAGTTGTTAGCAAGGATCACCTATATGGTTGTATGTAAGCATGAAGATTCATGAGGTTAGAGGTTAGAGCTTGTAAGGCTACGTTATCTTGGCTCACCTCAACTCATGGAGATGGAGATGGAGATTTGGAGTTTGGAGGCTTATTATCTCAACTCATGGAGATGGAGGTTGATGCTTGGAGCTCACCTTGAATGTTATGGATGTTAGCATTGGATAAAGTTACATGTTGTATCTTAGAGGTTAGATCCTGAAAGGCTTGGTTGTAAGATTATCTCACCTCAGTGCTTGGTTATTAGCACTGAAGAGGAGTTGTTGAGAGGATGTTATTGTAAGAGAGGATTTTATGATGCAATATGAAGTCTGAAAGCTACCATTGCCCCATGGTTTTCCCTTGATATTTTAGCAAGGGTTTACACATATATCTTATAAAATGTGTTCTATCTTGTGTTGTGTTTTATTGTAGCTTGTTTTATTCTACATTTATTTCTTGGACATGTTTTAGGATTATTCTTTTTGATCCTAACATAAACTGGTAGTTACTTTATCTCAAAAGGATAAGATAACTGTATAATTTGTGTATAAACCATGTATCATATATGAAAAATATGTCTAGGTAGATATATCATTGAAATGCATAATATGTGATCACATCAAGCCTTAAGGTGCATGACATGGATCATGTATATATATAGATAGTAATAGTACAAGATCAACAAGTAATTAAGCACGCACACAAGAACACACAAAATCAAATTAAAAGATAATGGTCTAAAGAGATCTCAAATAATGGGCATGTTTAAATGTCATGAAATTGAAGGGACATGAATTGGTTAAATATTCGTAAAGCAAGGAATGACATATTCAAATTCCATACAACAAACTATGACATATATAAATATCAAAGTAATCAAACAAAGGCATGTGGGCCACAAAAAATGGAGCGTATTCAAATGTTCAACAATCAAGACAAGACACTCAAGGAAGTGCATAAAGAAAAAATGTAGGAAACCAACATAAACATAACATACTAGCCGTTGGATGTATGTGTTATAAAAAAACATCAAGTACATAGCATATCATGTACACTATGAAATATATAAACATGAATAAAGGCATCTGTAATTATATAAACTTAATCAAAATAATGGAAAGTGATCATAGAACATGTGAAATTTAAAGATATTTTAGGATTTTTGAATTTTTGAATTTTTTGGGCATTTTTGGAATATTTGAAAAGCGAGAACTATCCTATGATTGCATCTAATGGATGCTCATAAGCATCTACCCACTAGGAACCTGGTGAGATAAACTAGTGGTACTGCTAAGGAGCATATATAAGTGTAATATATGGCACTGTAGTATTTATAATGCTCTACATATGTATATTATGACCTGTGGTCATGAAGAAACAATATAAGGAATGGGGATTTATGGAACGCATCGTTGAGTACTTTTTGGTTTATTTAAAGTATAAATACTGGTAACATGTTTAGGTGCTTTATATATCTGCATATGGTACATAGTAGATAAGGATTCTATGGAATCCACTTTGTGTCTCTAATGCAAGGATATTTTAAGAAGTGGCCACCTAGGAAAGGGGATTTATTATTGCTTACCCTTTCATGAAAGATTATCCTTAATAGGTTTGATAATTTTATGTCTGGGTATAAACTTGTTTTGTTTAAGTGGATGTTCATATAGAATTATAGAAACTATAATTACCCTATTGGCATCAATGTATTTAACACACCCATGCACTATAGAAGGTATTGTGCGAAGAACATGTATCCAAGGTCATCCCAATAACATATCAAATACTTCCATGTATGGTATAATTGAAAAGATAGTAACCATATGTGTTGGAGCCACCTGTAAAGGTAAGTCTATCTCACCAAGAACATGTTATGATGTCCCATAGAATGCTCTAACTTTTTTGGTTGAAGGATGTAAATCATTATGTATATAGCCCAAATGTGTAAGTAAATTCATGGTAAAAACATTACTTATAACACCATTATCAATCATAACAATGTGTATATGTTGGTGATCAAGGTATAGTCAAATGAATAAAGAATACATATCAGAATCATCATCCAAAATCTCATTATCATTGCAAGTAATAAAGGGTTTATATGAACCATAGGTGTATGTCATGTATAAGTACTAATAATCGCATCTAATGGGTGGGCATAATGGGATGGAAGAGGGTGTGCATTATATACCATTTGTACTTTTAGATCCTTAGATGATCTTGCAAAGGATTATTAAATATTTCTATTTTTGGTGATCAATAAGTTGTGAACTTAATTTATTTGGAGGATCATCAAATGTAATATTTTGGTCATCGATGAGGTCTTGGATCTTATGCTTAAAGGTAAAACAAATGTTTGTATAATCCTCAGGGCCTTGGTGATAGTCATAAGAAGTATTTGCATCATATCCTTTCGGTAGAGGTTGACTCATATCAACGTCTATAGGAAGAGGGAGAGAGATGAGATGACACTCAACAAGCTTCGAGAGTAATTAACTTGGAGACTATCTCCTTAGTTTAATGGATAAGATAAGCCGATTAGGTTATTGTGACATCACATTAATTATGGTAGTTGTTTCCTTTATAGCTTAGGAGGTTTTACCTTGTAACTTGGTTTGATAGTAAACTTGGTATTTGATGTAGTGATATGCTTGCTACATACTTAAGATTATTCAATAAGATAAGTTTCATTTCACAATTATGAAAAGTATGGCATAAGTCATTGAAATATTTGAATTTTTTGAAAACAATGGACTCATCTAATTGAGAAAGCAAACTTTACTTGAAGATGTCTTACAGCTCTTTATCTACCATCAGATTGGTCATTTTAGCTAGCATTGTCTTGTACCTAAAAACATATTCATTAATAGGTTCATTGGTTCCTTGTTTGATTTTTACAATTTAGGCATAGAAAAATCTTTTAGCTGATATTGATAGAGAAGTGTGCCAAAAAATGATCTACAAGATCTTTGAATGTGTATACTTATTGGATTTGTAAATCATAGAACCACCTTAGAGAATAGTCTTTTAGGATCCTTGGAAATAATTTGGTAAAAATTTTATCATTAGAGACATAATCAAGGCATGCCACATAGAATGATCAAATATTCTATTCAATATCACTATTTCCATCATAAAATGTGAACTTAGGTGCAATAAAACTAGATGGAAAGGGGTACAAATATATCTCTAATGAAAGAGGGTTATGCAACACATGTTTTGAATCAATAACATAACGTGATTTTATATAATTTTGTTCAATATTTGTAACCTTAGTTTGCAAAAAAATTATAGTTTGGACAAGAGCGTGCACTTCATGGTATTTGAGGTTGGAAATTTGAGAATTTATGAAAGGAGGTGTACCCATAGTTTGAGTGGATATAGACATCAAAACTGGTAATTAGATTGAAGAATTTATGTTTCCCATGTAAGATGTAGCAATAGTAGTTTCAGGGAACAAAGGTGTGAACACACATCTTGTGCCCCCATTAGAAGGATGAAGTGATGATGTGCCCAAGGGTCGGGTTATTGGTATAGACTTAGTTGTAGTGGCACCTAAGGATTCACCATCACTAGGTGCATAAACCTTAGCCTTAGCAAGCTTATTAATTTCATCTCTCGTAACATACAAAAATTCATATATTGATCCCTTCTTGTTATTAAGACAAGTAACTAATGTTTATTTATCTTCCATTTGAAAATGATTTTTTATTAACATATTCCATTTCTTATAAATGAATAATTCCTAATTTGATATAGGTTACAATAATTAAAAAAATAAGAGACCCTAAACTAAATTTATTATTTTTATGCAAAAGCATAGAGGCCAAGTTCACCAAATATTTAACCTTAAATTGAGATGGGTCAATATAATATATAGTTAAGAATATAGAAATTAATAAGCACAAGGGTGATAAATAGATCTATATCATGCTGATTAATTATAAACTTAGAGAAACAATATTCTAAATTTATAATACTAAATTTTAAAAAATAAATAGAAAGTACAACTATCGATGAATATTGTAATAAATAGAAAATAAGAGCACTTAACTGATTTACTATGCGCATACAAATCTAGGTTGAAACCAGATGAAAGTAGACTAGATCTTGATTCTAGATTAGTCATTAGATTTTGAGAATTTTTCATTTATCACCTCGAACACTTGTGTCAACCTTAAATGATTGTGTCGATAATTCTATTTGACTTAGATGCAAGTGTCTAGTATATAATACATGCTAGATCTAGATGCAACCACCTATAATATTCTAGGTTCTTTGGTGCCTTCACTCTGGTGCATTCAATTCTGTATCATGGACTGTCACTCATGTCAAACCATCAAAACCCTAACTATTCATCGTCATAGTGACCTTGATAAAAATGGGTTAGTAGGATCATGGTATTGAGCTAACTCCAAAGACCCCTATGTTAGTGGGTGTTACCCACATAGCCACTACTCTAAAGAGGGCTTTAGATTGATGTAATTCTCCCCTAATGTGTTGGCTTGTGTGCATAGGGGTACAATATGTGAAATTTAAGTGCAATAATGTCCTAGCTTATAACTTGAAAAATATGATTCATGGGCTACTGCTTCAGTAATTTAGACTTGTAGATGGGTTGTCATTAAGATTGATATTAAAATAAGAAATAATAGGGAAGCTTTGCTTACTTGAATGCGTGTTTGAGTGATTTTGGTAAGTTTTATTATGAGTTGTTAGGTCTATTGATAGGTGAGGAATGAATGAGGGTTGATCTTATATATGTATATATATATCAATCCCTTTGAAAATATCTCATATAAAATCACTTAGACCAACCATAAGAATACATTTCATTTGTAAATTTGATAACTTTAAGGCACTGGACACTTAGTTTGACATATGACACTAGCATCGACATAAGCGTCTAATTGGATTTCAAGTGTGAAGGAAGCTAAAAAATAAGTACAGGTCCAAAACTTGTAGAGGATGATAATAATTAGGTTTATAGTAAATTGAAAAGTACAAAAGGCTTAATCATTAAAATAACATATGGTCTGAATGCAAGCATTTTGGTAAAGTAATAGATCAAGAGATAGCAGATGCAAGTGTTTTGGTAGTAGGAAGATCTTAGAAAAAAAAAGGTACAACCATGAGAAGTACGTGCCAAGTATATAATATTAAGGTGATATATAATTCTGATTTAATGTCTACAAGATCATGATATAAAAATCAAATTGATAGAGCAACCTATAGTTTTAAATTATAATTTTTTAAAATACTACATTAAACATGAGCATGGAATTTTCAGCTCAAGTGGGTCCTCATTAAAATTTTGATAATAAGGATTTATTGGTCATAACACAAGTTTCATAATGTTCTTACAATTTTTATTGGGCCTTGTATCCATGATTCGGTCTTTAATAAACTTTATGGTTTATTCCTTTGCAAATCAGACTTAAAGGTCTCTTGGTACAATGAATGTTTCTTTTCATAGCACATGGTGCTAATCAGGTATCACATCACTGATGTCATCTTTTTGTTATGTCACGGTTTATTATATCTTTGTTAATTGGATTTCAATTTACAGCTTAGTTCTCGCTAACTTCAAAACAATCCTTGTAAATGTTAATCGATTTTTATTTTTTGTTTTGGTTACAGTGGTAATCAATCTTTATTTTTTTCTCTCCTCTTTAAATTGGTAAAGCGTTATTGAAAACTTGTATTATTTTTTGGGATTTTTTTCAAAATGAATAAATGTAATGTATTCGTGTGTTGATTCAAACATTTATTTTCTAATTTAGTTCTCCTAAATGGATACATTTTCCCAGACTATGCCTCATGTTGACACCAACCTAGTGTGAATCTAAATAAACAATTAATAGGTTTGAGAATACATCCATATATTATGATGTAGCTTCTAAGGTCCTTTGTATCCTTTAATGAAATATTTCTCTATTAGGAACAATAATTATAAGTGATAAAAAGTGGATTCTGAGTCATCTCCAAGCCCTTAGGGAGAATGGTAAATTTTTGGTCATCTGATATTAATGCGCATTACGTTGCGTGGTACTGCGACGCAATATTCAATTTGTATATTTTAATATTTTGTGATATTTATTGTATTTCTGTACTTGTCTTATATTTCATTTGCGCCCAAAGATATTTGACAGTCTCTAACTTTTCCTTTGTTTCTACTTCTAACTATCCCAAACTTGACCTGCTTATGAAATATAAAGTTTCTCTTGGACTCCCATCCATATCTTATCCTCAAAATTAACATCCCAATTATAAAGTTTACTTATACACTCCTCATTAACTCCACCAATAAATCCATGCTTCTCAATATTGGAGAGTGGAATATGAAATCCTCAAAGTCTCAACATCTGATCATGATCTAATTACTCTTAATTTTAAAAAGAATTTATATCATAAAATAAGTCCATCCAGAATCAATTTTATGTGTCTAAAATATAAATGTCTTTAAGACCTTATGAAACTTAGGTGGAAGGAACCAACCCCACAAACATCTCTATAAATTGTTTGTGCTAGCCTTAAAGCTTAAAATTATGAAATCTCATTTGAAAGACTAGAATGGTAATTTTTTTTTGTAAGATCTTAGAAAATATATTAGAATTTAAGATGATATCACTCATGATCTCATTGAAAAAATAATACATGGCTCAAACTCTACCCAAAGATAAAAATCTATTTTTGTGGATCATAACTCAATTCTTGAAAAAGATGAAGTATTCTAGAGATATATATCAAGGGAAACCTAGCTCAAGGAAGGGGATATGAACACTAAGTTTTTTCATTAGCCAACCATGGTTAAGAGGAACATCAATAAGTTTACTCAACTTAAAATTAAATAAGAAGAGAGCTTCAAAACATTAAGGATATTCAGTTGATTCAGTCTCACACTTTCAAACTATTGAATGAGGTTCCCCACTAATACTTTAGTAGAGGAATATTTTTTTATCTTTGTTCCTACAATCATTTATAATGATTAGAATCAAGATATTATGGATCATTTTTTAAAGATGAAATCCACTAAGCACTTGGAAGTATACAAAAATATAAGTCATCAGGGCTCGATGTGCTCTTGGGTTTTTACATACTTTTTGGGATATTTTGAAGAATGAAGTTTCCTCTTGTCAATGAATCATAGAGATCATGTAAACTTATCAAGAAGTTTAACTAAACTTTTATTCCTTTGATTCCTAAGAATTTTAATACATATACAATGGGATAATTTAGGCCTATTTCTCTATAATACAATTTATAAAATTATTATAAAGTCATAATTAATAGGTTGAAATTTCTTATTCATGTAACAATCTCCTAGAAACAACGAGGTTATGTGGTATGCAAATAAATTTTAGATAGAATTTTAATTATGTATGAAAATTTTAAATATAAGTAATCTTTAAAAAGAAGTTATAAGAATCATAAAAATAAATATCAAAAAATCTATTGATCAAGTTAATTGGGACTTCTTCATTAAAATTTTAGCCAAGTTTGTCTTCTCAGATAAATGGTATAAGTGGGTGTAAAAATGTGTTTATTCATCCTAATTCTATGTGCTCATGAATGGTATTTTAATGGGGTTATTCCTAGCCTCTATAGGAGTTAGGAATGGGGAAATTTTATCTGCATATCTTTTCATTATAATGGATAAAGCATTAGGAATGGCATTTGAAAGAGTTAAGTTTTTGAGAAAAATCAATGGCACTAAAATCATATAGGGATTTAGCTTTACACATGGCCAATTTATAGATGACATCATTATTGATAAGAAGGTTAAATATTTAGAAGTAAGGGTCATTAAAATAATCTTAAATATTTATAAAAATACTTAAATATATCTTATTAATCTAGTGAAATTGAATATATTCTTTCTCAACAACTTAGATAGAGATAAAAAATTATTCTCAAAATTTCATTATAAACTCTGCTAAGTAAATGTTTAGGCAATCCTCTTTTGATGGTAGATCAAGAAAAGAATTTTGGGATCCAATGATATTTAGTTTCTAAAATATATTGAGATATTATAATATATTGAACTCTTAAAGAGGGAGGTGAATTTCATTGTCTAGAATAATTCAAAAGATTTAAGTAGTTTTGTAGGTCATTCTAGTATATATGATGTCAATCATGATGGCTCCTTCAAGTGCTAAATCATATTGATAATTATGATGATAAGTTTTATTTGGAATATGTAAAATGATTATAATAATATATTTTTCATGAAATGGTAAGTTTATATTAGGAAAGTATGGTAAAAATTTAAATATCCTTTAATATAAGAATTGAAGACAAACATATTAAGATAACCTTCATACAATTGGTCACACTGCAAGTCAAGATAAAGGATAAAATTAACATATGATTTTAATATGGGGTATAAGTGATATGATAATGAAAAAACATTTAAGGAATTGAAGAACAAGGGGTAACCTAGATTTTCATATGGTAAAATTTTAAGCTAAATATAAATACATTCTATTAGGTTGTAATTAAGAGGTATCTAACTATGGACATAGTGGCATGCAAAGATAAAATAAGTTAATTTAAGCATGAAGAAGAAAGTAAAAAAATACCACTTCAGTATATGCATATACATAAAATAAATAGTTTAAAGCTATGGATAATTTCTTTAGGTTAACTTGTCAACACATTAATCTCCCCTTGACTCAAGTAGCACTTTATGAGAGATGTTTTATGTGAAGGATCAAAAGGCAAGAATAAAGATCTAAGTATCCTTAGTTATGGTCATAAAATACTATGTTCCACCTCCTTTGATCATTTTTCTCTATTTGACTTCAAAGATCATGAGCAATAATAGACCTCAACAACTATAAACTCTTATATTCTAATTTTTGTGTGCAATCAAAACAAAGAGTGTTATGATTCTTAGAAAAAAGATATATAAGAGACCTATATATATATGAAACCAACTCCTAAAAGTGACCAATAAAATATTCTAATGGAATTGATCAAAATTGATACAATATAAAGTTCCAGACATAAAATACTACTATGTCAGCCATGTTGAGTTAGTACAAAAGGCACAAAAATATATCAAACAGGGATGATATAGTTGAAAAGGGACATGTATGAAAATTAAATGCATAGATAATAATTGATATATATATTGTAAACATATTCCAAAATATAAATATTTCAATTCTGATTGAGTTATTCAGGAGAAAACTTTAAAATAAGCAGAAAAGGTGGAATACAGAGAAAAGAACATTGAAAGAGGCTAGGATGACCAGATATAAAGTTAGTGAGTATAAAAAAGTATAATAAGTAATTATATGATAAAAATATCTTGTAAAGTAGTAAGGGTAAGCCATAACTTGATCTTAGAGCTCTCCTTTAGAAATGTACTCAAGTATAGATGCACTGATGGTTCTTGCAAAATAAACTGTGAATGCCTAAAAAAATAGGTATACAAAAATAAGTTAGTAAATAGTTTTTTTAAGGAGGATACATAAATAAAAAATATATTTATTTTTAACCAATATTTGGGTGAAAATATGGTAGAGAGAGCATTTAAAGGAAATTCTATTCTATGGAGTAAAGTTCCAAGAAAAAAATAACTTAATATGTTGTTAGAATTGGTTATAATTTTTTTCCATGAAGAGTGGATGAAAACATATTGTATCTATAACTTATTTGGAAATGTAGAGGAATCCTTGAAAACATTTTGAAATAGGATGTGAAGAATGGTAATATGGAATATTTTTTGGATATAATGTTGGGCCACACTCAGGCCACTTCAAGTGCATCCTAAATTTCAACACCTTGAATTATTTTTCAAGCATAATTATGGATTAAATAGGTTGACCATTGGGTGGAAGCATGGGATGGTTAGGGGATAAAATGACCTTAGAAGGATGGAGGGATAATGAAGGATCCTTTCTCAAGGAAAACCCTTAAAAATTCTTATATTTTACATAATTATAACAAATTAGTCTCTTTTTAGATGATAATTCTTTAAAATAGTCAAGGCACTTCTCTGGGTTTAATCGATTAAGACAGGTTAAGGAAGGATTTCAACAAAGGAAGTAGATATAAAGTACTGGAGTAGAGTCTGGTATCATGTCAGCCTTCCAAAAGAGAGTGTATTCTTTATGGATGGTTATGAAGAGTAGATTGTAACATGGATAGACTTTCATGAACCTTCAATATATGTTTTTATAGATCTTCTAAGGAAATACCAGATCCCTTATTTTTGCATTGTAGATTCTCATGGAATGTATGGAATTGGTTTATGAATAGAATGGATGTTAATAGGATTTTCCTAAAGGACATCAGTCATGTATACCTTTCATGGGAGAAAATAAAAGGTAGTCAAGTTAAAAATATTTGGAGTATGAACCAACTCTAATCCTCTGGAATGAGAGACATTATAGGATTTTCAATGATAACGAAAAGCCTTGGGATAATTTACAAAATAATATTTAAGATAAATTCAAGGAAATATTTCTTTTGAGGGTCCTGAGAGCGAAAGGAAATGTTTTTAGGGTTGAAAGACATATCCTCATCAAATAAAATATTTAAAAAAATTATCTTCTGAAGAATTGTAATAGACAAAGAATGGAGGAAGCCAAATGAAAATATTCAGAGATAAGCTTATTTAACACGAAATTTGATGGGGCATCTAAGGGAAATGATGGAAAAATAGGGGAGGGATATAGATTTAAAAATGTACGAGCCTATTGATGATAAACTTATTTTAAAAACACTTGACACATCATCTATTGCTATAGTGAATTTTATATGCTTTGGTTTAGGTCTAGAAATGGTGGAGGATAAGATTGGTGTTTGGACAATGGAATATTTTAGAATAATATTTAATATAAATATATATGCCAAGGAGGTGGATCCATTTATGAAATAATTTCATTTTTGTCAATTCTAATTAGGAGAGAATACAAAAGTTTGAGATCTTTGGATTGGTCACAACAATATCATCAAAATTTGGGAAATTTAATAAACAAATTATCAAATTGGAGTAGTAAGTAGGTCCTCAATTTCATCCACTACCAAATCATCTTATTAACCCTTTCCTCATGTGGTAGAACTTAAATATGGGCTCAATAGTCCACTAGGTATATTTTTGTTACAACATGTTGTTGAGCATACGATGATGAGGATCTTCTTAGACAAAAGCTTCGAAATGATACCTAACATGTTTAAGGATGATGTAGTCATAGTTATGGGTCTCATTTAAAATATTCCTTAGACCCAAAAACCTTTAAAATTAAATATGCAAAAGCAAAGTATAGATAAAATATAACAAAAACAATACTTTTTAATGTTAAGTTGAAAGTTTCCAGAGAAATTTTAATTAGATATTATTTTTTGTTGGATTTTAATTGTGTTTATTTTTATTCATTAATAAAATTACCTCCATGAGTATTAATTACACAAATAAAAACTTTCCTCATATATTATTGGTAATGATCATAAGGCAAATGGACTCTGTTTAACACACAACCAATATAATATTTATTTCTAGGGGGAAGAATGGTGAATATTCACCACTTTAGGATTCTCTCCACATAGCCTCATTCATCATTAGAAAAGCAATTTGGTGACTATAATCCCTAATAAATCACCCATGTCTCACAATTATTAGAAATGTGGGATTAACTTAATTAAACCCTAATCACGTATTTTAATGTTAAGTCAAAAAATTCTATGAGCAATTTCAATTAGATATTAATTTTTATAGAATTTTTACTCATGTGTGTTTTTGTTTAATATAGTAATATATGCCATTTGGTAATGACTACACATGGAGTTCATTTGGATAATGATTAAAGACACACATGAGTAAAATACCCATAAAAATTAATATCTTACAACAATGTTCTTTATTTTATTTCAATGAAAAAAGTATAACTTGCATACACGTTCACGTACACACACATGAAAAATATGAAACCTCAAATTAGATGTGTTAAAACATCATATCATCAACTCTATGCTTATTAAATCATCATATTTTTAAGTCTTGGGTACAATTCACTCAACTCAATGGTAATTTTCAACTAATTCTCTTAATATCAGCCTCACAAACCCTTCAACACAATTATAGGTTCAGATTTATATAATAAAAAGAACTTCATACCTACAAAAGTGATATAGGACCAACCCAACAACTCACTACAATCATTATTTGCAAGCACAAGATGATACCAAAGTAACCAAGGATTCATGCAATCTTGCATCAACAAAAAATGGAGTGAGGTGTGTTAGTTTAGGTTTTTGTTTTCACATTCTTGTTGGAGTTAGTTTTTTAACCTATGAGAATGATGTCAAATTATTCCTTTGCTACAAAAATGTGTAGAGATATTTTTTTGCTTCTATCAGTCTACGTGAACTATTAAGACACAAACACTTAGAAAGAATGGTTCTTTAACATAGTGAATAATTTTATGGTGAAATTTGGTGAGTCATAGTACCTAAAAATTATGACCATCCTTAAATTTTAGATAATTTGGAATTACAACATTAATGTACTATTTGTTTCTATTAGTCTGGGTCATTTATTTAGTCTGTGACACTTGACAAGAGGTTTATTTAATTCCATAGAAAATTTAATTTAAAAATTTGGTGAGATAATATAGAATTTATAGTAAAAATTGTGTTTAAAATTTCAAATTAATTGGATGCATAGTGGTAACTTTATGATAGTTTTGGAAACTATCGTTTGGCTATAAATGTCTCTCGAGCACCCAAACTTATCAGTTTGGTTCTTTAATGAGGTATCACTTAGGTAGATATGATTTTTGATACTATGGTAATTTTTGATAGTTACATGTGATTGTATCTACTTTATGATGCATGGAAGGAGTTGTGTAATCACCTAAAAGTGGTAATTGGATGCTAAGTGTGTCTCTTGAGTCACCCTATTCCTATCTTAGCCCTGGACCTATCCTAGAGCCTTAAACACACCTTTATAGTAATTGTGCAGACCATAGTCACCTAAAGTAAGTTAAAACATAGTCCCAAAACTATCTTCTTAGATCCCAATCCAAATTACTTAACAATATTCCATTTGGACATTAGTGCCACATTTGGGACACTACAACCACATGGTGCTAGTGTCCCCAATTGGGTGTTATTGTCCTTATCACTAACTCTTCCAAACAGATACTTTTTCAAATGTGTACCCTTATTAAAGTCAACCTAAGCATATTTTATTATTCACACAAGCTAGAGATCTCTATAAATATAAGTCTAATTGACCTCTATTCATTGGATGGAAAATATATGTAAAATCACATTCAAACTAAAGACAAGTTGAGTAAAATTAAGGTATTTGATCCCTATTTTGACCTATTCTACATAATACCATCTACATCAGCCCTAAACCCAAATTTTAAATATTTTAAATTTCAAGCACATTCACAGCATCCAAGTCTACTCTCATTCTAGCATTCACTTCCACTTGCATCAAACATTAGGTGGGAGAACTAAATTAGGCTTGATCCCTCTACAGAGTATTGGTATGTAGGGAAATCTCTTCACAATGAGGTGTTAAGGATGTCTAACATATCTTAATAATGAACATAATTATTTCTCATGCCATACATGCAAGGAGGATTAGGGTTTGCACACTAAATTAGGTTTTCTAGGCACAACACAGAGCTCCAAGTTTTTTGCATGTGGGAACAAGACCCAAACACATAGGTGCAATTACTCCCATAAAATAGGAAAAATACCACAAAGGGGGCATTAACACCACATTGAGGACACTACACAAACATGATGCTATTGTCTATATGGGGCACTACTGTCTAGTGAGTAGACAGACACCATAATCCTATTGACAACACTCAGAACTATCAAAAAATTAGTTTGCAAAACCCAGATCATCCATGAAATTCATTTTTAAAATAAAGCTATATTTATGCCTATTTATTACTATTTTTATAAATTTAAAGAGGTTAAATGCTATAACAAACTAGTGCTTAATTCTTTGCAATTTATTTAACTGATCTAGACATCTCAACCCTTTAATCTAAACATAGGTTTTACATAGTTAAACCCTAAAAGGTTAAATCATTTGGTGAACCCCTCTTAATTTGAATATTGCTTCAAACCCTAGCTTGCATTCATCCAAATTTTTGGGTAATAAATTTAGGGTTGAATACTTCTAATTTTTTGATTTTTTAGGAAACTTAGCTAATTAAAATCAATTTCATATTAGGGTTTCAATTTATTTTACATCTAATTTAAATTATTGCAAATAAACCCTAGATTCCAAAACCCCTAACCCTAGACACATTTAGGGTTTGTATCCTTTTCTATCTATACTCAGATTTTAATTCCAAAAATATCAAATTTGTTTCTATATTTAAATTTTGAAAACTTTCATAGATTACTATCCTTAAAAGGTTCAAAATATACAAAATTTGTTTTCCTACCTTTCAACCTACAATGGTAGAATTTAATAATAGATTTGTTGAAACCGATAAGAAATAGTTACAAGACTTTGTGTCCAAATATAAGGATATACAAGATGATTTCATAAACAATCTTCAAGAGGAACTCCAAAAGACAAACAATGGTCAATCTTCAACCCCTCTAGTTAATAATGTTGTTACACCTCCAATGGGTTCCATTTAACCAACTCAGATAGCATTAACCAAGATTTTTATTCAACCATCAATGATAGTTACACCACTTATGGCTATTTATTCTACTCTAGATGTAAAATTTATTATGAATGAGGTTCTTACTCTAAAGTCTAAGGTGTTACATCTTGAGAACAGATCAACTAGGCCATCACATGCCTTGGATTCCAACATTCTCTTATATACACATTTGGTGCATCACACAGTGGTAACTCCTTTACCATCCAATTTCATGGAACCCAAGCTTACATTATACGATGACAAGGGTGACCCAGAGCATCACCTCAGAGCTTTTCACGTAGCATACTTGGACTATATGTCCAACGATTGGCTTTTTATGAAACTATTTCCATGTAGTTTCAATGATTATTCCCTATAGTGGTTTTATGATTTTCCAAATCAATCTATCAAGGCATTCAATTCTTTAGCCAATATGTTCCTAAAATAATTATCTATCAACATCAGTGATAAGATATCATATGCATAAGTGCCATAGTTAAATCAAAAGTCAAATGAGCCTATCATCGATTATGTCTTATAATACAAGATAATATTATCCAAATTGACTATCCCCATGGTAGATAGAGAGCTTAAAGATATATTTAAACATAGTCTATTACCAACACTACACAAATCTATCTTATTCAATAAGTTTCCCACACTTACCGATATGTGCCACATAGTCAAGGAAAGAGAGGTTGAGCTCTTATCCATGGGCAAACTCAAGTACACAAATGGATCGAAATCAAATATGAATAGTAAAAACAAACCTCTATATAAGGTAAGGTCAATAGAAAATAAAAGTGATCCAAAGGCCAAAATAAATGTAGTTTTTTAGCCTTATCCCAAATTGGTTTTATCCATTCCTTAGTGTAGAGTCTTTATTAATCTTTCAAAATCACCAACATGAGTTTTACAACAACTTTTGAAATGTAATGCCATAAATCTCCCTCCCATTAAATAGGTTGATACAACACAACCTCTTCTAAAGAGTTATGATTCAAATGTAATCTAAAATAATCATAGGACACCACGCCACACAAGAAGTAGATGCATTAACCTAAAGCACAAGATACAAGATCTCATTGAGGCTAACATTATTGATGTGGGCACACCCACATAGGCACCTAAACAACAATAGACAAAGGCAAAGACACTAAATATATTTTTATATCCTTTCCTAAAACATACAGTTAATGAGGCAGGGGCACATCAAATATTCACTATACATATCAGGCGCATCCACCACCAAATTCCTATTGCATAGTTACAAAGGATACACATCCATTACATAACATTATTGGCATATATCACACTATAGTTTCACTTAGACCACTATCACATTTTTAGAGTAGGATATTTTGGATGATGACATAAATTTACATGCGCTCTTCATATGAGCATACATAAACCACCATCATATTCATAGTATTATAGTTGACAATGGTCAAGCATAAACATGTACACTATGACACTCTTACAACACTTGGAATACATAGAGAAGGATATATTCACCACAGATACAATCATTAGTGGTTTTATTGGCCACGGTTATCTCTCCATCAGGGAGATCAATCTTTTATTATAAGTTGGACTAGCACACATAACCACTCGGTTCCAAGTAGTACCTAGTACAAGTGTATTAGATATAATATTAGGCAAGCCATGGTTATAGAAGCTCTATGCCATCCCATATATAGTACACTGATGCCTGAAGTATATACATGTTAATTAGGTGGTTAAGGTTAAGGGTGTCCCATATGAGTACTCTCTACCCATCCCATAAGTAGTTCCAACATAGTTTCTAACTATTGTTCTAGTACCGACACTAATTACAATTCTAACATTACAAGATATTACATGATTATCAGTTATAACAGAGTAAAATTCTTATGCATACATCATAGTCTTTAGTAGAGTCTTTAGATCTGGCTAGGTCTACTCCTACGGTATGTACACACGCATATACTCCCTCGAAGACTATTATTATAGATACGACTGCATTAGATATACATCATATATTTTAGAGGACCTTCCTCTACTCAATTTATGTCGAGATCAATTATATTAGGGTATAGGGGTTCTTAGCACAAGGAACCTACATCACCTACAACTTCTACTTCTACCATATGGGTCCCTAAGACCCCTACAATTCATAAGGCATCACAGTTAGGGCCACACCATTATAACATCACTGCATAGAAAACTTCAGACTCAAATTATACAACACAATAGATCATGGGCTCACAATTGCCATTTCACACTACACACATGATCAAAGTTACCCTATTTGACATAGGTCATGGTGATAGTGAGTTTTCCATGAGACTCATTGATTATTATGGTTCCTACCCTTGTACATACTTCCTTCTCTCTCTCATTTCTTGTACATAGTTTATATTCATTTTTTTGTACATAGATTATATCTTAGAAAACACAAAACTAATATAACATGTCAAAATAAAAAAACATTCAAATATTTTAAAAATGTAAAATTTATAGATTTTATGCATTGTTATGTTTACATTTCTACTACTTTCTAGATATTGTATATGGCTAGACATCTTATTATAGTCAATTTTATCATACACATATGCTTCACTTATTCTTGTCGAGTGTTTGTAGATTCTAAATATGACTCATATCCATTACACTGATCTAGAATAGCTATCATCTACCCATTAGGGGAAGTTACACTAATCCAGGTTTATACATTTGATACATCTGCCCACTTGGGGGTATCTTTTACATAATTGCTATAACTAGGTTTTATCTTTACATAATATACATTCCATTTTATGCATTGATTTATCTTGATTGATCATTGCTCCTCATTACTCATTTTTTTTACTATCACTAGTTAGAATCAATACATATGCATCCTAGCATCTAAATAGATTTGTATTTTATAGTTATACAAGCTTTCATTTGTAGTTTTTCTAGATTAGACTTGATTGTGTTCCTATGCTTATTCCATCTTTTAAGGCATTTGAATATGCCACTTTTCTTTGGATCTACACCACTTCTTTGTTTTTATGCCTTGGACATGTGCCCATGTCCCTTGTGTGTGCTTTCCTACTTTTGTATAAAGACATTTAAACATGTCCTTTTATGTGGCTCTACTCCAAATTGCTTGTTGTTTACATATGTGGATAATTTGAAATGTCTTCGTATGTCTTCATTCTCAGCTTTAGTGACATGTGCCCATGTCCCTTGTATTGTGGACCCCTAGCCTAACTTTTGCATGCCTCATGTGTTTGTATGTTTGCTTCCTTGTATGCTTCTACACCATGACACTTGTATTTTATTGTTACACACACACCATTTTTTGATGCCATGAGGGACCTCATTCATCTATCCTTCCTACTTAAGAGACGTGATGGACATCATGCCCCGTCCCTTAGGTAGTTACTTAGATTTGCTACTATACATTGATTACATCTATCTTGACACCCTTATCTAATGCTAGATTACAACATACATTTTACATTACTTACTCATGCTCAGATACTTTTACATTTTGATGTTATGTTTGTACATTGTATTGGAATATTATTCACATGCTTTGGCTAACACATTTTATATATCTACTTCTTTAGAGGGCAGTTCTTACATAGATTTCACAACTACCCTTAAAAGGGGGGAATTCATAGGGGTTTGTCATAAAGATTAGAATCCTAATTTGATTTTCATAGACACATTTAACCACACAGGCTTAGTTTCATCAGACTTAGGGCAGACATAAAACAAAATAGAGACTCAAAAGCTAGTTTGGATCACTAAAAAATTAGACCAAGTAGACATTAGTGCCCAAATTAGGACACTAGTGCCATAGCACACTATTGTCCACTATTGGGCACTACTATTTAGTATCCCTAAATTTAGTATAGTCTGGATCATTCAGACTAGTACACCAGGTATAGTACATATTTTCACAAATATAGCCATAGGTTTGATATTTATGATCAATATTTTGCTCAAATTCATTCATTTTAGCTCAGATTCATATCAGTTGCTAAAATTTAGGGGCATAATGCATGGTATGATCAATCCTACATTAATTTTAGATACATAGATCTAACTATTACATAATCAATTCAAATTCAATATACTCAAACACTAAATTGGGGGCATGTGCATGGTACATAGTTTCTATATACTTAGCTAACATAAGGTGATCAAATGGAATGCCAAACTCCATGTCATTCTCTACAATGTATACATTTTCTATCACATTCTAGGATGTCACCATATTCATGCCTTTCTCCATCTTTAGTGGTTGGCATTCTTGAATGGCCAAAAACCACCTAATATACCTGAGTGGCCATGAAGTTGACATATACAGTTAGATTTACTTAGATACTTTCAATACTTTTCACAGTTTAATTATAAATATATTTAATTCACATAGCTAGGTAATGATGGAATCATGGCCTACTTGAGTTCTTGAGCCACCTACATGAGAGGGTTAGACACACTTATAGTCTTACCCAATCTATTCACAAAGACCAGGATCCACCAAGGAGGGGTGGGCAATGATGGAGTCAAAACCAGACTAAGTTCTTGAGCCATCCATATGGGGATTTAATAAGCCATTAACTCAATCCAAGTTATTCAATGATATGATCACTATGTACACTCACACACATAGGTTGTCACCAGGTTCATACATTGGTTCATGTATCCAACAAGGTGTATTCATTCCTTTTCTCTCTCTTTACTCAGCTTTACTCAGTTACATTATTTTAGCATAGTCTTTTACTTTTGATCATCTCTTAACTAAGGACTAATTTTTGCATGTTTTATTACAGGACATTGATTTGGATCATGTTCCATATACACAAACCTAGATTCACATACTCAGACTCAGTTACATGGGCTTCACTTCAAACGTAAGTCCAGGTACATTTTTTCCTTTATACTAGTCATTTTGATTTTATGCATTACTAATATAAAAGGGGGTAAATGCAATCACCTAAAAGTGGTAAGTAGATGATAAGAGTGTTTCTTGAGACACCCTAATTATAGCTTAGCCATAGACCTATCCTAGAGACTCAGACACACATTTCCAGTAATTGTGAAGAACACATCACCTAAAGTCAATCAAAACATAGACACATAATTATCTTCTCAGATCCCAATCCAAATTTCTTAGCAGTCTACCAATTGGACATTAGTGCCACATTTGGGACACTATAGCTACATGGTGTTAGTGTCCCCAACTAGGCACTATTGTCCTTATCACTAGCTCTTCCCAACAAACATTTTTTCAAACATCTGCTCCTCCTAAGGTCAGCGTAAGCATATTTTATTATCCACACAAACTACAAATCTCTATAAAGACAAGTCTAATTGACCTCTATTCACTGGATGGAAAATAGATGTAAAATCACATTCAAACCAAAGATAACTTGAGAAAAATTAAAGTATTTGATCCCTATTCTGCCATACTTTTGCAGATTACCATCTATAGCAACCCTAAGCAAAATTTTCAAATATTTAAAATCTCAAGCACATTCAAGTCATCTAATTCCACTCTCATTCTAGCATTCACTTGCACTTGCATCAAGCACTAGGTGGGAGAACTACATCAAAATTGATCCCTCTTTAGAGTATTGGTATGTAGGCAACTATCTTCACAATGAAGTGTTGAATATGTATAGCCTATCCTAATAATGAACACACAATTATTGATCATGCCATACATTAAAGGAGGATTAAGGTTTACACACTAAATCATGTTTTCAAGGAATAACATGGAGTTCTAGGTTTTGTGTGCACATGAACATGACCTAAAAACATAGGCACAAGTGCTACCAAAAAATAAGAATAGTCCCACAAAGGGGACATTAGTGCCAAATTGAGGACAATACACAAGCATGGAACTAATTTCCATGTGGGGTGCTACTATCCAGTGTGTAGACAAACATCACAATCCTATTGGCGACACTAAGAACTATTAAAAACTCAATTAGCAGAACCCAGATCATCTGCGACAGTCACTTTTCAGATAAGTCTATATTTATTCATATTTTTAAAAATTCAAAGAAGGTAAATTCTATAGAAAAATCAATGCTTATTTATTGTAATTTATTTAATTGATTTAGACATCTTAACCCTTTAATCTAAACATAGGTTTTACATAGTTATATCCTAAAAGGATAAATCAAGTTGTTACTAATAGTTTGGGATTTGATCCTAGAAATTAAATGTTTCCAAACTCTTATATGTTATGTTGAGGTTAGGAAATTTTAAGAGACACCCCATGAAGTTAGGGATGTCAAGATGATACTGGATTTAGATAAATAACGCAATTTTCGAGAAAGGACTAGAGCTGGAAAATAAAAGAGACTAGAAGACATTAAGATGAAGGAAAGAGGTAAGTGTATATATGATATTTATTTTTTAAGTGGTAAAGATATCCATGATAATTTCATGAAATGAATATTGGAGTTATAAATTTATTTTAAATAAGATAATATAAAAAACTGCATTGAGGGTAAAGACTGCATGCAATAAGTTGTGTATAAGTGCAATTATGTATTAGAAAGATCTCCAAGCAAGGAGAAAAGGAAAATGAAAAAATAACGTGAGTGTCCATGGGAACATATAGTTTCCAAATTGATGGGTAATTTTGGGCACCTAAAATTATATAAAGAGTGGTTTAAGAAGCTTCATATCTTGAGGCTTGAAATAGAAGAAAAGAAGTTTTCCATGAAAGATAATATGAGAGGGAATTTTCCATGTGAGCATATCAAGTTTACTTTGAGAATTATCAAGGAGAAGGATATACATGTTGAGAATAAATTTTTATTGAAGGAAAAAAGAGAGTGAGGCTTCCATGTAAAAATCCCAATATTGATTTCAAAAACAACAAAGAGGAGGAAAGTTCTATGAAGCCAAAATTTGGGTTTTAGAACACTAAGGAGAAAGTAGTTTGTGAGAAATCCATAGAGGAAGGAATCTTCATGAAGGAGGATGTAGATATGATAGTAGTTGAACCATAATAAGGATACCCATTTTTTGATGGTGGGAAGAAGTTTGTGATATCCCATAAGTGGTAAGAGGTAGAATCATCTTTAGTGAATGAAGGTAAAGATTTTTTTTTTATATTTTTAAGGGTAAAAGGGTTAAAGACAAAAAAGGAAATATACTTGTTTACATAAAGGAAATAATATGTGTTAATGAAGAAGGAAAAAATGATGAGTTTCATGTTTCCATGAAGGAAACAATAGAGGTGAAAGAAGGAAGTAACAATGACAAGTTGTAGGTTTTCATGAAGCAAAAAATAGAGGTGGAAGAAGTGAAATCTAGTTCAGATGATGAGAATATGGTCGCATACCATCTATATGAAGTTAAAATAAAAAATAAATACGGATGTGGAGATAACATCCATATAGGTTGTTGAAAATGAGCCTATGTGAGTCCATCATAAGGGATAAATCTTTGAGGAGAACGTGAACAACATAGAAGATTGGATAGTATGTCCTTGAGGTGTTATAAAGAGATGGAATAAGTGCTTTTGGGAAATCTTGATTCACTTAATGTGTTTGTTTAATGTGCATGTCCAAAAAATGAGTTGGAGACGGAGATGATAGACATGATTCTACCAAAATGATTGGATGATAAAAGTGGAATTGCATATGTGAGATCAACCCATATAGATGTTGGAATATAGAATATTATGAGTCTAGGTATGAATTTTACTCATATGAATAAAGAGAGTGCAAGGTTATTTTCACAGGACATGGAAGAGAAAATAAAGAGTAGAGGTACGAAGAGAATAAAGGAATTGAAACCATGAGGAAGGAGATGGAAAGGGAAGATAAAAAATGACAATTAACTGAAGTACTTGGTGTGTCAGAAGGGAATGCCATGGACATTATTATTCATGGTCAAAAGAGTGATTTTACCACTTTTTCCATCTATGCGAGTAGGAGCTCACATTTTAAAACCTTAAGTGTCTAATGCAAGAACATCTAAGGGTTTGTGCAATCTTGCATCAACTAAAAATAAAGAAGAGTGTGTTCATTTAGGTTTTTGTGTTTGTGGCCTTGTTGGAGTGAGATTATTAACCTCTGATGATGGTGTTGTAAAAGTACTCATTTTCCATAGAAAAGTACGAAGATCTTTTGTCTAATTTTGTCAATCTGCATCAATTATTAAGACATAGACACTTGGAGAGAATGGTTATTCAATGAAATTAATAATTGGATGGTGAAATTTATTAAGGTCATTTGGAGATACACCATTAACATACCATTTTTTTGTCAATTTGCATCATCTGTTTAGTTTGTGAAACCTAGTAAGATTTTTATTTAATGCCATATTGAATTGGATTGCCAAATTTGGTGATATGATATACAATGTAGAATAAAATCTTCTTGTCAAATTTCAAATCAATTGGAGAAATAACAATAAATCAATGATAGTTTTGGTAGTTGTCATTCAACTTGAAAATGTCACTTGAGCACCCAAGAGTCAATAGTTTAGTTATTTAACGCATTAGCACTTAGGTAGTTAATATTTTTTCGTGTTCTTGGTGTTTTACTATTCATTATGCATACCAAGTCTTTCATTGTGAAGTGATATTGTGGTAATGTTTGATAATTACGTGTGATTTTCTTTAATTTATGATGCGTGGAAGGAGTCATTATTGATAGTTTGACATTTAATCCAAAAAATTGAATGTTTCCAAACTGTTGTACATTACATTGAGGTTAGGAAGTTTAAGATACATAACATAATGCATAAATTTTCACATGAAATCAGGATATAATAGAGTGGAAATAGGAGGGGCACATTTACAGAGATAGAAAGGAATTAGGATCTTCAAGTAATTATGCCCAAATACTCCAACAATATATGTTATTCAAGTATAATAGGGTGTTGACAACATTGTTGAAAAATGGTATACCAATAATGACGATAAAAATAATTGAGAAGTTTCCAATGTATGATATGGTATGACATGCATTTTTTATATATATGGTAGTGATGTTTATTAGGAGAAGCCAAATAAGTGTTTGATGTGTTTGTGTTCAATAGTTTGAGCAGGAAGTGTGGAAGAGTACCAAGCATGCTCAACATCCCATAGTTCTTTGTTTATAATGTGATTAATGGTCATCTGTATATTGCAGGTGGGATTGACTAATGAAATTGAGAGGATTAGATGAAATAAAGTGAAGTTTTTGACCTGCACACAAACATTGCAGCCATATTTAAACTAGGTCTTGGGTACTCTGTACTCAAATATGAGCAAAATACTCCTTTCACAATGATCTTCACATTTGCACCAGTGTGAATTAACGTATTATATATATCACAAACTTTGAAAATAAAATTTGTGCATTAGAACTCTTCAATCATCATAAAACTTCAAGCATTTTCATTGTGTCAAACTTCTGAACTTGTGTTGAACCAAGAGAAATACCTTTATAAATACTTTACAAAATATTTGCAAGCAAATATAAACTAACCTGAGTTGTGTGAAACAACAAAGTCCCATGAAAGAAAAGACAACAAACATGTGCATGCATAAAACAACACAAAAAGAACTTGCACTCAAAAAGATCTGCACGTAACATGACTTAACCTATTTTATGATCTAAATATATTTTTTGATGTATGATTGCAAATGAGCCTAAATGCTCTTGTATTAAAGGATCTAGAAGATCTAAATTTGAAGGAAATGGGTTGTGCAATGCAATGTCCACTATCAGGTCGTGCACAATCAAATAACATGTTTTGGTTGATTTAAGGGCACTTCAGTCAAGGTTAGATGGTGGGCATGAAATAGTTATGTCTAGGGTTAGGCCTAAGGCTTATGCATTCTTGGTCCTTAATTTCCTTCTAGTTAATGTATTTATCACATATGTTGATTGTGGTTATATGTAAAAATGGGTTGTGTTGGTTTTCATTTATGTTTGGTCATAAGTGGTGGTCTAAGTACCACGGTAGTTTACTATAATAACTCTGTATATCATTTGGACATATTTTGTTTGTTTGTCCTTCTTTAGATGTTTGTGGATTGGTATTGTTCATATGTGAGTGTCACTTGGGTGTCTATAAATTGGACCCTTTTTTTTAAATGTGTTTTGGTGCTTTGTGTTTTTGGAATGTATTTTTATTCTTATATATTTTTAAATAGATGAGGATCCTTCTCTCATCATCCATTTTTTTTTTATAACATTTTATTAATATAATAAATTTTTATGACTCTTAAAAACTAATAAATAAAATCCTACAAAATCTAGGTGACAACTAAAACGTTGAATCAAATCTAAAAATTCTATGAAGTAATTTTAAAATTAATAACTCAAATATTATATTAAGGAAAAAAATAAAAAATATGTAAAATATTTCAATTACTTAACATTAATATATGATTGAGTTAATCTCAAATTAACATTAAATGTGAAATAAAAATGACTTACATTTTGTATATTTAAAAAAAAAATTCCCAAAAAAATCAACTAATAAAAAATTAAAATAATATATTATATTCATTGTATTGTATTTCTCCTACTAAAATATATTATTTAATTGAGTAATGACTGTGAAATAAAAAAGTTAAAAATAAAAATTTAAAAGTGATGACTCCTCTCCCTATTAAAAAAATGGTATAAAATGTTTGTATGTTAAATTTGTTCCTTTACTTTATAATTAAAAATGCATAAAATTATAAATATAATTAAAATTTTTCATTAAAAAATCATATTCATGATTCCTCTCTTAACAAATATTTTAAAGTTGGTCTCTTTATTTTAAAATTATTAATAACATGTAAATCATTTTAAAATTAATTAAAAATTTAATTAATTTTATAAACATAAAAAAAATAATATTAAATATTATTTTTAAAAAAATTTCAATAATATATTGTTTTTTTTAAATATATATATTTTATTTTAATAAAATAAATTAAATCCAAATATTGTATTTAGTCTATATTTATTTACTTACACTTTTTTAATTCCATAAATTAATTTTAATTTTGTACTAAACATTAATATTAAAATATATATAAAACTGTGAAAACCTACCTTAATTATATATGAACTAAAATTAAATATTTTAAAAATATCTATTAAACATTTCAAATTTTTTTGTTTTTGACTTTTCCCACATTTTCTTTATCAAATGATTGGAATCTTATATTGTTTAAAATTATTATTTTCTATTTTTTTAATAATATAAAAATATTTGATTTAAAAAAATTAAAAAAAAAATATATATATATATATATTTTTAAAAACTCAACATTTCAAGCCAATATCTATAATTTATTATTAAACCAAAAAATAATAAATATATTTTATAATCATTTTTTTCACAACCTTTCCAACTCATTCACATGGGTGGATAATCTCATGACAAAAGGAATACAAACATTTTGGAGTAATAACGATTATAAATAATATGAATAGACTCCCGAAGCTTCCTTTCTTTTAAGGCAATAAATTTTTAATATTGGGTGAACACTAAATTGATTTCAGTTATATTCCAGGGCTAAATGTATGCTTATTCATCATGATAATTTATTATATATTTATTTCCAAAATATGAATTGAAATGCCGATATTTTATATAATTCAATAATTTTATATAGAAAGATGGGCACAAAAAAACTGATCATAAATTAACATTTTATATTTCAATTATAATTTAATACATTTTATTACAAATTATGAATTAATATAATAAATTATAAATCATTAGTATATTGAGTATTCATAGATTTCATTTATAAATGACTAAAAACTAGTGAATAAAATATACTAAACAATAATAACTCAATTTTCATTATAGTAAAAATAAAAATTAAAAAATATATAAAAGTTTTCAATTATTTGATATTATTAAATAAATTAAATTAATTTCATATTAATAAAAAACCTAAATTAAATTAATCTCATATTAATAAAAAAAGAAATATAAGAATGACTTAGAAAGCATTATATGTTTATAAAACTTTATTAATAAAAAAAAGGTTAAATGATAAAAACCCCAAGGATGTATTATATTCATCGTATTCATGTTCGTACCACGAAAATACAAAAGATAAGAGTTTAAATCATGAGGGTTAACTATTAAAAATATAAATAAAATTATGATTAGATGGAGAATCAAATTTAAAATTGCAATTTCATTAAAATGATTGAAAAAACATAAATATTCAAATATTTATACTACTAATTGCTCCAAAGGTTTAAGGAATGTCAAAAGAAATATATATTTGGTTTTCATGGGTTTTGTGGTAAGTGATCAATTTTCACGTTGGCAGTGCTAATGACTAACTTGATCACCTTGTGATTTTTTTTAATAAGTGTTTTAAGTGTATGATGTGGACACCCTTATTACTTAAGAATTAAACCTACTAACTCTCCCTGGGACCCCGACCAGTGGCCAATCGATCACACTTACTCTCAAATGATGATTTCTCTATCAAAACATTCACATTATAATACAAATAATGTCCCTTTATGCACCCATGTGGCATGCAGTTTGAAAAATATTTGATACTCAATTCAACTGCAATGTAAGCAACAAGATAGACTTCATAACCTCTATTTATTTCCCCACATTAGTGAAAATGCATTATTGATTCGATTCACACATTTGACGTGGAATCCTTATGCAATCAAATAGAAAATAGTCAATAACATATCCCACAATCTTGCAATCTACAAATCCATTTATAATAGGTGTAGCTCATTTAAATCCAACTACCATAAAGTCATGGTATGCATATGACATAGGCCTTCTAATGTATGATATCACCTGAAATAGTTTACCATTACCCCTCATCATCATCACCGTCTAAATTACTTTGAAATCTTACACCACCTGCGAGCTGTGTATGGCATCAATATATTCATAGCGTAGACAAATATAAGTTATAATATAGACTTTGAAACCTCAATGCCTTGTCTCTTCATCAACATTGATTATGGTATTAATATATTGGTAACGTAGACCAACATAAGTTATAATATAGACTTTAAAACCTCAATGCCTTGTCTCCACATCAACAACATTAGACGTGAAACCTTCTTGAAATCAAATCTTCCTTATATTTTATTGTTAGTTGCAATATATTTAATTTGATTTTTATTATATAACATGATATGTTATTAATTATAGATATGTTTTAAATGTTAAAATAGATTTATAACTAACATATATATTTTAGATAAATCTATATAAAAGATGTGGATAGATATCATTTTTGAGGTGTCTATGTTATATTAGATTTACCACATAAATGTAATAGGCACCTCAAGAATGATATATCTCAACATATTTTATATAGATTTATCTAAGATATATACTAATTTATCATCTTTTAAAATTTGATCACTCATGTGAAAATATTTGCTTTGGTTTGTAGCATTCTGGTAGGGGATTAAAATGATGAAGATATTTAATCATTATAACATGGATAGTTTCATTGGGAGTCTTAAAAGAGCTCCTAGTTTAATTCTTCACTATTTTTTCTCTTTTTCCTTTAATCACCAGACGAGAATTGCAAAGAGGAAGAAGTCTAGAAAATATAGGGATCTAATGATGATGAAGAGATTTAAAAAAACTTTGATCCATTATCTACTACTGCAACAAATTTTATATGCTTTGTTTTCGATCTAAAAATGGTGGAGGACAAGCTTAGTGTCTAAACAGAGGAATATTTGAGAATAGCCTTTCGTATAAATTTGGATACCAAGGGGGTGGAACCACTTGTGAAATAATTTTATTTGTTATCAATTCTGAGTGGGAAAAGGTACGCACAAAAGTTGGATATCCTTGCATTGGTCACAACAATATTGTCAAGATTTGGAAATTTAAGAAAAAATATCAAATTAGAGCATCTAATCAGTAGATCCCCAATGTCATCCAATGCCAAATCATCTTCTTAAACCGTTCCTTAGGTGGTAGAACTCAAAGATGTGATAAAAAACTTTGGCCATAATTTTTTTACACTATGTTATTAAGCATGCAATAATGACGAACTTCCTAGATAAGATCTTTGAATTATTCCCTGACATGTTTGAGGATGATGCAGTCATAATTAGGGGTCTCAATGAAGAAATGACTTAGACCACACAACCTTCAAATCATGGTCTTTGTAAGTCTTAGCTATGTTTCATTCAACACGAGGCTACCTTTCAAATAGTTATCTAACTCTCAACATCTTAGACCCTTAAAGACAAGTGTAAGGACATATTTATATAAGTACAAGAAATAACTACCTATAAAGTGCATTAAAACCAACCACCCATCCACTACAAGTAGTTATACAAGTTATAGTCCCAATGACTCATAACACATCATGCTCATAACAGATCATTATCTACAACAATCGTTAAATACCCATTATAATCCTAATGATCTATAACACAATACAATGTAACACATCATGACATAATACGTCATAATGGGATGACATTCAAAAGGTCCCATAAGAACATGGTACACCAATCAAATATCTCTCAAGTCAACTCACAACACTTCACAAACACAATGTGAGTGGAAGACTCCTTTTAAAATGATTCTAAGATTTTCCATGCTATGAACTAACATATTATATAAGATATCAAAAGATTTTGAAAACAAATTTATGCATTATAACTCTTCAATCATCGCAAGTCTTTAATCATTCTCACTATGTGCAACTTCTAATCTTGCACTAAACCAAGAAAAATTTATTTATAAATACTTGTGAAAATCTTTGAAAGAAACTATAAATTGAGTTGAGTTAAGCTAAACAACAAGATCCCATGGAAGAAAAAACAACAAATAAAAGCATGCAAAATATAATGTAAAAATTGCATGTAATAAGACACACACACAATAAAACTTAACATATTTTCTAACCTAAATGTTTTTGGTTAATGTAAGATTGCAAGTGAACCAATATACTCTTACATTAGAAGATCTAGAAGATCAAAATTTTAATAAAATAAGTTTTAATACAAAATATCCACTAATCAGGTGGTGCACATTTAAGCTACATGTTTTGGATAATTAAAGGGCCATTGTAGTTAAGGTTATATGGCGTGCATGAAACACTTATGCCTAGGGCTAGGACTAAGTCTTATGCATTCATTATGCTTAATTTCCTTCCAGTTAACATATTTATCACATATTTTGACTATAGCTATATGTAAAAATGGGTTGTGTTGATTTCTATTCTGTGTGTGTTTGGTATAGGTAGTGGTTTAAGTCTGACATTATGTTATTATAATAAGGGCACATAGCACCAAGTCCATGCAAGGAGTTTGAATTATCACTATCATGACCATTCTACCCTATCTTGAAGCAATTGATTATTTTAGAACTTGCAGGAACACATAAACTACAATGATTTCATTTCTCTATCTTGGCATCCAATTATTCTTAAAAAACAAATAATATGGTTCTAACGGATATAGCGACATCTTTGTTTAGCTCCCACAGTTTCATCTACTAACTTTGGATTGTCCTTAAAAAAATAGAATACCATTAAAATTGTAATTTTAGGGAAAGTGGAAAGACGCAACACCCACAATAAAAAAGCAAGCATTTGAAGTTCAACATGATAAGCAACTTTATAGTGGTATCATCCACTGTAGATTTTATGGCATCTATTGCAGCTCCTGAGACATCAAATAGTATATTCCAGTGTTTAGGCACTGATCAACAATATAACCAACTTGTTAAAAGTTTATAGCCTTATGATAATTTTTAGCATAATTTTTACTTTTTTTGACTCTTTCCTTGTCTCAAATTTACACTTTTAGAAAGAATTCATAAACAATCACTACCTTGTGTATCAAGCATTACCATGGGAAAAAGTACAATATAGTAAAAGTTTAGAAGAACTAATACTAAGAGCCCCGCATTACCATGCTTGTATATACAATCTAAAAAGAAAATAACAACATGCATTTCTTTTACAAGACCAAATAAATAGGGATGCTAATAACAATAATTCCAGATTTGATTAGTGTATGACAAAATTTGGTATGTGTATTGGTTTTGATAGAACCCAATTCATGACCATTCTGCCATATCTTAAAGCAATTGATTATTTTAGAACTTGTAAGAACATATAAACTGCAATGATTTCATTTCTTTGACTTGGCATCTAGTTATTCTTAAAAAAATAGAATATGGTTTTAACGAATGTAATGACATATTTATTTATCTCCCATAGTTTCATCGACTAATTATAATTATAATTTTAGGGAAAGTGGAAAGACTCAACACCCAAAATAACAAAACAGGGATTTGAATTTCAACATGATAAGCACCTTTACATTGGTAGCAACCAATGTAAATTTGATTACATTTGCTGCAGCTCCCGAGACCTCAAATAGCACATTCCAGTCTTTAGGCTTGGATCAATAATATAACCAACTTGTTAAAAGGTTACAACCTTATGATAATTCTTAGTACAAATGTTACTTTTGCTGACTCTTTCCTTCTCTCTAATTTACATTTTCAGCAAGAATTCATAAACAATTACTTCCTCGTGTATCAAGCATTACTATGAGAAAGAGTAAAATATAGTAAAATATTATAAGAACCAGTACTAAGAGCCCCATATTACCATGCTTGTATATACAATCTCAGAAAAAACAAACATGCAATTATTTCACAAGACCAAATAAGTAGGGATGTTAATAACAATAATTCTAGATTGGATTAGTGTATGACAAAATTTGGTATGTGTCTTGGTTTCGATATATCCTAATGGATGACCTTCCTTGATAGAGAATAAAGAAACGTTAAAATAAAATCACTCACACAAAGGCAATAGTTTAATTATGTCTTAAGAGAATGGAAATCTCATACAATTGATTTAAATGAACCACACTGATAAGCCATTTTATTTGGTGTCATTGGATGAAATGGATTATTAACCAGACATGCCATGATATTTTGATTATTTATTCGCTTAGGGTGCATAAATTTAAAATATTTTACCTTTGGGAAATGACATACCGGTATGTAAATAGTACAAATCATCAAGGGCCTCTATGTTTTTATTACATCCTTCAATAAATACAAGAATACCATCCTTGTAATCTAAACAATCTCCTGCAACAGAGAACCTGGGAGAAGGTCCCAGGCTATTGGTAACTACTTTGGTCCACACCCCCATCTCTATCAAAATCAAATGCAACTCACATGAATGATTGATTGCGTAGAACAACCAAAGCAACATCATATTTTCAACATTCTATCATAAATATAAAACTTTCTAAATATAAGAAAAATCAATGCACAACATACTAAAGTACACAGAGTTTTGAACCTGTGACCACAAAAGTACACAATGTGCAAAATATTATACAAATCCTATGAAGAAACAAAAAAATGTGCATGCAAAGAAATCAAAATAGATCTGATCTAAGATGTCGCCATGGAATCAAAGCAAATAAATAGCCATTACATTGTTACACTGCCACTGCCTTGGCCTCTATTTCTACCAATGCTTCCCCTACCACCAATGTTAGATATGCAGACCACCAGATCAAAGCTTTGTATGTAAATTTTATGCCTCATGAAACATAGGATCTCGGCACTTGGTCCCTAGTTATCGAGCTTTCAATCTAATCTCAGGGGCAACCATCCTACTGTGTGACCTGCATCGATCAATTTGAGATTACAGGAGAAGAAAGAGAGATACCATGCTGGATTGCATTTTATTGTGGCTTGTAAAAAACAAATTTTGCCCTATTTTTTGCCATGAATTGTGGGCTATGGAGCAAGTTAAATTATGTGAAGGGTTGAGAAACATACAATAAGTAAATTATTTATGACAATACACAGCCCTAATTGAATGACAACTCAGAGGATTAAAATGAAGGTGTCTTGATTCTCTAAATGATGGTTATATGTAGTTATGTGGGCATTAAAAACCATTCATTATTGCTACGTTCTGTTTAGTGCTCACTACCTCGATAGAAATGAAGTCCCTCATAACATACAATTTTTTTGATCAATCAAATCTCCCTAAATAATATATTTGATTTGATTTGTTAAAGAACCTGCAACTTCTTTTAACAAAAGCTTGGACATATTTTCTGACATGTAAATAAATATAATTCAAATGGGCAAGGGAGCAAAAATTAATCACCGGTTAATGGAAAGCGAAGGTAATAGTCTTTCCCTCTGAGACTAATAACGTAGTTTATCATTTGGGCATACTTCATTTTTTGGTCTTCCTTTAGTTATTTGTGGATTGGTATTGTTCTTGAATTGGTGAGAGTTGGGTGCCCATAAGTTAAATTTTTTTAGTTGATCTTTTTGTCTTTTTTGGAGTTTTATGCTAGTTATTGTTGGTATGTATTTATCTTCTCATCTCTACTTATAAAAAGAGGAGGACCCTTCTCTCATCATTGAATAAAAAATAAAATTATTATTATATTTTATTAATATAATAAGTACTATGACAACAAAAAATCAATGCATAAAATTTCACAAAATACAGGGGACAATTAAAAATATTAAATTGAATAATGATTGGAATGTGATATTTTTTATTTTATTAAAGTTAAAATGTATATAACTTTTTTAATTACTTAATATTAATAGATGATTGAGTTAATCTCAAATTGGTGAGAAATGTGAAATAACAATGATTTACAAAGTATTGTAGTTTTATAAAATTTTACTCGATGAAAATATAGGTTAAAAAAGAAAAACTAAGCTAACATATCATATTCATTGTATAAGTATTCCTACTTTTTAAATACATGATTTAATTAGATAGTGATTATTAATTTAGTGATTCCATATAATATTTTTAAATATATAATTTAAATTTAAAAAAAAATAAAATTAATATAAAAATTTAAAAGTAATGGTTCTCTCTAAACTCTCTATTGAATTAAAAATTATTAATAATTAATTTAATAAGAGTTATCCAAATCTCCAAAATACGTGTTCCCCTCTTATTGGGCCAATAAAAGATTGAAAAATAGAAGATTGAAAAGTAATCTTGGAAACCCACGTTCCCACTCCCCACGATATCGATTTCTCTGTTGTACAAAATCAAATAAAAAATATTAATTTCCGTGTTTTATTCATTTGATGGAAGTACAATAATGCCTGGTAGTCAATTTTTCCACCATCTTTCCACCTCATCCACATGGCCGGATCATCACAAAATACGAGCCTTCCAAGAACAAATACCGAAGTTCTTCCATTTTTAGAGGAAATAAATTTTTAATTTTTAAGCTCCCTTGAAATTTTTTAAGTTATATTTGAGAGTTAAAAAAATATTTCCAACGCTTCCGTCTTATACGGTGTGGCTGGCACGTGGCCCTTGATCGACGGGATTTATGATTGGTGCAGAACAACCCTAATCCGGATGTTAGCAAGAAAATCGCGGCATTCATATCGATCCTATAAAGACAATCAACACGGGAGTTACTTCGTGTCTGTGGCTCTCAGATCTCATTTTGTGGCATCTGAGTGCTCTTTCAGATAAGTTTGAAGATAGCATTTGCTCTGATTTGTTCAGAGAACATGAAAAAGAATTCTGGAACTGAATTGATTTTGGTCGTCTGGTATTTAGCGGTTGCTGCAATTTATGCAATTGCGGATGGTTCTGTACAGACGTATATAGTCCACATGTCCAAGTCGCAGATGCCGTCGTCTTTTGATAGTTCTGAGCAATGGCATTCTTCTCTAGTTGAATCCTTGCATGGCCTTGATGAAGGCGAAGGATCTTCAGACAGCGTTCTGTACAATTACAATCAAATTTTTGATGGATTTGCGGCGAAGCTCACTCCTGCCCAAGCTGAGGCGTTGGAGAAGACGGAAGGAATTCTAGCCGTGCATCCAGAGACGGTGTACCATCTTCATACCACGCGCACTCCGCACTTTTTGGGCTTAGACGCCAAAAATGGTGCCTGGAGTTCCCAGTCTAGTAATTCGCAAGATATCGTTGTCGGAGTTCTGGATAGCGGGGTTTGGCCGGAGAGTGAGAGCTTCAGCGACTATGGAATGAAGGCGGTACCTTCGCATTGGAAGGGGGAGTGTGAATCCGGGATTGCGTTCGACGCGTCTCACTGTAACAAGAAACTGATTGGCGCAAGATTTTTCTGTAAAGGCTACGAGGCTGCAAATGGGCCCGTGGACGAGGCCGAGGACTACAGATCTCCGAGGGATCGTGTTGGTCACGGGACCCATACTGCTTCGACCGCTGCGGGGTCGTTTGTACAGAACGCGAGCCTTTTTGGGCTTGCCAGTGGCACTGCAGGAGGCATGGCGCCCGCAGCAAGAGTTGCGGTTTACAAGGTTTGTTGGGCTCGGGGATGTGTGACCTCCGATATCCTTGCCGCCATGGATAGAGCTGTTGAAGACGGTGTAAGCATTTTGTCTGTGTCGTTGGGAGGCCAACAAAATATGGAGTACGACAGAGACGGCATTTCACTCGGTGCGTTTGCGGCCGTGCAGAGAGGGATCTTCGTGTCATGCTCGGCAGGGAATTCGGGTCCAGATCGAATGACTGTGGACAACGTCGCTCCCTGGATCACCACCGTCGGCGCAAGCACGCTCGACAGGGCTTTTCCAGCCTCTGTAGTTCTGGGCAACGGGGTTCGCTACAATGGCGTGTCGTTGTACAGCGGCAGAGCGTTGCCGAAAGGGAAACTGTTCGCGCTCGTCTACGCAGCCAATGCCAGCAATGGCGGCTCCGATAGTAGCCTGTGCCTGAAGAACACGCTGGACGCAAACTTGGTGAGAGGCAAAATTGTAATATGTGACAGGGGAAGCAACTCGAGGGTGGAGAAGGGGTACGTAGTGAAATCTGCCGGGGGCGTGGGTATGATAGTGTCCAACACTGATGAAGAAGGCGAAGAGCTCATTGCAGACAGTCATCTGCTTCCGGCCTTAGCGGTGGGTTTTAAAAACAGAGAGTCCATCGCAAAATACATTAAATCCACTGCAGCACCGACGGCGACGATACAGATGCAGGGTGCGGTGGTTGACACCAAGCCGGCGCCCGTGGTGGCGTCGTTTTCTTCCAGGGGGCCCAGTTTTCTGACGCCGCAGATTCTAAAGCCAGACATAATTGCACCGGGCGTGGACATCTTGGCGGCTTGGACAGGAGCCGCGGGACCCTCCAATGCAGACGGGGATACGCGCAGAGTTCAGTTCAACATAATATCCGGAACATCAATGTCTTGCCCTCATGTGAGCGGGATTGCGACCCTGATCAAGGCGGCTTATCCCGATTGGAGTCCGGCTGCGATCAGATCCGCTCTCATCACCACCGCCTACAATCTCGACAACACGGGAAAGCCGTTCCTCGACGCTGCAACCGAAGGCGACTCCGACCTTTTTGCGCACGGTGCGGGTCACGTGAACCCCAATAAAGCCCTCGCACCCGGTCTCGTCTACGACATGGGCGTGCAAGACTACGTGGATTTTCTCTGCGCTCTCGGCTACACTCCCCAGCGGATGAGGACGATAACGAGGAGCAACGCCACCTGCAGTAAAGAGGCTCTTCGGAACAGAGATCCAGGAAGCATGAATTATCCGTCCTTTTCGGCTGTATTTGGTGTTTCTAATTCTACCCAGGTGTTGAAATACAGGAGGACTGTCACGAACGTGGGTAATGGCGCTTCAAAATACAGAGTTGCTATTAGTGCACCGCCTGGAGTGAGCATTGTGGTGAGGCCAACCACACTTTCCTTCCAAAATCGAAATGAGCAGCAGTCATACAGTGTGACATTCGTGACGAAAGGTTTGTTACAGCGTCCGAGCTACGGATCGATCACATGGACGGATGGAGTGCATAAGGTCAGGAGTCCCATCGCCGCGTTTAGCTATCAATCGTAAAATGGGGCTTTCAATCTCTTATAATCACTAGAATTATCTTTCCATTCTTATTATTGTTATTTGAATCACTCGCAATAATTGTGTTTCCATTGTCCATGTAATCTTTCAATACTGTAAACAAACAAATTTCTGGCTGGCAATCATTGAAATGTATGGTTACTTTCGCTGTTACAGCTCATGTGCCCTTGTTTTTTTCCCACAAATTAGAGCAGCTACGCGTTTGATTTGAATACGACTGGCTCCAAGAAGACGAAAGCAGTAACGCAAATTTTCCAATTTGGAGAGAATAATGCCACGATGCATAACGCCTTTTTATCTTTTTCTTCAAACAATCGAAATATTAGTGCAGATATTTCAAATAAATTTAATTGAAAAATGACAAGACTTTTAGATTTTTTACACATTATTTATCATAATTTTTCATTGATTGGTGATAAATCATATCAATAAGACAAAATAATATTTTTTCTATAAATTAAAGTAATTACAAATTTAAGTTGAATAAGATAGCTCTAAAAAAATAAGAGTAATCAAGTGAATTTTTTAATTTAGAGAGAATAATGCAACTATGTATAACACCTTTTTATCTTTTTTTGAAATAATTGTAATACTAGTACACATATATTTCAAATACATTTATTTGAAAAATGTTAACTCAAAACTTTTATCTTGGATTTTTCATGTATCACAATTATTTATAATTTCATTATTTTCTTCATAAATTTTTTATTAGTCTCTCCCAAAGTCATTACTTAGATTGTTCACATTTTTTATTGTTGTGTTTCAAATTTCAATCATTCTCTAACAATATTTTTTATAGAAATGTATGCATATTTCTAAGGGTTTAGGGTCGTACAATTTATAAAACTTGATTTTTTTTGGTATAGGGGCAGAGCTATCTGAGTCAACAATCCCTTGCAATTTGAAAAATCTATTTTGAAGCAGGGTATGTAGCCCTTTGGATATAAAACTTGCAAATTATTTTTTTTGTCAAATCCCTACACCAGTACGGTTTTTGATTGGTACAAGCCATACATATCAGATTTTTGAAATTTAATACCACAATGTGGTAGAAAACTATTCTAAATTCCACCTCAAACCAGGATGTATACCATCTGATTAGGCTATACAACATTTTGGGTGGCTTAAACAATAAACTTGCAATTCGTCCAATCAATTTGCATAGTCGTACAATTTTTCTCTGTTTAAAGGTTGTATGTTATTAAATATGGAAATATAATCATTAGAGGAGATAGAAAAATGTCCAATATTTCATGTGCATTTGAGGCGTATAATTTTTCATGAGGTCGTATGGTCCTTTGGAAGATTATTCTCAACCCATTCTGGGTATGGTTTACAAATTTTTAAGTATTTAAATACAAGCTTTGTCATTTATAAATGCAAAAGAATGCTTAGGTGGGTTGGTAGAGAACCCTTTAAGTAAGGCAGAGGAGAGAGGTTCAAATCCCTGAAAAAAATATTTTGGAAGAAAAAAAAATTGCCAAACCTCCAAATTTAGCAATTATGTGAAAGTTAACGATAGCTAATTAAATTTATAGCCAAAACTCATATATATATTTTTAAAACAAGCCACATAGCCCAATTTTTTTTTAAAGGGGTGATATTATTTTGTAAAATACATTTGATTTTTTCATTCATTATTATAATTTCTTTGCAAAGCATTGTAATATTGTATTTTTACAAGAAAAAATAAAACAATGCATTTATGCACAATCACAGTGTTCAGTCACAACTATACCTCTGACTCATGTTTAAAGGGTTCTCTACCAACCCACCTAAGCAGTCTTTTGAATTAATAAATGATAAAGCTTGTATTTAAATACTTAAAATTTTGTAAACCATACCTAGAATGGGTTGAGAATAATCTTCCAAAGGACCATACAGCCTCATGAAAAATTATACACCTCAAATGCACATGAAATATTGGACATTTCTCTGTCTCCTCCAATGATTATATTTCCATATTTCATAACATACAACCTCAAAACAGATAAAATTGTACGACTATGCAAATTGACTGGACAAATTGCAAGTTTGTTGTTTAAGCCACCCAAAATGTTGTATAGCCTAATCAGATGGTTATACATTGTGGTTTGAGGTGAAATTTAGAATAGTTTTTTACCACGTTGTGGTATTAAATTTCAAAAATCTGATCTGTATGGCCTGTACCAATCAAAAACCATACTGGTGTAAGGAGTTGACAAAAACATAGTTTGCAAGTTTTATGTCCAAAGGGCTACATAACCTGCTTCAAAATAGATTTTTCAAATGGCAAGGGATTGTTGACTCAGATAGCTATGCCCTTATACCAAAAAAATTAGGTTTTGAAAACTGTACGGCCCGAAACCCTTAGAAATATGCATACATTTCTATAAAAATCATTCAAATAAGAGAAATATTGTTAGAGAATAATTGAAATTTGGAACACAACAATAAAAAATGTGAATAAACTGAGTAATGACTTTGGGAGAGGCTAATAAAAAATTTCTAAAGAAAATAATAAGATTATAAATAATTGTGATATGTGAAAAATCCAAGATAAAGGTCTTGAGATTGATGTCTTAACATTTTTCAAATAAATGTATTTGAAAT
The DNA here is from genome assembly GCA_037957365.1 of Torreya grandis. Taxonomy (NCBI): domain Eukaryota; kingdom Viridiplantae; phylum Streptophyta; class Pinopsida; order Cupressales; family Taxaceae; genus Torreya; species Torreya grandis. Next base: position 1,468,728 of record JARHVA010004151.1, on the reverse strand, counting down.
ATCTATGTACTAGTATTACAATTGTTTCAAAAAAAGAAAAAAAGTTGTTATGCATTGTGGCATTATTCTCTCTAAATTGGAAAATTCGTTTTATTATTTTTATGTTTTTAGAACTATCATATTCAACTCAAACTTGTAATTACTTTAATTTATGGGAAAAATATTATTTTATCCTATTGAATATGATTTATCATCAACCAATGAAAAAATTATGATAAATAATGTGTGAAAAATGGAAAAGTCTTGGCGTTTTTCAAATAGATTTATTTGAAATATCTGTACTAATATTTCAATTGTTTGAAGAAAAGATAAAAAGGCGTTATGCATCGTGGCATTATTCTCTCCAAATTGGAAAATTTGCGTTACTGCTTTCGTCTTCTTGGAGCCAGTCGTATTCAAATCAAACGCGTAGCTGCTCTAATTTGTGGGAAAAAAACAAGGGCACATGAGCTGTAACAGCGAAAGTAACCATACATTTCAATGATTGCCAGCCAGAAATTTGTTTGTTTGCAGTATTGAAAGATTACATGGACAATGGAAACACAATTATTGCGAGTGATTCAAATAACAATAATAAGAATGGAAAGATAATTCTAGTGATTATAAGAGATTGAAAGCCCCATTTTACGATTGATAGCTAAACGCGGCGATGGGACTCCTGACCTTATGCACTCCATCCGTCCATGTGATCGATCCGTAGCTCGGACGCTGTAACAAACCTTTCGTCACGAATGTCACACTGTATGACTGCAGCTCATTTCGATTTTGGGAGGAAAGTGTGGTTAGCTTCACCACAATGCTCACTCCAGGCGGTGCACTAATTGCAACTCTGTATTTTGAAGCGCCATTACCCACGTTCGTGACAGTCCTGCGGCTCCTGTCCAAGCCGCCAGGATGTCCACGCCCGGTGCAATTATGTCCGGCTTTAGAATCTGCGGCGTCAGAAAACTGGGCCCCCTGGAAGAAATCGACGCCACCACGGGCGCCGGTTTGGTGTCAACCACCGCACCCTGCATCTGTATCGTCGCCGTTGGCGCTGCGGTGGCTTTAATGTATTTTGCGATGGACTCTCTGTTTTTAAATCCCACGGCTACGGCCGGAAGCAGATGACTGTCTGCAATGAGCTCTTCGCCTTCTTCATAATTTTTATAAATATAATATTATTTTATTATAATTATGCAATATGTGTAAGCTATAATGGTAGTTCAAGGTGGTGATGGAGAGCAATAGTATAAAATTTAAATTTGATGTCTATTTAACTATAATAGAGTAAGCCAAATAGTAATTTCATAGTCTATATGATGTGAGTGAATGCTTCTAGATAAAATTATGTTTAAGTAATTTTTAGATGAACGTTTTACATCACATTCTATGATCCATCATTAAGATGAGAATAGAATGAATGTAGATTATAGACTTAAATTTTTATTTAAAGATGTTAACCTTGAAGAACTACAATACCATTTATTAGTTAAGCGCACATAGAAAAATAAATAAAATGATTAATAAAAATAAATAGAATTTAACTACAAAATCAAGTTTGAAAATTAATTAGGAAATTAAACAACTAAAAAAAATGACCTAAAATTTAACAAAATAATCTTAGAATTTTTAATCTATTAATAAAAATTAAATTAATAAAGAAATGAGTTTTTTAAACATTAAAAAAATAATTAATAAACTAGTTCAAATATATTAAATACACATCTCTTAAACATCAATAAATATCAACTTCAAAGTATCTATATTAAACATGTTAGGTTTGTGTATTATATAGGTGCGTCAATGTTGATATCGTTCTGTGTTTGACAAATTAAAATTAATATACCTATTTTATATTCATTTTAATTTCATTTAATGTAATATAAAAATGAGAAATAGAGAGTAACATAATATTATTAAAATATGAATTTATAGATATGATATATTTTTATTAGATTAAAAGTTTATAATATCAATCCTCATGTATATATTTTTTCATCCCATGATTAAAGACTTTATTCCTCTTGTATTTTCTCTACTCTTTTTTACACTCTTTAATCTCTCAAACCAATCATATGTGAAAGGTATTAAGATCTTCAGTCTATGTAATGACTCAATACATGAAATAGAAACAAAGGCCAGACATTGTATTTCTATAAGTCCTATATCAATTATGGCTTTATTAAGCTTTAATATCTGTAATTTATATTAAATTTATAGATAAAGTCCAAAATTATGTTAGCTACCATAAGACATATACCCATAACATATGCATAAAAAAATCTATGAAAGCTTAAAAAGAAGATAACATAAATTCCTCTAGGTAGTGTTAGCATGGGCCAAAATCAAAGATCTACTGGAAAAGGTTGAATGCATGAGTCTGAATCTATATGGAGTAATGAAATCTGAAGAGCAGTTCACAATAAGAAGAATATTGTCTTCACAACTAAAAGTTGCATTAATGAGCATTTACGAACTAAAAAATATATAGGAAGGTACATTATATAGCAAGAAATTAGGTCACCCAAAAAAGTAACTCAACTCATAATTAGAAAATGAATTAAAGTATATTTTTCTTAATAACCTATTATTAACCTAAGTAAGCTAATTAGTCCATCTAGGTAAAACTGCATAGTGAGAAAAAACCTACACTAACACCCCCTTTAAGCATAGCTTATGTGGATAGAATAATTAGTTCCTGACATAGAGGTCTGATAATGTACCCAAGTACATAGATATAATCCCCAAGAGGAGAAAGAAGACAGAGCTACCGAACCCTAAAAAGAGCCCACAAATGAAGATACTTACTCTCAGTGAAGGGTTTGTGAATATATCAATAACTTGCTCTATTGTTTGAATGTATCAAAGATCAATGACATGTTCATGGATGACCTCTCGAATGAAATGCATGTGAATCTTGATATGCTTGGTCCTTTGATGGAGGACCAAATTTCTATAGATATGGATTATGCTTTGGTTATCACAGAAGATGATTGTTGGTCATCGAAACTGAATGCCAAACTATGTTAGAATAATTATCATTGATGTCAAAGGAATTTTAATGGATATGAATAGAAATGTCAAACAAAATTATTGTCGAAAGTGAATGGAATTATTACCGGAAGTGAACGGAAGTGTTGCTGGAAGTGAACAGAATTATTGCTGAAAGTCAATGGAATTGTTTCTAGAAGTGAATGGAAATATCGATGGAAGTGAATAGAATTGTTGGCCAAAGTGAACGTAAATGTCGATGGAAGTGAATGGAATTGTCAACCTTGGTCGACCTATTGGGAGGAGTTGTGACCGTTTGAATGGACCTTTTCACTTGAAGAGGCATGACCTTAATTTGTGGTTTTTTGTGGGTTATAAATAAGTGCATAACGAATAGCAAAAGAGTAGATTCAAAAGTGGAAGATATAAAAAAAGAACAAAATTTTTAAAGGAAAATTTTTGTGAGAATATTAAAAGAAAAAAACTAGCAAGTATAAGGAAGAGTATAGCAGTGAAAACACTCAAGTATAGATCAAATCAAAAGGAGATAAAGCAAGTGTTCTATCATTTGTTGTTTTGACAACAAATTTGAGATATAAGAGTGATTTTTTTGAGAAGGCTGGTGCCTTTTTTTTGAAGAGATTGGTGTCTCTTACTAAGTTGGTGCTTGGTGAAAGGGGTTGATGCTCTTATAGGTTGGTGCCTACAAAATTATTTTTAAGGTAAGTGCTCCAGTAGGTTGGTGCCTATGAATATTTATAATAAGAGAGTTTTTTCATGATTTTATCCCGAAAGGGTTTCCACACAAATCTATGTCTATTTGCATTATATGGTTTTACATTGTATTCTTTGATTGCTTTGAATATATTAATTACAGAGTAATTTGAGGTTTTGGATTTAAGATTAATAGTCAAAAGTGAAAAAAATATCTTATACTGATTCACCTCCATCTCAGTATAAGCTTGTGCTTAAAAATTAGTATCAGAGCCGGTTCCTTCAGTATTAGCATAACTACTAGAAGGTAAATCTTGGAAAGCACATATGGCAGGATCTCAAGTGATGGATGGTTTCTCCACTAACAAGGCTCCTTTATTCAATGGAATGAATTACACATTTTGGATCATAAGGATGAAGACTTACTTAATGGCCCTAGGTTATGATATTTGGAAAGTAGTGGTAATAGGAGACATAGTGCCATAAATTGTACCAATGGATGCCACCAGAAAAAAGGCTAGTGAGAACAATGTGAAAGCTATGAATGCAATCTTATGTGGGATTTCAAAAAATGAGTTTTTTAAAGTTATGCATTGTGAATCTACAAAAGAGATTTGGGATGAACTCAACACTATTTATGCAGGTGATAGAAAGGTTAGAAAATCAAAACTCCAAACCCATAAGAGGTAGTTTAAAAGTTTAAAAATGAAGAATGATGAAAACATTGTTGGGTATATTTTTCATGTTGATGAGATTGTTGATGTCATTCAAGGACTCGAAGAGAAAATTGAAGAATCTGTGATCATTCAAAAAGTCATGGATCCCTACCATTGAGATTTGATGCGAAGGTCTCTGCCATTGAAGAAATGAAGGATTTAGACACAATGAAAATGGATGAGCTCCATGGAATTATTACGGCATACAAAATGAGAATCAAATCTAAGAGATAGTTGAAGAAGGAAGCATCATTCAAAGTCTCAAAGAAAGAGAAGATCAAAGAACTAGAATCAAGTGAAAATTCAAGTAGTGAAGAAGATGAAAATGAAGCTCTATTCATTCGAAAGATAAAGAAAGGATTGGGTAAATATAAAGGAAAGTTACCATTTAAATGCTTTAATTGTGGTAAAATTGGTCATTTTGCAGCCAAATGTCCAAATAAAAGAAATAACAATGATAAAGGAAATAAACCAAAGTACAAAAGGGGATTCAAGTCAAGAAAAGACAAGTAAAGATTTGAGAAACAAAAGAAAAGCCTATACTCCAAGAGGTATATCAACTCATCTGAATAAAATAAAGCAAGTGATGTTGAGAGTGATAATGAAGATATTTTGTTCATGGCTATAGAAGAAAATGTCACCACTAGCAAAGATAATTTGAAAAAAGATAAAGACATGGAAGAAGAAGGTGAAGTGAACCTTGAAGAAGAATTTATTTTCATGTTGGAAGAAATGAAATAATTTAAGAAGAAAAATTAGAAACTAAAGTTACAGCTCTGAAAATATGAAGAAGAGAATCGAGACTTCAAATCAAAGACATCACAAATCTTTGAGGAATCAAACAAGGTAATTACTGATCTAAAAGTTCAAATCGAAGAAGCAAATAAAATTGAAGAATATCTAACAGATCAACTAAAGAATAAAGGAGAAGACTATGTAAGGTATGAATCTGAGATAGCTACTTTAAAAAGGAATCTAGAAAAGGTGAATTATAAAATAGCAAGTGACTTGAAATCTGAGAAAAGTACTCAAGTTTTGAATAAGATTCTAGAGAGTCAAAGATCACTATCTAACAAGTCAGGCATTGGGTATGAGAAGGGAAAAGTGAAAGCTACGAGCTATGCTGAAACTCTTAAGGAACTAGCGAAAAAGGAGAGCAAGAAGGAAGAAGCCCAGAATACAAAAACTAGCACTATCAATAAAGAAAGTAAAGGAGAACAAAACTTTAGAAGACCATTTACTCCAAGATATGCAAATAAAAGCAGGCTTGGTAATTATTTTGATGGATATTATTAGTATTGTAATAATTTTTGTCATAAGAAATTAGATTGTAGAAAGAGAGCCAAGGATATTGAAGTCAGGAGCAGAAACAAAGGAACCTATGGAGGTTCGAATAGAAACTACAATTCATTTACTCCCTTATCAAACTTTGATGAAGCCATAGTTTGTTACACATGCAACAACTATGGACATATAACACACTATTATAGAAGTGTTTTTGAATCTGTAAGACAAGAGCAAAAGTTTAAGGCTCTAATGATAAAGAAAATAGAACCATCAAAGACCTGGAAGAAGAAGCAAGAAGAATCCATGATCGTTCAAACAACATTCCATACTATAGATAAAGGACAACAATGGTTCATTGATAGTGGATGTTTGAGACACATGACTAGAGATAAAATTAAATTCATCTCGTTAAAAAGGGTTAATGAAGGCACGGTGAAGTTCAGAGACAACACTACAACCAAAATAATAGGAAAAGGTACACTTAGTCTTGATAATGGAAAAATCAAAATAAAAAATTTATTATATGTGGAAAGGTTGATGTATAATATTCTAAGTGTTATCCAAATATGTGATCAATGACACACACTCAAGTTCTTTTTTGAAGGTTATGAGATCAGAAAAAGAGACACGAGAGAACTAATTGCAGATGTTCATAGAACCACAAACAACCTATACATGCTTGGAGAAATGAGAGGGGAGAAATGTTGTTTGAGTCAAGTTGAAGAGAGTTGGATATGGCATAGAAGTTTAGGGCACATAAATTTTGATAATCTTGTGAAAATCAACAACAAATAGGTTGTGCGAGATATGCCCAAGATAATGAAACCTTCAAGCACTCTATGCAAACAATGCCAACATTGGAAGCAAACTAGCGCAAGGTTCATAATTAAGGAATATTTGACCACCAAACCACTAGAGTTGATTCATATATATCTTTATGGTCCTAATAGAATTGAAAGAATGCAAGGCGAGAGCTACTTTATGTTGCTGATTTTTGATTATACTAGAATGACGTGGGTAGCCTTTCTAAAAGAAAAATCAGAAGCATTTGAAAAGTTTAAAGCTTTCAAGGCATTAGTTGAAAATGAAAAAGAGTTGAAAATAAAATGCCTAAGGTTAGATCGAGGAGGTGAGTTTATTTCAAATGAATTCATTGAGTTTTGTGAAGATCATGGAATCAAGAGACAATACTCAGCTGCAAGGACTCCACAACAAAATGGAGTGGTGGAAAGTAAAAATTGAACCATTCAAGAGATGGCTAGAACTATGTTGAATGAATCTAAGCTATCAAATAGATTTTGGAGAGAAGTAGTTAATACAGTAGTATATATCTTGAATAAGAGGCAAATCAGAGTTAATAATGACAAAACTCCTTACAAATTGTGGAAAGGAAAACTAACTTCGGTCAAACATTTCAAGGTGTTTAGAAGTAAATGTTTTATCAACATGAATTAAGAAAACTTGGGCAAATTTGATTTAAGAGCCGATGAAGGAAAATTTCTTGGCTACTCCATCAAAAGCAAAGCCTATAGATGTTATAACAAAAGGCTACAAACTATCGTAGAAAGTGCTAGTGTTAGAATAGATGAGATCATAAATCAAAAGGCAAAAGAACCTTCAGAAGAACCTCTAGAAATTCCCAATCTTGTAAAAGAAGAAGGGGAGGAAGAAAATGTAGAAAAATTGAGTGAATTTGAAAGGTAGGACACCAAAGCACCATATCCCTTTGTTTAGAAGAATCATGCTAAAAGTCAGATCATTGGCAACATTGATGATGGGGTGCAAACCACAAGAAGAATTGTAAGTATACCCGAGCATGTAAATTTCTTTTTGTTATCCAAGTTAGAGTCTAAGATTTTTTCTGAAGCTAGTCATGATAAACATTGGGTAAAAGCAATGGAAGAAGAGTTAGATCAAATTGAGAAGAATGAGACTTGATAACTTGTGCCTAGGCCAATGGATCAGAATGTGATTGGCACTAAGTGGGTTTTTCAAAACAAATTGAATGAAAATGGCCAAGTCACTCAAAACAAAGTAAGGTTGGTATGTAAGGGGTATGCTCAAGTAGAAGGTGTAGATTTTGAAGAGACTTTTGCTCCTGTTGCTAGATTAGAAGCAATTCAAATATTTCTTGAATTTTATTATTCAAAAATTTCAAAGTCTATCAAATGAATGTTAAATCATAATTTCTAAATGGAAATCTAGAAGAAGAAGTTTACATAGAATAGCTAGAAGGATTCCTCTTATCAAAAAATAAGGATTATGTGTGTAAGTTGAAGAAGGCTTTGTACGGATTGAAACAAGCTCCTAGAGCATGGTATGCTAGGCTTGATAAATACCTACAAGACCAAGGATTCAAGAGAGGATATGTTGATAGTAATCTTTACATCAAAACTGAAGGAGATCACCAGTTAATTATTGTGGTGTATGTAGATGATATAATCTTTAGAGGAGATAATGAGAAAATGTCTAAGAGATTTTTTGAAGATATACAAAAGGAATTTGAGATGTCCATGTTAGGTGAGTTGTCATTTTTCCTTGGTTTATAAATCTCTCAATCTAATAAAGGAATATTCATATCCCAAAGTAAGTATGTGAAGGAGATGTTAAAGAAATTCCATATGTAGGAGTGTGCCCCTAGTAGCACACCTATGGATACAGGTATGAAGTTGAGGAAAGATGATGAATCTCTGAATATTGATCAAACTCTTTATAGATCAATGATTGGTAGTTTACTATATGTGACAGCATCTAAGCCAGATATCATGCAAGCAGTAGGTATGGTTGCATGATTTCAAGTAGCTCCAAAAGAAACACATGTGCAATCCATGAAACATATATTCAAATATTTAAAGATAACCTTGGATTATGGGTTGTGGTACCCAAGAGGTAAAGACTTCACATTGGTAGTGTGCACAGATTCAAATTAGGTAGGTTGTGTAGATGATAGAAAAAGTACAAGTAGAGGATCATTCTTTCTTGGAGATAGCCTAGTATCATGGTTGAGTAAGAAGTATAATTATGTATCTCTATCCATAGCAGAAGTAGAGTATATAACGACAGTGCTATGTTGTACACAAGTTCTATGGATGAAACAAACCTTGAAAGATATCAAATTAGAGTATGATTATCCAATCTCCATATTCTATGATAATACAAGTGTGATAAGTATTTTGAAAAATCCAGTTATGCATTCCAGAACTAAGCATATCCCTATAAAATATCATTAACTGAGAGATTAGGGGACAAAACAATAAGTAAAATTGGAATATGTTTTCACATCTGAACAAATGGCATATATCTTCACTAAGCCACTTCCAAAGGAAACATTTGAGTACCTACAATAGAAGTTGGGAGTAATATCCTTTGCTTCTACTCATTAAAAATCAAGAGAAGCATTGGTTAAGGGGGAGCTAAATTTCTTTTTTTTAATCTCCTTGAATGACCCTTTGCCATTGATGTCAAAGGGGAAGAATGGCAGTACGAGGAGTTACAGTAAGGGGGAGTTGTAGAAAAGAAGATGGGGAGTTGTAGAAAAGATCTTTTTGGAAGGTTGTCATCAATGACAAAGGGGATATTGTTGGAATAATTGTCATTGATGTCAAAGGAATTGTAACGGATATGAATGGAAATGTTAAACATAATTGTTGCCAGAAGTGGATGGAATTATTTTTGGAAGTGAATAAAAGTGTTGCTGAAGTGAAAGGAATTGTTGCCGAAAGTGAATGAAAATGTCGACAGAAGTGAACGAAATTGTTGCTGAAAGTGAATGGAAATGTCGACGGAAGTAAATGGAATTGTCGACCTTGGCCGACCTATTGGGAGGAGTTGTGACTGTTCGAATGGACCATTTCACTTTAATAGTCATGACCTTAATTTGTGGCTTTCCATGGGTTATAAATAAGTGCATAACGAATGGCAAAGGAGTAGATTCAAAAGTGGAAGATATAAAAGAAGAGCAAAATTTTTAAAGGCAATTTTTTGTGATAATATTAAAATGAAAAAACTAGCAAGTATAAGGAAGAGTATAATAGTGAAAACACTCAAGTGTAGATCGAATCAAAAGGAGATAAAGCAAGTGTTCTATCATCCATTGTTTTGACAATAAATTTGAGATATAAGAGTTATTTTTTTTAGAAGGTTGGTGCCTTCATTTTGAAGAGATTGGTGTCTCTTGCTGAGTTGGTGCTTGGTGAAAGGGGTTGGTGCTCTTGTAGGTTGTGCCTAAAAAATTATTTTTAGGGTAGGTGCTCCAGTAGGTTGGTGCCTACGAATATTTATATTAAGAGAATTTATCTATGGTTTTCTCCCAAAAAGGTTTCCACGCAAATTTGTGTGGTTTTGTATTGTATTCTTTGATTGCTTTAAATATATTAATTATAGAGTAATTTAAGGTTTTGGATTTAAGATTAATAGTCAAAAGCAAAAAAAATATCTTATACTGATTCACCCCCCCTCTCAGTATAAGCTTGTGCTTAACAAACTCAATGAGAATCTTCTGAATCCAAATATCCTTAGTGGTAGCATTAATAGTTTCTTTATATTTTTCCTTAGTAGAAGATAAAGTAATAACATTATGCTTCTTACTTGACCAGCTAATCAAACGTAAACTGAGAGAGAAACTATATCCTGAAGTACACTTACCATTTTGAATATCACTAGCCTAATCTAAATATGTATAACCAATTAAGTCGATGTCGATGCCTACTTCATAGTGAATCATTAAACTATGAGTACCTTGAATGTAGTGGAAAATCTGATTAGTTGCTTGCTAGTGCAACTCATATAGTTCTTATATGAAATTGGAGACCATGCCCACTATATATGAAATATTAGGTCTAGTGTGTGTAAGGTAGATGAGACTACCAAAAAGTTATCGATAAAAGGTAGCATCAACCAAAGGAGATAGACAATCAACCTCAAGTTTCACACTAGATAGAAAAGGAGTTGGATTTGGCTTACAGTCATCCATGTTAAACCTTGCAATTAAATCAAGAGTTTATTTAGATTATGTAATAGTGATCCCAAAATCAAACTGAGAAATTTCAATCCTAAGGAAGTAGTGAAATAAGTCCAAGTCATTCATTAAGAACCTGCCAGATATATATTTTTTTCATTATTGTGATGGTGGATGAAGAACTCCATATGATCAATAGGTCATCCACATAGAGAATAAAAATAAAAAATTAACCATCCTACCACAACATGTAGACATTTGGATTAGAATGGCATCTGATGAACCTAACCAAAAGAAGAAAGGAGTCCATCTTGGCATACCAAGCACAAGGAGCTTGTTTGATGCCATTGACAAATTTATGAAGTTTGAAAATTAAGGAAGAATCTTCCATAAATTATTATTTTTTATCCACATATATTTCCTCAAGGTCATCGTGAATAAAGACAATCTTCACATCCATTTGACAAACATCCTAACAATGTGCTAAGACAATGGTGAAAGTGAGTTAGATTGAGTTCATTTTAGTAACTAGGATGAACATCTCGGTATAGTCAATGCTAGGTACCTAAGAAAAACCTTTTGCTACCAAAAGTGCTTTAAAATTTTCTATGGACCCACATGCTACAAATTTGGTTCAGTAGATCCACCTACATCAAATAATTTTTCTCCCCTTAGGAAGAGGGACTAAATCCCAAGCGTTGTTTCCCAACAAGCAACCATATTCATCTTCCATAGTAGTATCCCACTCATGAGTGTTTGATGCCTCATGAAATGATTGTGGATCAAAATAAAATACCATGAATATATGTGGGGAATTATGGAATTATGAATGGGTTTTCCTAGTGTTTGATTGATCTCCAACCCATTGGTTAACACTTTTCAGTGTCTGTCTAGCCCAAAGAGGATCAATGCTCAGAGACTTAGGAGGATATTCCTCATCCTTTGAAGATATTCTTAGATAAGGAGGATGGGAATCCTTATCACTAGTCTCATCATCAGAACTAGAATAAGAATTTGGATAATCAAGAAGCTACATAGGCAGATCTAAATAATTAGAAGTGTCATCAAATCCTTGTGCGTCCAAAGAAGAGTGAGGAGTGTCATGTGTAGAGTCTTGAGGACCCTATTAAAAGTGAACACTCCTCTCAATGAACAACTCATGTGTGGTGGATGGAGAAGCTTGTATTCCTTAACACCCTTAGGATATCCAAAAATGATGTAAGGCTGACTCTAAGGTTCCATTGCCTTACATTTATTCTTCATAATATGGGTGACAGTAGGAGATCCAAACACTTAGAAGTTATTCACTGTGGGTTTCTAACTACTCCAAGCTTCAAAAGGAGTGACTCCCTTTAATTTTTTATGAGGAATTCAATTATGGATATAACAATAAAATTTGATGGCCTCGACCCAATATCAAAGGTACAAGAGACTTGGAGTGTAACATAATATTGGTTATTTCCTTCAATGACATGTTCTTGTGCTATGTAACACCATTCTGTTAAGTATTATATGGAACTGTATATTGTAGTTCAATCCCTTTTGATGTACATAATTAATCAAAATGGTTACTGACATACTCACCACTATTATCAATGGATAAAATCTTGATGACTTTACATGACTATTTTTATACAAGCACCTTGAAGTCCTAAAAATGATCAAACACCTATGATTTATGCTTAAGAAAATACACCTAAGCATGCCTCAAAAAGTCATCAATGAAATTAAGCATGTACTTTGTCTTTTTGAATGAAGGTTTTTAAAATGGGCCAACAATGTCACTATGGACAATCTCTAATATCTATTCAGCTCTCCATGATTTTCCCTTGTCATACTTCTCCTTCGAATGTTTACCAAATATGCAACCCTAACAAAAATTTTCAAAAAACTTGACTTGTGGTAACCCTGAAACCATGTCTTGATGACTGAATTGCTATAGGTAGTGATAGTTGAGGTGATCAAATCATTCATGCCATAATTTACTCACCCCATCTAAGTGAGTGAGTAGTGGAGTAAAGGGTTAATCAAGAGCAAAATGTGAGAAAGTATATAATCATGACTAGTGATTTGCTTTCCCAAATACAATAATGGAGTCATTGTCTACTTCCTTAATTACCACAAAATTAAGTTTGAACTAAACTTTCTTTCCCAAACTGATGTGAGTGATATGATAAATAGATACGAGACTAGTGGATAAAGAGAGAAGACATAGAACATCATGAAATGTCCTATCATTCACTTCAATAGATCCACTCCCACTAAATTCTATGTAAGCATCATCACCCAAAAAGATGGAAGGCATAGAACAAGGCTCCAAGGATGAGAACATGTCATGAGATGAAGCCATATGGTGTGATGCAATAGAATCAATAAATAATTGTGATATGTGAAAAATCCAAGATAAAGGTCTTGAGATTGATGTCTTAACATTTTTCAAATAAATGTATTTGAAATATCTATGTACTAGTATTACAATTGTTTCAAAAAAAGATAAAAAGTTGTTATGCATTGTGACATTATTCTCTCTAAATTGGAAAATTCGTTTTATTACTTTTATCTTTTTAGAGCTATCATATTCAACTCAAACTTGTAATTGCTTTAATTTATGGAAAAAATATTATTTTATCCTATTAAATATGATTTATCACCAACCAATGAAAAAATTATGATAAATAATGTGTGAAAAATCCAAAAGTCTTGGCATTTTTCAAATAGATTTATTTGATATATCTGTACTAATATTTCAATTATTTGAAGAAAAGATAAAAAAGCGTTATGCATCGTGGCATTATTCTCTCCAAATTAAAAAATTTACGTTACTGCTTTCGTCTTCTTGGAGTCAGTCGTATTCAAATCAAACGCGTAGCTGCTCTAATTTGTGGGAAAAAAACAAGGCCACATGAGTTGTAACAGCGAAAGTAACCATACAATTCAATGATTGCCAGCCAGAAATTTGTTTGTTTGCAGTATTTAAAGATTACATGGACAACTATTTAAAATTCAATGGAAACACAATTATTGCGAGTGATTCAAATAACAATAATAAGAATGGAAAGATAATTCTAGTGATTATAAGAGATTGAAAGCCATATTTTACGATTGATAGCTAAACGCGGTGATGGGACTCCTGACCTTATGCACTCCATCCATCCATGTGATCGATCCGTAGCTTGGACGCTGTAACAAACCTTTCGTCACGAATGTCACACTGTATGACTGCTGCTCATTTCGATTTTGGAAGGAAAGTGTGGTTGGCCTCACCACAATGCTCACTCCAAGCGGTGCACTACTAGCCACTCTGTATTTTGAAGCACCATTACCCACGTTTGTGACAGTCCTCCTGTATTTCAACACCTGGTTAGAATTAGAAACACCAAACACAGCCGAAAAGGATGGATAATTGATGCTTCTTGGATCTCTGTTCCGAAGAGCCTCTTTACTGCAGGTGGCGTTGCTCCTGGTTATCATCCTCATTCGTTGGGGAGCGTAGCCGAGAGCGCAGAGAAAATCCACGTAGTCTTGCACGCCCATGTCGTAGATGAGACTGGGTGAGAGGGCTTTATTGGGGTTCACGTGACCTGCACCGTGCGTAAAAAGGTCGGAGTCGCCTTCGGTTGCAGCGTCGAGGAACGGCTTTCCCGTGTTGTCGAGATTGTAGGCGGTGGTCATCAGAGCGGATCTGATCGCAGCCGGACTCCAATCGGGATGAGCCGCCTTGATCAGGGCCGCAATCCCGCTCACATGAGGGCACGACATTGATGTTCCGGATATTATGTTGAACTGAACTTTCCGCGTATCCCCGTCTGCATTGGAGGGTCCCGCGGCTCCTGTCCAAGCCGCCAAGATGTCCACGCCCGGTGCAATTATGTCTGGCTTTAGAATCTGCGGCGTCAGAAAACTGGGCCCCCTGGAAGAAAACGACGCCACCACGGGCGCCGGTTTGGTGTCAACCACCGCACCCTGCATATGTATCGTCGCCGTCGGCGCTGCGGTGGCTTTAATGTATTTTGCGATGGACTCTCTGTTTTTAAATGACTGTCTGCAATGAGCTCTTCCCCTTCTTCATAATTTTTATAAATATAATATTATTTTATTATAATTATGCAATATGTGTAACCTATAATGGTAGTTCAAGGTGGTGATGGAGAGCAATGGTATAAAATTTAAATTTGATGTCTATGTAACTATAATAGAGTAAGCCAGATAGTAATTTCATAGTCTATATGATGTGAGTGAATGCTTCTAGATAAAATTATGTTTAAGTAATTTTTAGATGAACGTTTTACATCGCACTCTATGATCCATCATTAAGATGAGAATATAATGAATGTAGATTATAGACTTAAATTTTTATTTAAAGATGTTAACCTTGAAGAACTACAATGTCATTTATTAGTTAAGCACACAAAGAAAAATAAATAAAATGATTAATAAAAATAAGTAGAATTTAACTACAAAATCAAGCTTGAAAATTATTTAGGAAATTAAACAACTAAAAAAATGACCTAAAATTTAACAAAATAATCTTAGAATTTTTAATCTATTAATAAAAATTAAATTAATAAAGAAATGAGTTTTTTAAACATTAAAAAAATAATTAATAAACTAGTTCAAATATATTAAATACACATCTCTTAAACATCAATAAATATCAACTTCAAAGTATCTATATTAAACATGTTAGGTTTGTGTATTATATAGGTGTGTCAATGTTGATATCGTTCTGTGTTTGACAAATTAAAATTAATATACCTATTTTATATTCATTTTAATTTCATTTAATATAATATAAAAATGGGAAATAGAGAGTAACATAATATTATTAAAATATGAATTTATAGATATGATATTTTTTATTAGATTAAAAGTTTATAATATCAATCCTCATGTATATATTTTTTCATCCCATGATTAAAGACTTTATTCCTCTTGTATTTTCTCTACTCCTTTTTACACTCTTTAATCTCTCAAACCAATCATATGTGAAAGGTATTAAGATCTTCAGTCTATGTAATGACTCAATACATGAAATAGAAACAAAGGCCAAACATTGTATTTCTATAAGTCCTATATCAATTATGGCTTTATTAAGCTTTAATATCTGTAATTTATATTAAATTTATAGATAAAGTCCAAAATTATGTTAGCTACCATAAGACATATACCCATAATATATGCATAAATAAATCTATGAAAGCTTAAAAATAAGATAACATAAATTCCTCTAGGTAGTGTTAGCATGGGCCAAAATCAAGGATCTACTGGAAAAGGTTGAATGTATGAGTTTGAATCTATATGGAGTAATGAAATCTGAAGAGCAGTTCACAATAAGAAGAATATTGTCTTCACAACTAAAAGTTGCATTAATGAGCATTTACTAACTAAAAAATATATAGGAAGGTACATTATATAGCAAGAAATTAGGTCACCCAAAAAAGTAACTCAACTCATAATTAGAAAATGAATTAAAGTATGTTTTTCTTAATAACCTATTATTAACCTAAGTAAGCTAATTAGTCCATGTATGTAAAATTGCATAGTGAGAAAAAACCTACACTAACACCCCCTTTAAGCATAGCTTAGGTGGATAGAATAATTAGTTCCTGACATAGAGGTCTGATAATGTACCCAAGTACATAGATATAATCCCCAAGAGGAGAAAGAAGACAGAGCTACCGAACCCTAAAAAGAGCCCACAAATGAAGATACTTACTCTCAGTGAAGGGTTTGTGAATATATCAATAACTTGCTCTATTGTTTGAATGTATCAAAGATCAATGACATGTTCATGGATGACCTCTCAAATAAAATGCATGTGAATCTTGATATGCTTGGTCCTTTGATGGAGGACCAAATTTCTATAGATATGGATTATGCTTTGGTTATCACAAAAGATGATTGTTGGTCATTTAAACTGAATGCCAAACTCTGTTAGAATAATTATCATTGATGTCAAAGGAATTTTAATGGATATGAATAGAAATGTCAAACAAAATTATTTTCGAAAGTGAATGGAATTATTACCGGAAGTGAACGGAAGTGTTGCTAGAAGTGAATAGAATTATTGCTGAAAGTCAATGGAATTGTTTCCAGAAGTGAATGGACATGTCGATGGAAGTGAACAGAATTGTTGGCCAAAGTGAACGTAAATGTCGACAGAAATGAATGGAATTGTCAACCTTGGTCGACCTATTGGGAGGAGTTGTGACCGTTTGAATGGACCTTTTCACTTGAAGAGGCATGACCTTAATTTGTGGTTTTTTGTGGGTTATAAATAAGTGCATAATGAATGGCAAAAGAGTAGATTCAAAAGTGGAAGATATAAAAAAAGAGCAAAATTTTTAAAGGCAAATTTTTGTGAGAATATTAAAAGAAAAAAACTAGCAAGTATAAGGAAGAGTATAGCAGTGAAAACACTCAAGTATAGATCAAATCAAAAGGAGATAAAGCAAGTTTTCTATCATTTGTTGTTTTGACAACAAATTTGAGATATAAGAGTGATTTTTTTGAGAAGGTTGGTATCTTTTTTTTGAAGAGATTGGTGTCTCTTACTAAGTTGGTGCTTGGTGAAAGGGGTTGATGCTCTTGTAGGTTGGTGCCTACAAAATTGTTTTTAAGGTAAGTGCTCCAGTAGGTTGGTGCCTATGAATATTTATAATAAGAGAATTTCTTCATGATTTTCTCCCAAAAGGGTTTCCACACAAATCTATGTCTATTTGCATTATATGGTTTTACATTGTATTCTTTGATTGCTTTGAATATATTAATTACAGAGTAATTTGAGGTTTTGGATTTAAGTTTAATAGTCAAAAGTTAAAAAAATATCTTATACTGGTTCACCCCCATCTCAATATAAGCTTGTGCTTAAAAATTAGTATCAGAGCCGGTTCCTTCAATGTTAGCATAACTACTAGAAGGTAAATCTTGGAAAGCACATATGGCAGGATCTCGAGTGATGGATGGTTTCTCCACTAACAAGGCTCCTTTATTCAATGGAATGAATTACACATTTTGGAGCATAAGGATGAAGACTTACTTGATGGCCCTAGGTTATGATATTTGAAAAGTAGTGGTAATAGGATACACAGTGCCATAAATTGTACCAATGGATGCCACCAGAAAAAAGGCTAGTGAGAACAATGTGAAATCTATAAATGCAATCTTATGTGGGATTTCAAAACATGAGTTTTTATAAGTTATGCATTGTGAATCTGCAAAAGAGATTTGGGATAAACTCAACACTATTTATGCAGGTGATAGTAAGGTTAGAAAATCAAAACTCCAAACCCATAAGAGGTAGTTTAAAAGTTTAAAAATGAAGAATGATGAAAACATTGTTGGGTATATTTTTCATGTTTTTGAGATTGTTGATGTCATTCAAGGACTCGAGGAGAAAATTGAAGAATCTGTGATCATTCAAAAAGTCTTGGATCCCTACCATTGAGATTTGATGCGAAGGTCTCTGCCATTGAAGAAATGAAGGATTTAGACACAATGAAAATGGATGAGCTCCATGGAATTATTACGGCATACAAAATGAGAATCAAATCTAAGAGATAGTTGAAGAAGGAAGCATCATTCAAGGTCTCAAAGAAAGAGAACATCAAAGAACCAGAATCAAGTGAAAATTCAAGTAGTGAAGAAGATGAAAATGAAGCTCTATTCATTCGAAAGAGAAAGAAAGGATCAGGTAAATATAAAGGAAAGTTACCATTTAAATGCTTTAATTGTGGTAAAATTGGTCATTTTGCAGCCAAATGTCCAAATAAAGGAAATAACAATGATAAAGGAAATAAACCAAAGTACAAAAGGGGATTCAAGTCAAGAAAAGACAAGTAAAGATTTGAGAAACAAAAGAAAAGCCTATACTCCAAGAGGTATATCAACTCATCTGAAGAAAACAAAGAAAGTGATGTTGAGAGTGATAATGAAGATATTCTGTTCATGGCTATAGAAGAAAATGCCACCACCAGCAAAGATAATTTGAAAAAAGATAAAGACATGGAAGAAGAAGGTGAAGTGAACCTTGAAGAAGAACTTATTTGCACGTTGGAAGAAATGAAAGAATTTACGAAGAAGAATTAGAAATTAAAGTTACAGCTCTGAAAATATGAAGAAGAGAATCGAGACTTCAAATCAAAGACATCACAAATCTTTGAGGAATCAAACAAGGTAATTACTGATCTAAAATTTCAAATCAAAGAAGCAAAGAAAATTGAAGAAGATCTAACAGATCAACTAAAGAAGAAAGGAGAAGAATATGTAAGGTATGAATCTAAGATAGCTACTTTAAAGAGGAATCTAGAAAAGGTGAATTATAAAATAGCAAGTGGCTTGAAATTTGAGAAAAGTACTCAAGTTTTGAATAAGATTCTTGAGAGTCAAAGATCACTATCTAACAAGTCAGGCATTGGGTATGACTAGGGAAAAGCGAAAGCTAAGAGCTATGCTGAAACTCTTAAGGAACTAGTGAAAAAGGAGAGCAAGAAGGAAGAAGCCCAGAATACAAAAACTAGCGCTATCAATAAAGAAAGTAAAGGAGAACAAAACTTTAGAAGACCATTTACTCCAAGATATGCAAATAAAAGCAGGTTTGGTAATTATTTTGATGGATATTATTATTATTGTAATAATTTTTGTCATAAGAAATTATATTGTAGAAAGAGATCCAAGGATATTGAAGTCAGGAGCAGATACAAAGGAACCTATGGAGGTTCGAATAGAAACTACAATTCATTTACTCCCTTATCAAACTTTGATGAAGCCATAGTTTGTTACACGTGCAAAAACTATGGACATATAACACACTATTATAGAAGTGTTTTTGAATCTGTAATACAAGAGCAAAATTTTAAGGCTCTAATGATAAAGAAAATAGAACCATCAAAGACCTGGAAAAAGAAGCAAGAAGAATCCATGATCGTTCAAACAACATTCCATACTATAGATAAAGGACAACAATGGTTCATTGATAGTGGATGTTTGAGACACATGACTGGAGATAAAATCAAATTCATCTCATTAAAAAGGGTTAATGAAGGCATGTTGAAGTTCAGAGACAACTCTACAACCAAAATAATAGGAAAAGGTACACTTAGTCTTGATAATGGAAAAATCAAAATAAAATATTTATTATATGTGGAAAGGTTGATGTATAATATTCTAAGTGTTATCCAAATATGTGATCAAGGACACACACTCAAGTTCTTTTTTGAAGGTTATGAGATCAAAAAAAGAGACACGAGAGAACTAATTGCAGATGCTCATAGAACCACAAACAACCTATACATGCTTGGAGAAATGAGAGGGGAGAAATGTTGTTTGAGTCAAGTTGAAGAGAGTTGGATATGGCATAGAAGGTTAGGGCACATAAATTTTGATAATCTTGTGAAAATCAGCAACAAATAGGCTGTGCGAGATATGCCCAAAATAACGAAACCTTCAAGCACTCTATGCAAGCAATGCCAACATGGGAAGCAAACTAGAGCAAGGTTTAGAAAGAAGGAATATTCGACCACCAATAGGTTTAGCAAGGTTTAGAAAGAAGGTTTGTCTTCTCAGATAAATAGTGTAAGTGGATGTAAAAATGTGTTTATTCATCCTTATTCTATGCGCTCATGAATGGTATTTTAGTGGGGTTATTCCAAGCCTTTATAGGAGTTAGGAATGGGGAAATTTTATTTGCATATATTTTCATTATAATGGATAAAGCATTAGGAATGGCATTTGAAAGAGTTAAGTTTTTGAGAAAAATCAATGGCACTAAAATCATATAGGGATTTAGCTTTACACATGGCCAATTTATAGATGACATCATTATTGATAAGAAGGTCAAATATTTAGAAGTAAGGATCATTAAGATAATCTTAAATATTTATAAAAATACTTAAATATATCTTATTAATCTAGTGAAATTGAATATATTCTTTCTCAACAACTTAGATAAAAAATTATTCTCAAAATTTCATTATAAACTCTGCCAAGTAAATGTTTGGGCAATCCTCTTTTTTATGGTAGATCAAGAAAGCAATTTTGGGATCCAATGATATTTAGTTTCTAAAATATATTGAGCTATTATAATATATTGAACTCTTAAAGAGGGAGGTGAATTTCATTGTCTAGAAGAATTCAACAAATTTAAGTAGTCTTGTAGGCCATTCTAGTATATATGATGTCAATCATGATGGCTCCTTCAAGTGCTAAAAAATATTGAGAATTATGATGATAAATTTTATTTTGAATATGTAAAATTATTATAATAAATTATATTTCATGAAATGGTAATTTTATATTAGGAAAGTATGGTAAAAATGTAAATATCCTTTAATATAAGAATTGAAGACAAACATATTAAGATAACCTTCCTACAATTGGCCACTACAAGTCAAGATAAAGGATAAAATTAACATATGATTATAATATGGGGTATCAGTGATATGATAATGAAAAAACATTTAAGGAATTGGAGAACAAGGGGTAACCTAGATTTTCATATGGTAAAATTTTAAGCTAAATATAGATACATTCTATTAGGTTGTGGC
Organism: Torreya grandis; assembly: GCA_037957365.1. NCBI lineage: Eukaryota > Viridiplantae > Streptophyta > Pinopsida > Cupressales > Taxaceae > Torreya > Torreya grandis. The sequence goes on along the minus strand of JARHVA010004151.1, from coordinate 1,447,537 downwards.
ATGCAAAGATAAAATGAGTTAATTTAAGCATGAGGAAGAAAGTAAAAAAATACCACTTTAGTATATGCATATACATAAAATAAATAGTTTAAAGCTATGGATAATTTCTTTAGGTTGACTTGTCAACACATTAATCTCCCCTTGACTCAAGTAGCACTTTATGAGAGATGTTTTATGTGAAGGATCAAAAGGCAAGAATAAAGATCTAAGTATCCTTAGTTATGGCCATAAAATACTATGTTCCACCTCCTTTTATCATTTTTCTCTATTTAACTTCAAAGATCATGAGCAATAATAGACCTCGACAACTACAAACTCTTATATTCTAATTTTTGTGTGCAATCAAAACAAAGAGTGTTATGATTCTTAGAAAAATGATATATAAGAGATCTATATATATGGAACCAACTCCTAAAAGTGACCAATCAAATATTCTAATGGAATTGATCAAAATAGATACAATATAAAGTTCCAAACATAAAATACTACTATGTCAGCCATGTTGAGTAAGTACAAAAGGCACAAAACTATATCAAATAGGGATGATATAGTTGAAAAGGGAAATGTATGAAAATTAAATGCATAGACAATAATTGATATATATATTGTAAACATATGCCAACATATAAATATTCAATTCTGATTGAGTTATTCAGGAGAAAACTTTAAAATAAGCAGAAGAGGTGGAATATAGAGAAAAGAACATTGAAAGAGGCTAGGAGACCAGATATAAAGTTAGTGAGTGTAAAAAAATATAATAAGTAATTATATGATAAACATATCTTGTAAAGTAGTAAGGGTAAGCCATAACTTGATTTTAGAGCTCTCCTTTAGACATGTACTCAAGTATAGATGCACTGATGGTTCTTGCAAAATAAACTGTGAATGACTTAAAAATATAGGTATACAAAAATAAGTTAGTAAATATTTTTTTTAAGGAGGATACATAAATAAAAAAACTATTTATTTTTAACCAATATTTGGGTGAAAATATGGTAGAGATCATTTAAAGGAAATGTTATTCTATAGAGTAAAGTTCCAAGACAAAAATACCTTAATATGTTGCTAGAATTGGTTAGAATTTTTTTCCATGAAGAGTGGATGAAAACATCTTGTATCTATAACTTATTCGGAAATGTAGAGGGATCCTTGAAAACATTTTGAAATAGGATGTGAAGAATGGTAATATGGAATATTTTTTGGATATAATGTTGGGCCACACTCAGGCCACTTCAAGTGCATCCTAAATTTCAACACCTTGAATTATTTTTCAAGCATAATTATGGATTAAATAGGTTGACCACTGGGTGGAAGCGTGGGATGGTTAGGGGATAAAATGACCTTAGAAGGATGTAGGGATAATGAAGGATCGTTTCTCAAGGAAAACCCTTAAAAAATTCTTATACTTACACAATTATAACATATTAGTCTCTTTTTAGATGATAATTCTTTAAAATAGTCAAGGCACTTCTCTGGGATTAATTTGATTAAGATAGGTTAAGGAAGGATTTCAACAAAGGAAGTAGATATAAAGTACTAAAGTAGAGTCTGGTATCATGTCAGCCTTCCAAAAGAGAGTGTATTCTTTATGGATGTTTATGAAGAAGAAGATTGTAATAGGGATAGACTTTCATGAACCTTCAATCTATGTTTTTTATACATCTTCTAAGGAAATACCAGATCCCTTATGTTTGCATTGTAGATTCTCATGGAATGTATGGAATTGGTTTATGAATAGAATGGATGTTAATAGGATTTTCCTAAAGGACATTAGTCATGTATACCTTTCATGGGAGAAAATAAAAGGTAGTCAAGTTTAAAATATTTGGAGTATGAAACAACTCTAATCCTATGGAATGAGAGGCATTATAGGATTTTCAATGATAACGAAAAGCCTTGGGATAATTTACAAAATAATATTTAAGATAAATTCAAGGAGATATTTCTTTTGAGGATCCTGAGAGCAAAAGGATATATTTTTAGGGTTGAAAGACATATCCTCATCAAATAAAATATTTAAAAAAAATATCTTCTGAATAATTGTAATAGACAAAGAATGGAGGAAGCCAAACGAAAATCTTCAGAGATAAGCTTATTTAACATGAAATTTGATGGGGCATCTAAGGGAAATGATGGAAAAGTAGGGGAGGGATATAGATTTAAAAATGTACGAGCCTATTGATGATAAACTTATTTTAAAAACACTTGACACATCATCTATTGCTATAGTGAATTTTATATGCTTTGTTTTAGGTCTAGAAATGGTGGAGGATAAGCTTGGTGTTTGGACAGAGAAATATTTTAGAATAATATTTAATATAAATATATATGCCAAGGAGGTGGATCCATTTATGAAATAATTTCATTTTTTATCAATTCTAATTAGGAGAGAACACAAAAGTTTGAGATCTTTGGATTGGTCACAACAATATTGTCAAAATTTGGGAAATTTAATAAACAAATTATCAAATTGGAGTAGTAAGTAGATCCTCAATTTCATCCACTACCAAATCATCTTATTAATCCTTTCCTCATGTGGTAGAACTTAAATATGGGCTCAATAATCCTCTAGGTATATTTTTGTTACAACATGTTGAGCATACAATGATGAGGATCTTCTTAGACAAGAGCTTCGAAATGCTACCTAACATGTTTAAGGATGATGTATTCATAGTTAGGGGTCTCATTTAAGATATTCCTTAGACAAAAAAACCTTTAAAATTAAATATGCAGAAGCAAAGCACAGATAAAATATAACAAAAACAATACTTTTTAATGTTAAGTTGAAAGTTTCCATGAGAAATTTTAATTAGATATTATTTTTTGTTGGATTTTAATTGTGTTTATTTTTATTCATTAATAAAATTACATCCATGAGTATTCATTACACAAATAAAAACTTTCCTCATATATTATTGGTAATGATCATAAGGCAAATGGACTCTGTTTAGCACACAACCAATATAATATTTATTTCTAGGGGAAGAATGGTCAATATTCGCCACTTTGGGATTCTCTCCACATAGCCTCATTCATCATTAGAAAATCAATTTGGTGACTATAATCCCTAATAAATCACCCATGTCTCACAATTATTAGCAATGTGGGATTAACTTAATTAAACCCTAATCACATATTTTAATGTCAAGTCAAAAAATTCTATGAGAAATTTCAATTAGATATTAATTTTTATAGAATTTTTACTCATGTGTGTTTTTATTTAATATAGGAATATATTCCATTTGGTAATGACTACACATGGAGTTCATTTGGATAATGATTAAAAACACACATGAGTAAAATACCCATAAAAATTAATATCTTACAACAATGTTCTTTATTTTATTTCAATGAAAAAAGTATAACTTGCATGCACATGCATGTAAAAACACATGAACAATATGAAACCTCAAATTATATGTGTTAAAACATCATATCATCAACTCTATGCTTACTAAATCATCATATTATTAAGTCTTGGGTACAATTCACTCAACTCGATGGTAATTTTCAACTGATTCTCTTACTATCAGCCTCACAAACCCTTAAACACAATTATAGGTTCATATTTATATAATAAAAAGAGCTTCATACCTACATAAGTGATTTAAGACCAACCCAACAACTCACTATAATCATTCTTTGCAAGAACAAGATGATATAAAAGTAACCAAGGATTCATGCAATCTTGCATCAACAAAAAATGGAGTGGGGTGTGTTAGTTTAGGTTTTTGTTTTCACGTCCTTGTTGGAGTGAGTTTTTAAACCTATGAGAATGATTTCAAATTATTCCTTTGCTGCAAAAATGTGTAGAGATGTTTTTTTGCTTCTATCAGTCTGCGTGAACTATTAAGACACAAACACTTAGAAAGAATGGTTATTTAACACAGTGAAATAAATTTATGGTGAAATTTGGTGAGTCATAGTACCTAAAATTATAACTATCCTTAAATTTTAGATAATTTGGAATTACAACATTAATGTACTATTTGTTTCTGTTAGTCTGGGTCATTTATTTAGTCTGTGACACTTGCCAAGAGGTTTATTTAATGCCATAGAAAATTTAATTTAAAAATTTGGTGAGATGATATAGAATTTATAGTAAAAATTGTGTTTAAAATTTCAAATTAATTGGATGAATAGTGGTAACTTTATGATAGTTTTAGAAACTATTGTTTGGCTATACATGTCACTCGAGCACCCAAACTCAACAGTTTGGTTCGTTAATGAAGTATCACTTGGGTAGATATGATTTTTGATACTATGGTAATTTTTGATAGTTACATGTGATTGTCTCTACTTTATGATGCATGGAAGGAGTTGTGTAATCACCTAAAAGTGGTAATTGGATGCTAAGTGTGTCTCTTGAGTTACCCTATTCCTAGCTTAGCCCTGGACCTATCCTAGAGCCTTAAACACACCTTTATAGTAATTGTGCAGACCATAGTCACCTATAGTAAGTTAAAACATAGTCCCAAAACTATCTTCTTAGATCCCAATCCAAATTACTTAGCAATATTCCATTTGGACATTAGTGCCATATTTGGGACACTACAACCACATGGTGCTAGTATCCCCAACTGGGTGTTATTGTCCTTATCACTAACTCTTCCCAACAGATACTTTTTCAAATGTGTGCCATTCTTGAGCTCCACATAAGCATATTTTATTATTTGCACAAGCTAGAGATCTCTATAAATACAAGTCTAATTGATCTCTATTCATTGGATGGAAAATATATGTAAAATCACATTCAAACTAAAGACAAGTTGAGTAAAATTAAGGTATTTGATCCCTATTTTGACCTATTCTACATAATACCATCTACATCAGCCCTAAACCCAAATTTTAAATATTTTAAATTTCAAGCACATTCAAGGCATCCAAGTTTAATCTCATTCTAGCATTCACTTGCACTTGCATCAAACATTGGGTGGGAGAACTAAATTAGGCTTGATCCCTCTACAGAGTATTAGTATGTAGGGAAATCTCTTCACAATGAGGTGTTAAGGATGTCTAACCTATCTTAATAATGAACATAATTATTTCTCATGCCATACATGCAAGGAGGATTAGGGTTTGTACCGTAAATTAGGTTTTCTAGGCACAATACAGAGCTCCAAGTTTTTTGCATGTAGGAACAAGACCCAAACACATAGGTGCAATTACTCCCATAAAATAGGAACAATCCCACAAAGGGGGCATTAGCACCACATTGAGGACACTATAGAAACATGATGGTATTGTCTATATGGGGCACTACTGTCCAGTTAGTAGAAAGACACCAGAATCCTATTGACAACACTCAAAACTATCAAAAAATTAGTTTTCAAAACCGAGATCATCCATGAAATTCATTTTTAAAATAAAGCTATATTTATGCCTATTTATTACTATTTTTAGAAATTTAAAGAGGTTAAATGCTATAACAAATTAGTGCTTAATTTTTTGTAATTTATTTAACTGATCTAGACATCTCAACCCTTTAATCTAAACATAGGTTTTACATAGTTAAACCCTAAAAGTTTAAATCATTTGGTGAACCCCTCTTAATTTGAATATTACTTCAAACCCTAGCTTGCATTCATCCAAATTTTTGGGTAATAAATTTAGGGTTGAATATTTCTAATTTTTTGATTTTTTAGGAAACCTAGCTAATTAAAATCAATTTCATATTAGGGTTTCAATTTATTTTACATCTAATTTAAATTATTTCAAATAAACCCTAGATTCCAAAACCCCTAACCCTAGACACATTTAGGGTTTGTATCCTTTTCTATCTATACTCATATTTTAATTCCAAAAATATCAAATTTGTTGCTATATTTAAAATTTGAAAACTTTAATAGATTACTATCCTTAAAAGGTTCAAAATATACAAAACTTGTTTTCCTACCTTTCAACCTAAAATGGTAGAATTTAATAATAGATTTGTTGAAACCGATAAGAAATAGTTACAAGACTTTGTGTCCAAATATAAGGATATACAAGATGATTTCATAAACAATCTTCAAGAGGAACTCCAAAAGACAAACAATGGTCAATCTTCAACCCCTCCAGTTAATAATGTTGTTACACCTCCAATGGGTTCCATTTAACCAACTCGAATAGCATAAACCAAGATTGTTATTCAACCATCAGTGATAGTTACACCACTTATGGCTATTTATTCTACTCTAGATGTAAAATTTATTATGAATGAGGTTTTTACTCTACAGTATAAGGTGTTACATCTTGAGAACGGATCAACTAGGCCATCACATGCATTGGATTCCAACATTCTCTTATATACACATTTGGTGCAACACACAACGGTAACTCCTTTACCATCCAATTTCATGGAACCCAAGCTTACATTATATGATTACAAGGGTGACCCGGAGCATCACCTTAGAGCCTTTCACATAGCATGCTTGGACTATGTGTCCAACGATTGGCTTTTTATGAAGCTATTTCCATGTAGTCTCAAGGATTATGCCCTATAGTGGTTTTATGATTTTCCAAATCAATCTATCATGGCATTCAATTCTTTAGCCAATACGTTCCTAACATAATTATCTATCAACATCAATGATAAGATATCATATGCATAAGTTCCATAGTTAAATCAAAAGTCAAATGAGCCTATCATCGATTATGTCTTACAATACAAGATAATATTATCCAAATTGACTATCCCCATGGTAGACAGAGATCTTAAAGATGTATTTAAACATAGTCTATTACCAACACTACACGAATCTATCTTATTCAATAAGTTTCCCATACTTACTGATATGTACCACATAGTCAAGGAAAGAGAGGTTGAGCTCTTATCCATGGGAAAACTCAAGTACACAAATGGATCAGAATCAAATATGAATAGTAAAAACAAACCTCCATATAAGGTAAGGTCAATAGAAAATAAAATTGATCCAAAGGCCAATATAAATGTAGCTTTTTAGCATTATCCCAAATTGGTTTTATCCATTCCTTAGTGTAGAGTCTTTATTAATCTTCCATAATCACCAACATGAGTTTTACAACAACTATTGAAATGTAATGCCATATCTCTCCCTCCCATGTAATGCCACTATTGAGTTTTTCTCTCACTAGCTCTCTCTCATTGTAAATTCTATAAAGTATTATGTTCTCCTTGTATTTTTTTATCCTTCCCTTTTTGGGATTACTCTTGGGTCATTGTTTGAGGTTGGGATCTTGGAAGGATTATAAACTTAGCTCACCTAGCTGCTTGGGTTGTTAGCATCATGCATGCTCAGTGGGTAGAGCTTGTAAGGCTTAGTTGTTAGCAAGGATCACCTATATGGTTGTATGTAAGCATGAAGATTCATGAGGTTAGAGGTTAGAGCTTGTAAGGCTACGTTATCTTGGCTCACCTCAACTCATGGAGATGGAGATGGAGATTTGGAGTTTGGAGGCTTATTATCTCAACTCATGGAGATGGAGGTTGATGCTTGGAGCTCACCTTGAATGTTATGGATGTTAGCATTGGATAAAGTTACATGTTGTATCTTAGAGGTTAGATCCTGAAAGGCTTGGTTGTAAGATTATCTCAGCTAAGTGCTTGGTTATCAGCACTGGAGAGGAGTTGTTGAGAGGATGTTATTGTAAGAGAGGATTTTCTGATGTAATATGAAGTCTGAAAGCTACCATTGCCCCATGGTTTTCCCTTGATATTTTTGCAAGGGTTTACACATATATCTTATAAAATGTGTTCTATCTTGTGTTGTGTTTTATTGTAGCTTATTTTATTCTACATTTATTTCTTGGACATGTTTTAGGATTATTCTTTTTGATCCTAACATAAACTGGTAGTTACTTTATCTCAAAAGGATAAGATAACTATATAATTTGTGTATAAACCATGTATCATATATGAAAAATATGTCTAGGTAGATATATCATTGAAATGCATAATATGTGATCACATCAAGCCTTAAGGTGCATGACATGGATCATGTAAATATATAGATAGTAATAGTACAAGATCAACAAGTAATTAAGCACACACACAAGAACACACAAAATCAAATTAAAAGATAATGGTCTAAGGAGATCTCAAATAATGGGCATGTTTAAATGTCATGAAATTGAAGGGACATGAATTGGTTAAATATTCGTAAAGCAAGTAATGACATATTCAAATTCCATACAACAAACTATGACATATATAAATATCAAAGTAATCAAACAAAGGCATGTGGGCCACAAAAAATGGAGCGTATTCAAATGTTCAACAATCAAGACAAGACACTCAAGGAAGTGCATAAAGAAAAAATGTAAGAAACCAACATAAACATAACATACTAGCCGTTGGATGTATGTGTTATAAAAAAACATCAAGTACATAGCATATCATGTACACTATGAAATATATAAACATGAATAAAGGCATGTGTAATTACATAAGCTTAATCAAAATAAAGGAAAGTGATCATAGAACATGTGAAATTTAAAGATATTTTAGGATTTTTGAATTTTTGAATTTTTGGGCATTTTTGGAATATTTGAAAAGAGAGAACTATCCTATGATTGCATCTAATGGATGCTCATAAGCATCTACCCACTAGGAACCTGGTGAGATAAACTAGTGGTACTGCTAAGGAGCATATATAAGTGTAATATATGGCACTGTAGTATTTATAATGCTCTACATATGTATATTATGACCTGTGGTCATGAAGAAACAATATAAGGAATGGGGATTTATGGAACCCGTCATTGAGTACTTTTTCGTTTATTTAAAGTATAAATACTAGGAACATGTTTAGGTGCTTTATATATCTGCATATGGTACATAGTAGATAAGGATTCTATGGAATCCACTTTGTGTCTCTGATGCAAGGATATTTTAAGAAGTGGCCACCTAGGAAAGGGGATTTCTTGTTGCTTACCCTTTCATGAAAGATTATCCTTAATAGGTGTGATAATTTTATGTCTGGGTATAAACTTCTTTTGTTTAAGTGGATGTTCATATAGAATTATAGAAACTATAATTACCCTATTGGCATCAATGTATTTAACACACCCATGCACTATAGAAGGTATTGTGCGAAGAACATGTGTCCAAGGTCATCCCAATAACATATCAAATACTTCTATGTATGGTATAATTGAAAAGATAGTAACCATATGTGTTGGAGCCACCTGTAAAGGTAAGTCTATCTCACCAAGAACATGTTATGATGTCCCATAGAATGCTCTAACTTTTTTGGTTGAAGGATGTAAATCATTATGTATATAGCCCAAATGTGTAAGTAAATTCATGGTAAAAACATTACTTATAACACCATTATCAATCATAACAATGTGTATATGTTGGTGATCAAGGTATAGTCAAATGAATAAAGAATACATATCAGAATCATCATCCAAAATCTCATTATCATTGCAAGTAATAAAGGGTTTATATGAATCATAGGTGTATGTCACGTATAAGTACTAATAATCCCATCTAATGGGTGGGCATAATGGGATGGAAGAGGGTGTGCATTATATACCATTTGTACTTTTAGATCCTTAGATGATCTTGCAAAGGATTATTAAATATTTTCTATTTTTGGTGATCAATAAGTTGTGAAGCTAATTTCTTTAGAGGATCATCAAATGTAATATTTTGGTCATCGATGAGGTCTTGGATCTTATGCTTAAAGTTAAAACAAATGTTTGTATAATCCTCAGGGTCTTGGTGATAGTCATAAGAATTATTTGCATCATATCCTTTGGGTAGAGGTTGACTCATATCAACGTCTATAGGAAGAGGGAGAGATATGAGATGACACTCAACAAGCCTCGAGAGTAATTAACTTGGAGACTATCTCCTTAGTTTACTGGATAAGATAAGCCGATTAGGTTATTGTGACATCACATTAATTATGGTAGTTGTTTCCTTTATAGCTTAGGAGGTTTTACCTTGTAACTTGGTTTGATAGTAAACTTGGTATTTGATGTAGTGATATGCTTGCTACATACTTAAGATTATTCGATAACATAAGTTTCATTTCACAATTATAAAAAGTATGGCATAAGTCATTGAAATATTTGAATTTTTTGAAAACAATGGACTCATCTAATTGAGAAAGAAAACTTTACTTGAAGATGTCTTACAGCTCTTTATCTACCATCAGATTGGTCATTTTAGCTAGCATTGTCTTGTACCTAAAAACATATTCATTAATAGGTTCATTGGTTCCTTGTTTGATTTTTACAATTTAGGCATAGAAAAATCTTTTAGCTGATATTGATAGAGAAGTGTGCCAAAAAATGATCTACAAGATCTTTGAATGTTTATACTTATTGGATTTGTAAATCATAAAACCACCTTAGAGAATAGTCTTTTAGGATCCTTGGAAATAATTTGGTAAAAATTTTATCATTAGAGACATAATCAAGGCATGCCACATAGAATGATCAAATATTCTATTAACTATTACTATTTCCATCATAAAATGTGTGTCAGGAACCTAGAACAATAAACATGCTCTGATACCACTTGTCAGGAACCTAGAACAATAAACATGCTCTAATACCACTTGTCAGGGTCTTGCTCCAACAATAGAGCACATATGATTACTTCTTGTATTAGCAACTAAACACGGAATTTAACCAAAATCAATAAGTAACTAGAAATATAAAACAACATAGGAATATGAGAGACAATACATAATTGTATTAATAATCACTCAGAAGAATATACAATAAAGAAGATGCTACTTCTTCTTCCACCTCAAAGGCTCGCCACACCTCAAGGCCTTCTTCCCTCTCTCTCTCGGTCCCAGAAATCAACTCCAATACAGAATTGATGTTCACCTCTCCAACCAGTCAGTAATACGCTGCGAGTACACCAAGTACACAACTGTACTCCAAGTAGATCTCCTGCTCTCTGCTGCTACCTACAAATCACTAGACCTTACTCACCATTGTAGATCTCCAAAAGAAGCCATGCTTATCTGCTGACTAGGATCATACAAATATGAAGAACCCTTCTGATTCTCCAAACTAGTACCCACCTTGGTACTGTGACACTAGGAGGAACACACCATTGCTCTCCTCTCTCAGAAGGAGCTTATATGCTCTCTTACTCTCTAGCTACAAGTTTATAATACAACACATTATTCCATATATAGATCTCATGCTTACAATTATTAAACTATCTTAATTACAATAATTAGACGCGCAACTCAAGACTATGACTAGCCTTTAACATGCAAACTAACAGTCCAAAAATAGACTCTCTGAAATCAACATGCAAACTGCATGTTCACGTACAGGCTGCCGTCGTCGGCTCCTCCATGACCGATGTCGGCCGATAGGTGACCGACGTCGGTTGCTCTTCACTGCTATCTGACCAATGTCAGCTGATCAGACCGATGTTGGTTGCCCTGCAACTCATTTTGCAACTCTCTGCAACCTCTGCAAGCTCCGTGACTTCTCCTGTTTGCATCCTGGTGAAGATTTTAGCTCCACAACTTAACAATCTCCCACTTAGAGATAAATAGCTGCACCTGTACCTGTACCTATACACCATCTAAATTATTCCCTGGCTTGTATCCCTCTTCAAGATCAATCCTGAAGACCAACCACCACACATCCCGTGTGCTACCCCTGTCATCCAAGTAACCTGCCATATCCGAACCTACATATCCATGAAGTGAAGACCTTGACCCTGCATAATAGGAATCCCTGCTACTGATGCCTCTCAGATACCTGAGAATCCACTGAACTGCCCTCCAGTACTCCTTCCCCGAATTGGCTCCATACTTTCTGACAACTCCCACTGCTTGGGAAAACTCAGGTCTACACTAGACCTCATGTGATTTCAAACCCTGTTCTAAGCTAAGCTTGAACTATCCAGCGCTTGGTGTGCTTTCTGATTCTGCATCCTGCATCATGAACCCCACCAACACCGTCTTCACACTAGCTCCCACTGGAGATAAAATCTCCATGTCTCTTATGCCAAAGAATTTCGCTACTCCAGATTCTTCATGACACACCTCTGAACTAACCTTACCCTTAGCTCAACAAATCCCTGTATGTACAAACCTGCTAGCAAATCACCCACATACAGTAACAAGATAATGTTGCGACCATCATCCACCTGGTAAGATAAACACAATAGTTACACTGACATTGACTGTAGCCATGCTTAGTCATCCACCTGTCAAACCTGTACCACTGTCTTGCAGCTTTCTCAAGACCATATACCTTGGCCTTCCATCTCACGTATCCATCCACTCTCTTCTTTAACTTGGGAATCTGTCCCTCATCCAGTGCTTTCTTCCAGCTGACAACTCTACCAACAAATACCTGTTTGGTTCTTCTCCAAGGACTCACACTCCTCATCCATGCCAAGCTCCTACTGTATCTGGATTCTACCTGCATTGCCTCTTCACATCTTCCTAGTTCTTGATAATCAATAAGCAATATAAAGAAGGTGAACAATGAATATGAGGTTCACTTACCCTTTCAGTCCTTAATATGAGCATTTGAGACTTGTTGACAGCTTGTTGTCCGCCCAATATCCGTTCCAGTGACCGATCTCGACCATATCCCAGTCTGCTCCCGACCGATGTCTGTTCCCTGCACTAACCCTGACTGTCGACGTCATTTCCCTAGCTGATGTCAGTGTCCCTCTTATCGACATCGGTTCCTTCATGACCAACGTCAATCTTTCTTCTGCCGACATCGGTTACTGTATGACCGACGCTGGTACCTGTGTTCGCCTGTGAGTGATAACTTTTTATCCGTGAGCTCTCCATGGATCAAAATCCTGATCAAATCAACCATGCTCTGCTCAGAATAATTTAGTTCCCTCACCTGATCTCTGTTTGTCATCTCCTCCATGAACAAGAAGGCTTTCCAGTTCTTTAGCTTGTCAAAAACATCTGTCTTCCGCTTAAGAACATGCATTCCCCTCCTACATATGTGACCAAGCCTACAAAGCCACATCTCTGTAACAAAAGGTGAATCAATAATATAAGTAGATAGATAAAAGATACCTACTTTCTTACCGCCATCTAATTCAAGTGCATTCGCTGTGAGAGTTACAGTGCATCTCTCATCACCCAAATTTCCTGAAGAAATTAGACTCATCTCTAAGATTGGAGCCTGCATGACCTCCTTCACCACCTGTGTGTTATCTATCTGCAATTTGAGCTTCACTTCCCCTTCGTCAATAATCTGACAAGGCTCTCCAACCCCTAAAAAAATTTCTCCAAAGTCTCCAAAGACATACCCATGAAAAGATGCTCTATTTCGGGTTACATGGAAAGAGGCAAAAGAATTTGTAAACAAAGATTCTACTTTATCTAGAGCAATCTATGCAATGACCCCTGCAATATCTGCTTCTACACGCTGATCTTTTACTGACCAACAATCTCCTTTTCCCTGCTCTTTTTTCTATCAATTAGACCATTCGTGCTATTCAATTTCTCCATTCGTAGCTTACTTTCTTCTACCATTGCTATACTCCCACTCAATCTAAAACCCCTATGAGTGACCTGTAATCAACAAACACTACCAGATCTGAAACCACCTGTTAGTCAACCCAACCAAAAAGCTCTTGAACCTACAACCAAGGCTCTGATACCACTTGTTAGGAACCTAGAACAATAAACATGCTCTGATACCACTTGTCAGGAACCTAGAACAATAAACATGCTCTAATACCACTTGTCAGGGTCTTGCTCCAACAATAGAGCACATATAATTACTTCTTGTATTAGCAACTAAACATGGAATTTAACCAGAATCAATAAGTAACTAGAAATATGAAACAACACAGGAATATGAGAGACAATACACAATTGTATTAATAATCACTTAGAAAAATATACAATAAAGAAGATGCCACTTCTTCTTCCACCTCAAAGGCTTGCCACACCTCAAGGCCTTCTTCCCTCTCTCTCTCGGTCCCAACAATCAACTCCAATACAAAATTAATGTTCACCTCTCCAACCAGTCAGTAACACGCTGCCAGTACACCAAGTACACAACTGTACTCCAAGTAGATCTCCTGCTCTCTGCTGCTACCTGTAAATCACTAGACCTTACTCACCATTATAGATCTCCAAAAGAAGCCATGCTAATCTGCTGACTAAGATCATACAAATATGAAGAACCCTTCTGATTCTCCAAACCAGTACCCACCTTGGTACTGTGGCACTAGGAGGAACACACCATTGCTCTCCTTTCTCAGAAGGAGCTTATATGCTCTCTTACTCTCTAGCTACAAGTTTACAATACAGCCCATGAGTCCATATATAGATCTCATGCTTACAATAATTAGACTATCTTAATTACAATAATTAGACGCACAACTCAAGACTATGACTAGCCTTTAACATGCAAACTAACAGTCTAAAAATAGACTCTCCAAAATCAACATGCAAACTGCATGTTCACGTACAGGTTGTCGACGTTGGCTCCTCCATGATCGATGTCAGCAGACATGTGACCGACGTCGATTGCTTCTTCACTGCTGTCTGACCAACGTCGGCTGATCATACCGACGTTGGTTGCCCTGCAACTCATTTTGCAACTCTCCGCAACCTCCGTGACTTCTCCTGTTTGCATCCTGGTGAAGCTTTTAGCTCCACAACCTAACAATGTGAACTTAGGTGCAATAAAACTAGATGGAAAGGGGTACAAATATATCTCTAATGAAAGAGGGTTATGCAACACATGTTTTGAATCAATAACATAACGTGATTTTATATAATTTTGTTCAATATTTGTAACCTTAGTTTGCAAAAAAATTATAGTTTGGAGAAGAGCGTGCACTTCATGGTATTTGAGGTTGGAAATTTGAGAATTTATGAAAGGAGGTGTACCCATAGTTTGAGTGGATATAGACATCAAAACTGGTAATTAGATTGAAGAATTTACGTTTCCCATGTAAGATGTAGCAATAGTAGTTTCAGGGAACAAAGGTGTGAACACACATCTTGTGCCCCCATTAGAAGGATGAAGTGATGATGTGCCCAAGGGTCGGGTTATTGGTATAGACTTAGTTGTAGTGGCACCTAAGGATTCACCATCACTAGGTGCATAAACCTTAGCCTTAGCAAGCTTATTAATTTCATCTCTCGTAACATACAAAAATTCATATATTGATCCCTTCTTGTTATTAAGACAAGTAACTAATGTTTATTTTTCTTCCATTTGAAAATGATTTTTTATTAACATATTCCATTTCTTATAAATGAATAATTCCTAATTTGATATAGGTTACAATAATTAGAAAAATAAGAGACCCTAAACTAAATTTATTATTTTTATGCAAAAACATAGAGGCCAAGTTCACCAAATATTTAACCTTAAATTGAGATGGGTCAATATAATATATAGTTAAGAATATAGAAATAAATAAGCACAAGGGTGATAAATAGATCTATATCATGCTGATTAATTATAAACTTAGAGAAACAATATTCTAAATTTATAATACTAAATTTAAAAAAAAAATAGAAAGTACAACTATCGATTAATATTGTAATAAATAGAAAATAAGAGCACTTAACTGATTTACTATGCGCATACAAATCTAGGTTGAAACCAGATGAAAGTAGACTAGATCTTGATTCTAGATTAGTCATTAGATTTTGAGAATTTTTCATTTATCACCTCGAACACTTGTGTCAACCTCAAATGATTGTGTCGATAATTCTATCTAACTTAGATGCAAGTGTTTAGTATATAATACATGCTAGATCTAGATGCAACCACCTATAATATTCTAGGTTCTTTGGTGCCTTCACTCTGGTGCATTCAATTCAGTATCATGGACTGTCACTCATGTCAAACCATCAAAACCCTAGCTATTCATCGTCATAGTGACCTTGATAAAAATGGGTTAGTAGGATCATGGTATTGAGCTAACTCCAAAGACCCCTATGTTAGTGGGTGTTACCCGCATAGCCACTACTCCAAAGAGGGATTCAGATTGATGTAATTCTCCCCTAATGTGTTGGCTTGTGTGCATAGGGGTACAATATGTGAAATTTAAGTGCAATAATGTCCTAGCTTATAACTTGAAAAATATGATTCATGGGCTACTCCTTCAATAATTTAGACTTGTAGATGGGTTGTCATTAAGATTGATATTAAAATAAGAAATAATAGGGAAGATTTGCTTACTTGAATGCGTGTTTGAGTGATTTTGGTAAGTTTTCTTATGAGTTGTTAGGTCTATGATAGGTGAGGAATGAATGAGGGTTGATCATATATATATATATATATATATATATATATATATATATATATATATATATATATATATATATATATATATATATATATATATATATATATATATATATATATATATATATCCTTTGAAAATATCTCATATACAATCACTTAGACCAACCATAAGGATACATTTCATTTGTAAGTCTGATGACTTTAAGGCACTGGACACTTAGTTTGACATATGACACTAGCATCGACATAAGCGTCTAATTGGATTTCAAGTGTGAAGGAAGATAATAAATAAATACAGGTCCAAAACTTGTAGAGGATGATAATAATTAGGTTTATAGTAATTTGAAAAGTACAAAAGGCTTGATCATTAAAATAACATATGGTCAGAATGCAAGCGTTTTGGTAAAGTAATGGAACAAGAGATAGCAGATGCAAGCGTTTTGGTAGTAGGAAGATCTTAGGAATTGAAGGGTACAACCATGAGAAGTACATGCAAAGTATATAATATTAAGGTGATATATAATTCTGATTTAATGTCTACAAGATCATGATATAAAAATCAAATTGATAGAGCAACCTATAATTTTAAATTATAATTTTTTTTAATACTACATTAAACATGAGCATGAAATTTTCAGCTCAAGTGGGTCCTCATTAAAATTTTGATAATAAGGATTTATTGGTCATAACACAAATTTCATAATGTTCTTACAATTTTAATTGGGCCTCGTATCCATGATTCGGTCTTTAATAAACTTTATGGTTTATTCCTTTGCAAATTAGACTTAAAGGTCTCTTGGTACAATGAATGTTTCTTTTCATAGCACATGGTGCTAATCAGGTATCACATCACTGATGTCATCTTTTTGTTATGTCACAGTTTATTATATCTTTGTTAATTGGATTTCACTTTACAGCTTAGTTCTCGCTAACTTCAAAACTATCCTTGTAAATGTTAATCGATTTTTATTTTTTGTTTTGGTTACAGTGGTAATCAATCTTTATTTTTTTCTCTCCTCTTTAAATTGGTAAAGCGTTATTGAAAACTTGTATTATTTTTTGGGATTTTTTTCAAAATGAATAAAGGAAATGTATTCGTGTGTTGAGTCAAACATTTATTTTCTAATTTAGTTCTCCTGAATGGATGCATTTTACCAGACTATGCCTCATGTTGAAACCAACTTAGTGTGAATCTAAATAAACAATTAATAGGTTTGAGAATACATCCATATATTATGATGTAGCTTCTAAGGTCCTTTGTATCCTTTAATGAAATATTTCTCTATTAGGAACAATAATTATAAGTGATAAAAAGTGGATTCTGAGTCATCTCCAAGCCCTTAGGGAGAATGGTAAATTTCTGGTCGTCTGATATTAATGCGCGTTGCGTTGCGTGGTACTGCGACGCAATATTCAATTTTTATATTTTAATATTTTGTGATATTTATTGTATTTCTGTACTTGTCTTATATTTCATTTGCGCCCAGAGATATTTGACGGCCTCTAACTTTTCCTTTGTTTCTACTTCTAACTTTCCCAAACTTGGCCTGCTTATGAAATGGAAAGTTTCTCTGGAACTCCCATCCATATCTTATCCTCGAAATTAACATCCCATTTAAAAAGCTTACTTATACACTCCTCATTAACTCCACCAATAAATCCATGCTTCTCGATATTGGAGAGTGGAATATGAAATCCTCAAAGTCTCAACATCTGATCATGATCTAATTACTCTTAATTTAAAAAAGAATTTATATCATAAAATAAATCCATCCAGAATCAATTTTATGTGTCTAAAATATAAATGTGTCTAATTACTTTCTAAGATTATCACCATAAAAACCCTCACAATATTAAATTTTCTTAAAAAATAATAATTAAATAGAACATAATAATATTGATTGAATTAGATAATACTAACAACTTCATCAATAATAAATTGTTAATGTCTCTACAATTTCGCACTTACAGAAAACAACAAAGCCGGAAGTCGAGAGTCAATAAGTCATCTAACGTCATACAAGATTCATTAAAAACTAAAATTCCACCATGTGACGTCATATAATCTAAGTTTTCGTGAAATGAGAATGTGGAAATTCAATTAGTCACGGTAGGAAGCAGTGCAACAAATGCGTGGATATGAATGTTATGTGGTTGCAATTATTTAGTTTGAAGACCTTAACAATGGTTTGAGGGCTTCCTAGAATATAGAATCCATGTATTTTTATCCCCTTAATGTTCTCCATATACTCTATTATAGCATTCATATTTTGTATTATTAAAATATTTGTATAATATAAATAGTTTATAGCTCCTATTTTTGTTAGATCACATTTAAAAAAATCAAAGTAAAATATTTGAATATATATAATATTTGTAGTTATAATAGATTATTATCCATTATGAACATAATATGAGGTATTATTATTTAACCATTAAGTCCTAAATAGATATGTAAGGTCATTGACTATACCAAATAGATATATAAGTTTCATTTAAAGTTTGGTTCAAAGATTGGTGATATCAATCGATAGTCATAAGAATTTGACAGTGGAAAATAGTGCTCAACAGTAATTAGAAGATGACTTAAAAGTATATAGTAATAATGGAATGATGTGCAAATTACAAATTTTTTCCACCTATAAATTATAAAACAATCAAGTTTTATTCCTAAAAAAACTAGGTCGGAAAAAATTGTTTTGACAACTATATTAATTTAATCTAGCAATCCAAAAACCTAGCTTATTTTTTGTGCCTTCGCTCATATCGATAGAGGGAAATGGTGTTCTTCTTCTTTACCTATTTAAGTACTTAAATATGAAAATCATAAGGACAATGATATGTATATTGAGGTTTGTGCTACACTTAACTTGATAATTATTAGAGTCTTAAACATTTGTACAATATGAAAAAAAAAAAAAAATCAATAATTGTACTAATTTATTAGTTAAGAACACTAGATTAATGCAATGTGTTACTGACATGAACTTCAATAATTCAATGAATAATCTAATGATTGCTTCACATCTTTAAACGCTTATAAAATTTCATTAAATTACAGTGTAGAATAAAATGGATTCTTTATCTATCAATTCATTCCATAGATTGATAATAGATATATAAATTCACTAGGGAGATTATCCATTTATAACGGACATCAATTCAAATTAGGACTTAATAGGGTGCAAACTGACATCAAATAATTTAAAATGTTAAAAAGATGAGATTTCGGATCGTACAAGGTGACAGATAGAAGGGTGTCAAAAATCCCTAGCAAGATCATACAACGATGCATTAGATAAGGAGTAAATATAATTAAAATTTTTCATTAAAAAATCATATACATGATTCCTCTCTTAACAAATATTTTAAAGTTGGTCTCTTTATTTTAAAATTATTAATAACATATAAATCATTTTAAAATTAATTAATTTTATAAACATAAAAAAAATAATATTAAATATTATTTTTTAAAAATTTAAATAATATATTGTTTTTTTTAAAATATATATATTTTATTTTAATAGAATAAATTAAATCGAAATATTGTATTTAGTCTATATTTATTTACTTACATTTTTTTAATTCCATAAATTAATTTTAATTTTGTACTAAACATTAATATTAAAATATATATAAAACTGTGAAAACCTACCTTAATTATATAAGAACCAAAATTAAATATTTTTAAAATATATATTAAACATTTCAATTTTATTTTTATTTTTATTTTCTTTCCCCACATTTCCTTTATCAAATGATTGGAATCTTATATTGTTTAAAATTTTTATTTTCTACATTTTTTTAATAATATTAAAATATTTGATTAAAAAAAATTAAAATAATATAATAGTATTCTCTCCCTTATTGATAGTTGATTTTTTTGGTGGAATTGTTTTCCACGGATTTACAATTTTTTTTTAAAATTTAAAAGAAAAAATTATTAATATTTAAAAAAAAAAAATTATTAAAAAATTGATATTAAATAATTAAAAAATATCTTTAAATTAAATTTTATGGTTTGAAAAAGTGTTTATATACTTATTAACTATAGATTTTCAACATTTGGGTGAAAACTAAATTGATTTTAGTTATATATGTAGGTTAAATTCGACGCTTGGTTGTGGCCTTTATAGATGGGATTTATGATTGGTGCAGAGAAACTCTATTTGGTTTGTATGAAAAAAATTGTACCGTTCATATTGATTTTATAAAGACAATCAAATAGAGTTGATCGGTTAAGGTGAGGATTGTACCTTTGATGATTTTGATGGTATGAATGTCTTTTATTCATAGTTGTTTAGTCAAAAGAGTTCACTAATTTAAATGTACACTTATTCATCATGATAATCTATTATATATTTATTTCTAAAATATAAATTGCGATGTCGACATTCTATGTAATTCAATAATTTTATATAAACAAATGAACAAAAAAAATGATCATAAATTAACATTTTATATTTCAATTATAATTTAACACATTCTCTTACAAATTATGAATTAGTATAATAAACAATAAAACATTAGTATATTGAATATTAATAAATATCATTTAAAAACTACTAAAAAATAATGAATAAAATATACTAAACAATAATAACTCAATTTTCATTAAAGTAAAAATAAAAATTAAAAAGTATATAAAAGTTTTCAATTATTTAATAATATTAAATAAATTAAATTAATTTCATATTAATAAAAAAACCTAAATTAAATTAATCTCATATTAATAAAAAATGAAATATAAGAATGACTTAGAAAGCATTATATGTTTATAAAACTTTATTAATAAAAAAAAGGTTAAATGATAAAAACCCCTATATTCATCGTATTCATGTTCGTACCACGAAAATACAAAAGATAAGAGTTTAAATCATTAGGGGTAACTATTAAAAATATAAATAAAATTATGATTAGATGGAGAATCAAATTTAAAATTGCAATTTCATTAAAATTATTGAAAAAACATAAATATTCAAATATTTATACTACTAATTGCTCCAAAGGTGTAAGGAATGTCAAAAGAAATATATATTTGGTTTTAATGTTTTTTGTGGTAAGTGATCAATTTTCACGTTGGTAGTGCTAATGACTAACTCGATCACTTTGTGATTTTTTTTAATAAGTGTTTTAAGTGTATGATGTGGACACCCTTATTACTTAAGAATTAAACCTACTAACTTTCCCTGGGACCCCGACCAGTGGCCAATCGATCACACTTACTCTCAAATGATGATTTCTCTATCAAAACATTCACATTATAATACAAACAATGTCCCTTTATGCACCCATGTGGCATGCACTTTGAAAAATATTTGATACTCAATTCAACTGCAATGAAAGCAACAAAATAGACTTCATAACCTCTATTTATTTCCCCACATTAGTGAAAATGCATTATTGATTCGATTCACACATTTGACGTGGAATCCTTATGCAATCAAATAGAAAATAGTCAATAACATATCCCACAATCTTGCAATCTACAAATCCATTTATAATAGGTGTAGCTCATTTAAATAAAACTACCATAAAGTCATGGTATGTATATGACATAGGCCTTCTAATGTATGATATCACCTGAAATAGTTTACCATTACCCCTCATCATCATCACCGTCTACATTACTTTGAAATCTTACACCACCTGCGAGCTTTGTATGGCATCAATATATTCATAGCGTAGACAAATATAAGTTATAATATGGACTTTGAAACCTCAATGCCTTGTCTCTACATCAACATTGATTATGGTATCAATATATGGGTAACGTAGACCAACATAAGTTATAATATAGACTTTAAAACCTCAATGCCTTGTCTCCACATCAACAACATTAGACGTGAAACCTTCTTGAAATCAAATCTTCCTTATATTTTATTATTAGTTGCAATATATTTAATTTAATTTTTATTATATAACATGATATGTTATTAATTATAGATATGTTTTAAATGTTAAAATAGATTTATAACTAACATATATATTTTAGATAAATCTATATAAAAGATGTGGATAGATATCATTTTTGAGGTGTCTATGTTATATTAGATTTACCACATAAATGGAATAGGCACCTCAAGAATGATATATCTCAACATATTTTATATAGATTTATCTAAGATATATACTAATTTATCATCTTTTAAAATTTGATCACTCATGTGAAAATATTTGCTTTGGTTTGTAGCATTCTGGTAGGGGATTAAAATGATGAAGATATTTAATCATTATAACATGGATAGTTTCATTGGGAGTCTTAAAAGAGCTCCTAGTTTAATTCTTCACTATTTTTTCTCTTTTTCCTTTAATCACCAGACGAGAATTGCAAAGAGGAAGAAGTCTAGAAAATATAGGGGTCTATTGATGATGAAGAGATTTAAAAAAACTTTGATCCATTATCTACTATAGCAACAAATTTTATATGCTTTGTTTTCGGTCTAAAAATGGAGGAGGACAAGCTTGGTGTTTAAACAGAGGAATATTTGAGAATAGCCTTTCATATAAATTTGGATACCAAGGGGGTGGAACCACTTATGAAATAATTTTATTTGTTATCAATTCTGAGTGGGAAAAGGTACACACAAAAGTTGGAGATCCTTGCATTGGTCACAACAATATTGTCAAGATTTGGAAAATTTAAGGAAAAATATCAAATTAGAGCATCTAATCAGTAGATCCCCAATGTCATCCAATGCCAAATCATCTTCTTAAACCGTTCCTTAGGTGGTAGAACTCAAATATGTGATAAAAAATACTTTGGCCATAATTTTTTTACACTACGTTATTAAGCATGCAATAATGATGAACTTCCTAGATAAGATCTTTGAATTATTCCCTAACATGTTTGACGATGATGCAGTCATAGTTAGGGGTCTCAATGAAGAAATGACTTAGACCACACAACTTTCAAATCATGGTCTTTGTAAGTCTTAGCTATGTTTCATTCAACACGAGGCTACCTTTCAAATAGTTATCTAACTCTCAACATCTTAGACCCTTAAAGACAAGTGTAAGGACATATTTATATAAGTATAAGAAATACCTACCTATAAAGTGCATTAAAACCAACCACCCATCCACTACAAGTAGTTATACAAGTTATAGTCCAAATGACTCATAACACATCATGCTCATAACAGATCATTATCTACAACAATCGTTAAATATCCATTATAATCCTAATGATCTATAACACAATACAATGTAACACATCATGACATAATACATCATAATGGGATGACATTCAAAAGGTCCCATAAGAACATGGTACACCAATCAAATATCTCTCAAGTCAACTCACAACACTTCACAAACACAATGTGAGTGGAAGACTCCTTTTAAAATGATTCTCACATTTGCCATGCTATGAACTAGCATATTATATAAGATTTCACAAGATTTTGAAAACAAATTTATGCATTATAACTCTTCAATCATTGCAAGTCTTTAATCATTCTCACTATGTGCAACTTTTGATCTTGCACTAAACCAAGAAAAATTTATTTATAAATACTTGTGAAAATCTTTGAAAGAAACTATAAATTGAGTTGAGTTAAGCTAAACAACAAGATCCCATGGAAGAACAAACAACAAATAAAAGCATGCAAAATATAATGTAAAAATTGCATGTAATAAGACGCACACACAATAAAACTTAACATATTTTCTAACCTAAATGTTTTTGGTTAATGTAAGATTGCAAGTGAACCCATATACTCTTACATTAGAAGATCTAGAAGATCAAAATTTTAATAAAATAAGTTTTAATACAAAATATCCACTAATCAGGTGGTGCACATTTAAGCAACATGTTTTGGATAATTAAAGGGCCATTGTAGTTAAGGTTATATGGTGTGCATGAAATACTTATGCCTAGGGCTAGGACTAAGTCTTATGCATTCCTTATGCTTAATTTCCTTCCCGTTAACATATTTGTCACATATTTTGACTATAGCTATATGTAAAAATGGGTTGTGTTTATTTTTATCTTGTGTGTGTTTGGTATAGATAGTGGTTTAAGTCTGACATTATGTTATTATAACAAGGGCACATAGCACCAAGTCCATGCAAGGAGTTTGAATTGTCACTATCATGACCATTCTACCCTATCTTGAAGCAATTGATTATTTTAGAACCTGTAGGAACACATAAACTACAATGATTTCATTTCTCTATCTTGGCATCCAATTATTCTTAAAAAAAATATAATATGGTTCTAATAGATATAGCGACATCTTTTTTTAGCTCCCACAGTTTCATCTACTAACTTTGGATTGTCCTTAAAAAAATAGAATACCATTAAAATTGTAATTTTAGGGAAAGTGGAAAGACCCAACACCCACAATAAAAAAAACAAGCATTTGAAGTTCAACATGATAAGCACCTTTATAGTGGTATCATCCACTGTAGATTTTATGGCATCTATTGTAGCTCCTGAGACATCAAATAGTATATTCCAGTCTTTAGGCACTGATCAACAATATAACCAACTTGTTAAAAGGTTATAACCTTATGATATTTTTTAGCATAAATGTTACTTTTTCTGACTCTTTCCTTGTCTCAAATTTACACTTTTAGAAAGAATTAATAAATAATTACTACCTTGTGTATCAAGCATTACCATGGGAAAAAGTACAATACAGTAAAAGATTAGAAGAACTAGTACTAAGAGCCCCGCATTACCATGCTTGTATATACAATCTAAAAAGAAAATAACAACATGCATTTCTTTTACAAGACCAAATAAATAGGGATGCTAATAACAATAATTCTATATTTGATTAGTGTATGACAAAATTTGGTATGTATCTTGGTTTTGATAGAACCCAATTCATGACCATTCTGCCATATCTTAAAGCAATTGATTATTTTAGAACTTGTAAGAGCATATAAACTGCAATGATTTCATTTCTTTGACTTGGCATCTAGTTATTCTTAAAAAAAAAGAATATGGTTCTAACGAATGTAACGACATCTTTATTTATCTCCCATAGTTTCATCGACTAATTATAATTATAATTTTAGGGAAAGTGGAAAGACCCAACACCCACAATAACAAAACAGGCATTTGAATTTCAACATGATAAGCACCTTTACATTGGTAACACCCAATGTAAATTTGATTACATTTGCTACTGCTCCCAAGACCTCAAATAGCACATTCCAGTCTTTAGGCCTGGATCAATAATATAACCAACTTGTTAAAAGGTTACAACCTTATGATAATTCTTAGTACAAATGTTACTTTTGCTGACTCTTTCCTTTTCTCTAATTTACATTTTCAGCAAGAATTCATAAACAATTACTACCTTGTGTATCAAGCATTACCATGAGAAAGAGTAAAATAAAGTAAAAGATTATAAGAACCAATACTAAGAGGCCCATATTACCATGCTTGTATATACAATCTCAATAAAAACAAACATGCAATTATTTCACAAGACCAAATAAATAAGGATGTTAATAACAATAATTATAGATAGGATTAGTGTATGACAAAATTTGGTATGTGTCTTGGTTTTAATATATCCTAATGGATGACCTTCCTTGACAGAGAATAAAGAAAAGTTAAAATAAAATCACTCACACAAAGGTAATAGTTTAATTGTGTCTCAAGAGAATGGAAATCTCATAGAATTGATTTAAATAAACCACAGTGATAAGCTATTTTATTTGGTGTCATTGGATGAAATAGATTATTAACTAGACATGCCATGATATTTTGATTATTTGTTAGCTTAGGGTGCACAAATTTAAAATATTTTACCTTTGGGAAATGACATACCGGTATGAAAATAGTACAAATCATCAAGGGCCTCTATGTTTTTATTACATCCTTTAATAAATACAAGAATACCATGCTTGTAATCTAAACAATTCCCTGCAATAGAGAACCTGGGAGAAGGTCCCAGGCTATTGGCAACTACTTTGGTCCACACCCCCATCTCTGTCAAAATCAAATGCAACTCACATGAATGATTGATTGTGTAGAAAAACCAAAGCAACATCATATTTTCAACATTCTATCATAAATATAAAAATTTCTAAATATAAGAAAAATCAATGCACAACATACTAAAGTACACAGAGTTTCAAACCTGTGACCACAAAAGTACACAATGTGTAAAATATTATACAAATCCTGTGAAAAAACAAAAAAAAAGTGCATGCAAAGAAAGCAGAGTAAATCTGATCTAAGATGTCACCATGGAATCAAAGCAAATAAATAACCATTACATCATTACATCGCATCGTCTTGGCCTCCATTTTTGCCAATGCTTCTCCTGCCACCAATGTTAGATCTGTAGACCACCAGATCAAAACTTTGCATGCAAATTTTATGCCTCATGAAACATAGGATCTCAACACTTGGTCCTTAGTTGTCAAGCTTTCAAGCTAATCTCAGGGGAAACCATCCTACTGTGTGATCTGCATCGATCAATTTGAGATTACAGGAGAAGAAAGAGAGATACCATGCTGGATTGCATTTTATCATGGCTTGTAACAAACAATTTTTGCCTTATTTTCTGCAATGAATTGTGGGCTATGAAGCGAGTTAAATTGTGTGAAGGGTCGAGAAACAGACAATAATTAAATTATTTATGACAATACACAGCCCTAATTGAATGACAACTCATAGGATTAAAATGAAGGTGTCTTGATTCTCTAAATGATGGTTATATGTAGTTATGTGGGCATTAAAAACCATTCATTATTGCTATGTTCTGTTTAGCACTCACTGCCTTGATAGAAATGAAGTCCCTCATAACATATAATTTTTTGATCAATCAGATCTCCCTAAATAATATATTTTATTTGATTTGTTAAAGAATCTGCAACTTCTTTTAGCAAAAGCTTGGACATATTTTTTGACATGCAAATCAATATAATTCGAATGGGCAAGGGAGCAAAAATTAATTAGCGGTTAATGGAAAGGGAAGGCAATAGTCTTTCCCTCTGAGACTAATAACATAGTTATCATTTGGGCATACTTCAATTTTTGGTCTTCCTTTAGTTATTTGTGGATTTGTATTGTTCTTGAATCGGTGAGAGTTGGGCGTCCATAAGTTAAATTTTTTTAGTTGATCTTTTTGTCTTTTTTGGGTTTTTATGCTAGCTATTTTTGGTATGTATTTATCTTCTCATCTCTACTTATAAAAAGAGGAGGACCCTTCTCTCATCATTGAATAAAAAATAAAAACTATTAATCTATTTTATTAATATAATAAGTACTATGACAACCAAAAATCAATGCATAAAATTTCACAAAATATAGGTGACAATTAGAAATATGAAATTGAATAATGATTCAAATGTGATATTTTTTATTTTATTAAAGTTAAAATGTATATAATTTTTTTAATTACTTAATATTAATAGATGATTGAGTTAATCTCAAATTGGTGAGAAATGTGAAATAACAATGATTTACAAAGTATTGTAGTTTTATAAAATTTTACTTGATGAAAATATAGGTTAAAAAGGAAAAACTAAGCTAACGTATTCCTACTTTTTAAATACATGATTTAATTAGATAGTGATTATTAATTCAGTGATTCCATATAATATTTTTAAATATATAATTTAAATTAAAAAATAAATAAATTAACATAAAAATTTAAAAGTAATAGTTCTTCCAAACTCTCTATTGAATTAAAAATTATTAATAATTAATTTAATAAGAGTTATCCGAATCTCCAAAATACGTGTTCCCCTCTTATTGGGCCAATAAAAGATTGAAAAATAGAAGATTGAAAAGTAATCTTGGAAACCCACGTTCCCACTCCCCACGATATCGATTTCTCTGTTGTACAAAATCAAATAAAAAATATTAATTTCCGTGTTTTATTCATTTGATGGAAGTACAATAATGCCTGGTAGTCAATTTTTCCACCATCTTTCCACCTCATCCACATGGCCGGATCATCACAAAATACGAGCCTTCCAAGAACAAATACCGAAGTTCTTCCATTTTTAGAGGAAATAAATTTTTAATTTTTAAGCTCCCTTGAAATTTTTTAAGTTATATTTGAGAGTTAAAAAAATATTTCTAACGCTTCCGTCTTATACGGTGTGGCTGGCACGTGGCCCTTGATCGACGGGATTTATGATTGGTGCAGAACAACCCTAATCCGGGTGTTAGCAAGAAAATCGCGGCATTCATATCGATCCTATAAAGATAATCAACACGGGAGTTACTTCGTGTCTGTGGCTCTCAGATCTCATTTTGTGGCAACTGAGTGCTCTTTCAGATAAGTTTGAAGATAGCATTTGCTCTGATTTGTTCAGAGAACATGAAAAAGAATTCTGGAACTGAATTGATTTTGGTCGTCTGGTATTTAGCGGTTGCTGTAATTTATGCAATTGCGGATGGTTCTGTACAGACGTATATAGTCCACATGTCCAAGTCGCAGATGCCGTCGTCTTTTGATAGTTCTGAGCAATGGCATTCTTCTCTAGTTGAATCCTTGCATGGCCTTGATGAAGGCGAAGGATCTTCAGACAGCGTTCTGTACAATTACAATCAAATTTTCGACGGATTTGCGGCGAAGCTCACTCCTGCGCAAGCTGAGGCGTTGGAGAAGACGGAAGGAATTCTAGCCGTGCATCCAGAGACGGTGTACCATCTTCATACCACGCGCACTCCGCACTTTTTGGGCTTAGACGCCAAAAATGGTGCCTGGAGTTCCCAGTCTAGTAATTCGCAAGATATCGTTGTCGGAGTTCTGGATAGCGGGGTTTGGCCGGAGAGTGAGAGCTTCAGCGACTATGGAATGAAGGCGGTACCTTCGCATTGGAAGGGGGAGTGTGAATCCGGGATTGCGTTCGACGCGTCTCACTGTAACAAGAAACTGATTGGCGCAAGATTTTTCTGTAAAGGCTACGAGGCTGCAAATGGGCCCGTGGACGAGGCCGAGGACTACAGATCTCCGAGGGATCGTGTTGGTCACGGGACCCATACTGCTTCGACCGCTGCGGGGTCGTTTGTACAGAACGCGAGCCTTTTTGGGCTTGCCAGTGGCACTGCAGGAGGCATGGCGCCCGCAGCAAGAGTTGCTGTTTACAAGGTTTGTTGGGCTCGGGGATGTGTGACCTCCGATATCCTTGCCGCCATGGATAGAGCTGTTGAAGACGGTGTAAGCATTTTGTCTGTGTCGTTGGGAGGCCAACAAAATATGGAGTACGACAGAGACGGCATTTCACTCGGTGCGTTTGCGGCCGTGCAGAGAGGGATCTTCGTGTCATGCTCGGCAGGGAATTCGGGTCCAGATCGAATGACTGTGGACAACGTCGCTCCCTGGATCACCACCGTCGGCGCAAGCACGCTCGACAGGGCTTTTCCAGCCTCTGTAGTTCTGGGCAACGGGGTTCGCTACAATGGCGTGTCGTTGTACAGCGGCAGAGCGTTGCCGAAAGGGAAACTGTTCGCGCTCGTCTACGCAGCCAATGCCAGCAATGGCGGCTCCGATAGTAGCCTGTGCCTGAAGAACACGCTGGACGCTAACTTGGTGAGAGGCAAAATTGTAATGTGTGACAGGGGAAGCAACTCGAGGGTGGAGAAGGGGTACGTAGTGAAATCTGCCGGGGGGGTGGGTATGATAGTGTCCAACACTGATGAAGAAGGCGAAGAGCTCATTGCAGACAGTCATCTGCTTCCGGCCGTAGCCGTGGGATTTAAAAACAGAGAGTCCATCGCAAAATACATTAAATCC
Organism: Torreya grandis; assembly: GCA_037957365.1. NCBI lineage: Eukaryota > Viridiplantae > Streptophyta > Pinopsida > Cupressales > Taxaceae > Torreya > Torreya grandis. Next base: position 1,417,616 of record JARHVA010004151.1, on the reverse strand, counting down.
ACCGCAGCGCCGACGGCCACGATACAGATGCAGGGTGAGGCGGTTGACACCAAGCCGGCGCCCGTGGTGGCGTCGTTTTCTTCCAGGGGGCCCAGTTTTCTGACCCCGCAGATTCTAAAGCCGGACATAATTGCACCGGGCGTGGACATCTTGGCAGCTTGGACAGGAGCCGCGGGACCCTCCGACGCAGACGGGGATACGCGCAAAGTTCAGTTCAACATAATATCCGGAACATCAATGTCGTGCCCTCATGTGAGCGGGATTGCGGCCCTGATCAAGGCGGCTCATCCCGATTGGAGTCCGGCTGCGATCAGATCCGCTCTCATGACCACCGCCTACAATCTCGACAACACGGGAAAGCCGTTCCTCGACGCTGCAACCGAAGGCGACTCCGAACCTTTTGCGCACGGTGCGGGTCACGTGAACCCCAATAAAGCCCTCGCACCCGGTCTCGTCTACGACATGGGCGTGCAAGACTACGTGGATTTTCTCTGCGCTCTCGGCTACACTCCCCAGCGGATGAGGACGATAACCAGGAGCAACGCCACCTGCAGTAAAGAGGCTCTTCGGACCAGAGATCCAGGAAGCATCAATTATCCGTCCTTTTCTGCTGTGTTTGCTGTTTCTAATTCTACCCACGTGTTGAAATACAGGAGGACTGTCACAAACGTGGGTAATGGCGCTTCAAAATACAGAGTTGCTATTAGTGCACCGCCTGGAGTGAGCATTGTGATGAGGCCAACCACACTTTCCTTCCAAAATCGAAATGAGCAGCAGTCATACAGTGTGACATTCGTGACGAAAGGTTTGTTACAGCGTCCGAGCTACGGATCGATCACATGGACGGATGGAGTGCATAAGGTCAGGAGTCCCATCGCCGCGTTTAGCTATCAATCGTAAAATGGGGCTTTCAATCTCCTATAATCACTAGAATTATCTTTCCATTCTTATTATTGTTATTTGAATCACTCGCAATAATTGTGTTTCCATTGAATTTTTTTCAGTTGTCCATGTAATCTTTCTATACTGCAAACAAACAAATTTGTGGCTGGCAATCATTGAAATGTATGGTTATTTTCGCTGTTACAACTCATGTGCCCTTGTTTTTTTCCCACAAATTAGAGCAGCTACGCGTTTGATTTGAATACGACTGGCTCCAAGAAGACAAAAGCTATAACGCAAATTTTCCAATTTGAAGAGAATAATGCCACGATTCATAACGCCTTTTTATCTTTTCTTCAAACAATGGAAATATTAGTACAATATTTCAAATAAATTTATTTGAAAAATGCCAAGACTTTTGGATTTTTCACACATTATTTATCATAATTTTTTTTTTGGTTGGTGATAAATCATATTCAATATAATTATATCAATATCACAAAATAATATTTTTTCTATAAATTATAAAGCAATTACAAGTTTGAGTTGAATAAGATAGTTTAAAAAAAATAAGAGTAATAAAGTGAATTTTCTAATTTAGAGAGAATAATGCAATGCAACGATGCATAACAACTTTTTATTTTTGTTTGAAACAATTGTAATACTAGTACAGATATATTTCAAATACATTTATTTGAAATATGTTAAGACATCAATCTCAAGACATTTATCTTGGATTTTTCACATATCACAACTATTTATGATCTTATTATTTTCTTCATAAATTTTTTATTAGTCTCTCCCAAAGTCATTACTCAGTTTGTTCACATTTTTTATTGTTGTGTTTCAAATTTCAATCATTCTCTAACAATATTTCTCTTATTTGAATGATTTTTATAGAAATGTATGCATATTTCTAAGGGTTTTGGGTCGTACAATTTCCAAAACTTGATTTTTTTTGGTAAAGGGGCATAGCTATCTGAGTCAACAATCCCTTGCAATTTGAAAAATCTATTTTGAAGTAGGGTATGTAGCCCTTTGGACATAAAACTTGCAAACTATTTTTTTGTCAACTCCTTACACCAGTACAGTTTTTGATTGGTACAGGGCATACAGATCAGATTTTTGAAATTTAATACCACAATGTGGTAGAAAACTATTCTAAATTCCACCTTAAACTAGGATGTATACCAGCTGAGTAGGCTATACAACATTTTGGGTGGCTTAAACAATAAACTTGCAATTTGTCAGTGAATTTGCATAGTCTTACAATTTTTCTATGTTTGGAGGTTGTATGTTATGAAATATGGAAATATAATCATTGAAGACAGAAAAATGTCCAAATTTCATGTGCATTTGAGGCGTATAATTTTTCATGAGGCCATATGGTCCTTTGGAATATTATTCTCAACCCGTTCTAGGTATGGTTTACATATTTTTAAGTATTTAAATACAAGCTTTGTCATTTATAAATTCAAAAGAATGCTTAGGTGGGTTGGTAGAGAACCCTTTTAGTAAGGTAGAGGTGAGATGTTCAAATCCCTCAAAAAAATAAAATAGCCAAACCTCCAAATTTAGCAATTCTGCTAAATTTATCCAAAACTAACTAAATTTAGAGGCAAAACTCATATATTTTTTTTCAAAAGAAGCCACAGAGCCATTTTTTTTTTAAAGGGGTGATATTATTTTGTAAAATAGATTTAATTTTTTTATTCACTGTAATCATTTATTTGCAAAGTATTGCAATATTTTATTTTTGCAAGAAAAAAAAATAGTGCATTTATGCACAATCATAGTGTTCAGTCACAACTATACCTCTGACTCATATTTATGGGTAAAGTCATCATGTTTGAGTTACTGAATATATAGCTTAATATAGTTGTAATAATGATGTATGCACATCGTTCCTCTAAACCATCTTGGAGAAATAAGGTTAAACAATCATTGAGCCATCTCTCTATTTTACCCATTTGATTCAATTGAAAGGTGTAAATTCTAATAGATAAAAATTCAAAGTGTATAGAGAAGTTACACTCACACATGAATAATTCCATTTAAGTATGTGCTAATGATTGGTCAAACATATTTTAATACTATATAAGTACCATGTATTATTCTATTTCATATAATTTATGCTTCTTTCACGTATCATCAGGTATAAAGAGAGAGCGAGGTTAATCCATGCACTGATGTGTATAAAGGAAGAAAATGTATAAATAAAAGTTTGGTATATCAAACTGATAGTATAAAAAAATTAAAACCTTGATACTTGAAGTGATAAGGAACCAATCCATCACCTTTGGTCAAATTCTATACAATGGCAAAAAATGAACCAAAATTATTTCTTCCAAAATTATATTATACACGATGATAACTCTATCACTTGGAAAATAAAAATAAGGACACATTTATTATCATAGGTTCTTGAAGCATTAGAACATGCTAAGGATGAGGATAGCTATGATATACTTCATGTGCATAGAATAGTTTATTATATAAAGATAGGAATTGGGATGATAGAATCATAAGAAACATTAATTATTCTACATTATAGAAGAATTAATAACAATCAATATTATATAGACTAAAATAATGTATTTGAATTAATTAGATTACAAGTAGCCAAAACATTACACAAGATAATGCATTCAAAGAACATAATAAGAAATCACACAGGTAACTACAACCAGATAATCTCTATTAATTTCTTATAAAAAGTGGAACCTTCTTCTTACAAATAAAAGTATATATAGATGTTTCTAGTCTATGATTGTTTATTTTCTCCTCGTAATTAGTGCCAAAAGTGGAGTCTCTTCATATTCTAGCCTATTACAAGTCATGAAGATAGGATAAAATAAACTTATATAATGATAAAATGAGTGTATAATGCATGAATATAGGACAAATATTTAGTGTAGCTTTAAAATCTGTATTCTTCTACCAACACTTTCTTGAACTTAAAATGATGTCTCATCTTGAGATAACATCGTAGGATCCCTGAGAATGCATAAGTGAACAGAGGTTGAAGAAAGGGTTAAACTAGTAAGATTCATAGTAATTGCTCAAGGCATTATTTTGATTTTCACCTTTTGTGCACTCTTTAGCTACTCTTTTAGATTTTCAACTAAGTAGCCTACCAACCTACCTCCTTTTATAAGTTTCCAATATGCTAATGTAATTAGGTGGCCATCCTTTACAAGTTTTCAACCAACCTAGCCCCGCTTATCTTATTAAGTCATCTTTAATACAAAATTTTTAAAATTTGTACTTTGTATAGTATTTAATTTGATGGTGGTGGCATGGATACAGATGATGATTGACCAAAAGAGTCTTTGGACTAGGACTATATAGATTTACATCGAGTGATGATCTATTGGAGCTTTGAAGGTGGTTATATGTAGGTGTATTGACAATCTAGAAAACTACACTGGTAAAAGGAGTCATATCCATTTTGTAAGCATTCCAGTATAACATCACTTCTTAGATTAACTACAATAGGGTGCACAATAGAGCATGGTAGCCAATGATTTGTTTGAGGTCTTCATCATCAGTTATGCTCAACGCTGCCTTGATATTCATAACCCTTGTCTAGATCTCTCCACTCAACTACTCCATCTTATCTATGTGTCATTAAGCTTGGAGGCCGACAAAATAATTACGTAAAATCTAACTCTACCTTTTCAAAATATTATCATGCACATTATCTGTGGAATTGATTGATTCTTAGAGTGCTCTATCTTTCTCCTCATAATTTGTTGTGTGGTTGGCCATGGTTGATTTGGTAGTGGTGGCCTTTGTAAAGTCTATGCTAGAACTGGCTAAGGAGGTGTCTAATTATTTCTTGCAATCTAATAAGATGCGTGTGATTTGATAAGCTTGAAGTGTGATAGTGTCAATCATTCTTTGGTACTCCTCCAATAGAGTGATGAGATTAACAACCTTAGCCTTGACATATTGATCCAATGTTCTAATTGTGCATAGTTTTAATGATATGCACCAATCCTTTGTTAACTTAGAGATAAGTGTCTTGAGTCTGCACTGGTCAAACATTACTTAGTACTTGATTTCTCAAGTGACTAACTGGAGAAAAGTGTCTTGGATAAGCTTGGTATCTTTATACAGTTGAGTCTTCAAATTGATATTCTCAGCCTTGGATTGATCAATCTCTTGCTCTAGAGAGGTGACCTTCTATGCAATGGACTCATGGATTGCGATAGCACCCTCTAATTATTTCTTCAGTGGTAATTTGGAAATAAAATCTAGAAACATCTAATGATGCTTCCTGCTGAAAGGGGAATGCTGCCAATATACCTACAGTCATTGAAGGATAGGGTCATGGTATGGTCACAAGTAAAGCTGAGAAAGTGGTGCACTAAACACCCATAGTTGAAATGTCCCATAGCTAGACTCCTCCTAAAGGTAAATTTGATTACTGCATTTATTGTTTTTAATTTTGAAGCATCAACTATCTGTCTTTTTTGGTTGTGTTTATTGTTTCTAATTCTATCCAAGTGTTGAAATACAAGAGGGCTATCATGAACATGGGCAATGGAATTTTAAAATAAAGAGTTTCTATAAGTGCATTGGTTGGAGTGAGCATTGTGGTGATGTCAACCACACTTTCCTTTCAAACATGAAATGAGAAGTAGTCATATAGTGTGATGTTCATGATGAGAGGCTTGGTATAATGTTTGAGCTATGGATTAATCACAGGGATGGATGGAATGCATAAGATCAGGAGCCCCATTACCACATTTAGCTATCAATCATAAAGTGGGGTTTTCAATCTCTTATAATTGCTACAATTATCTTTCCAAACTTATTATTGTTATTTGACTCTCACAATAATTATGTTTTCATTAAATTTTAAACAATTATCATGTAATCTTTCAATAATGAAAACAAATAAATTTTTGGTTGTTAATCATTGAAATATATGCTTACTTTCACTATTATAACTCATGTACCCTTGTTTTTTCCCACACATTAGAGTAGCTACGTGTTTGATTTGAATACGACTGGCTCCAAGAAGACAAAAGCAATAACACGCATTTTCTAATTTGGAGAGAATAATGCCATAATGTTGTAGTTCCAAGAATCTAAACAGAACCACTAGTGTTTGGTAGGGAGCTAAAACAAACCACTAAGAGGCTAGAATGATTAGGGGTTCTATGGGCTACAAGAGATCTATAGTGGCTATCCGGTTTGCTGGCTTACACCAAACTATAGATAGACTTGTAAACTAGGTTGGGGCTAGCACAAATAGTCACACAAATTATGCAAGTAAATCTAGTAGGTCCAACCACAATAAAATAAGTAGTGAAGACTAGACTATTGATTGCGTAAATAAAGTGAAAACAATAATACCAAATGGAAAGAGATAACAACTGAAATGTAAATCTAGAAGCTAAGGTCCAAATCATACATACACACACAAAAAAAAAATACTCTATAAATTTAAAAAAAAAACACTTACCAAAAAAATAATAAAAATTAAATATATATTTCTTGCACCAGCAAAACAACTGCTACTTCATAAAATTAAAGTACAATAATACTTTCTAGGCAATTCTCCACAACCTTTCCAACTTGGATGGCGTATAATCACATAACAACAGCCTTGCAAAAACATACACAAACATTTTGGAGTAACGAAAATTATAAAAAAATATGAACAGATCACGGAAGCTTCCATTTTTTTAGGTTATTTTTTTAAATATTTGGGGACACGCTATTCATTTAAGTTATATTTGAGGGTTTAAAAAATAAATTTTTCCAACATTTTCGTCTTGTGCGGTGTAGCCTGCTCGTGGACCCTCCAACGCAGACGGGGATACGCGCAAGGTTCAGTTCAACATAATATCCGGAACATCAATGATGTGAGCGGGATTGCGGCTCATCCCGATTGGAGTCCGGCTGCCATCAGATCCGCTCTGATGACCACCGCCTACAATCTCGACAACACGGGAAACCCGTTCCTCGACGACCCGGACCCTTTTGCGCACGGTGTGGTTCACATGCACCCCAATAAAGGATTGTTACAGCGTCCGAGCTACGGATCGATCACATGGACGGATGGAGTGCATAAGGTCAGGAGTCTCATTGCCGCGTTTAGCTATCAATCGTAAAGTGGGGCTTTCCATCTCTTATAATCCCAACAATTATCTGTCCAAACTTATTATTGTTATTTGAATCTCTCGCAATGATTGTGTTTCCATTGAGTTCTAAACAGTTGTTCATGTAATCTTTCAATACTGCAAACAAACAAATTTCTGGCTGGCAATCATTACAATATATGGTTACTGTCGCTGTTACAACTCATATGGCCTTGTTTTTTTCCCACACATTAGAGCAGCTACGCGTTTGATTTGAATACGACTGGCTCCAAGAAGACAAAAGCAATAACGCAAATTTTCCAATTTCCAGAGAATAATGCTACGATGCATAATGCCTTTTTATCTTTTCTTGAAACAATTGTAATACTAATACAGATATTTCAAATACATTTATTTGAAAAATACAAGACTTTTGAACTTTTCGTACATAATAATTATTCACCATAATTTCTTCATTGGTTCGTAGTAAATCATATAAATTTAATTATATCAATAGATTGAAATTAATATTTATGATAAAACTTTCAAATTTTATCATATGATTAAAGTTAAATGAATGTTAAATTTAAAAGTAAAATTAAAAGTAAACATACTCATTACATTACAATATATTACTACCCTCCCAATATTATTGTAGAACGTCTCTCAATATAATTATAATATAACACTACTTATATTATATAATTTTTGAAATTTATTTTCTACTTTTTAAAAAATAAAATAAATAAAAAATAAAAAAATAATATAATATGATTTTGGATTCAATTTCTTAGTTAAGTCAATTTATATTTAACTATATTTTATTAATGATAGTGTAAAAAATTCCATCTCTTATGAATATAAATGGCTAAATAGAACCCATCTTTCATAAGTATGAATGGCCAAACATACTCAATTTCTCATGAGTATGAATAGTCCTATATTAAAACCCATCTTTCATTAGTATGAATGGTCCTAAATTAAAACTCATCTATCTTGAATATTAATAGTCTATTCAATGCTCATTTTATCTAGGTCATGGTCATAGAAACACTCAAATTTTATAAGATATCATATGTCCTAATACTATCTAATAACGGAATAGTTAGACATTTTCAAAGGTAGAGAACAGGGTAAAAATTTTCACCTAGTATCTCATTTTTCATTGGTAAATATTTTGTTTAAGGCTTTTAAATTTAATAATTTTTATAAATATAATATTATTTTATTATAATTATGCAATATGTGTAACCTATAATGGTAGTTGAGGGTGGTGATGGAGAGCAATAGTAAGAAATTTAAATTTGATGTCTATTTAACTATAATAGAGTAAGATAGATAGTAATTTCATAGTCTATATGATGTGAGTGAATGCTTCTGAATAAAATTATGTTTAAGTAATTTTTAGATGAATGTTTCAAATCATACCCTATGATCCATCTTTAAGATGAGAATAGAATGAATGCTGATTTAATTTTCTATTTAAAAATGTTAAACAACTAAAAAAATAACCTAAATCTTAACAAAACAATCTTAGAATTGAGAATAATTAATAAAGAAATGAGTTTTTTAAACATTAAAATAATAATTAATAAAGTAGTTCAAATATCTTAAATACACATATCTTAAACATCAATAAATATCAACTTCAAAGTATCTATATTAGATATGTTAAGTTTGTGTATTATATAGGTCCATCAATGTTGATTTCTCATTTTTTATTGGTAAAGATTTTATCTAACGCTTTTAAATTTCATAATTTTTATAAATATAATTTTATTTTATTATAATTTAGCAATATGTGTAACCTATAATGGTAGTTAAGGGTGGTGATGGAGAGCGAAAGTTTGAAATTTAAATTTGATGTCTATTTAACCAAAATAGAGTAAGACAGATAGTAATTTCATAGTATATATGATGTGAGTGAATGCTTATGAATAAAATTGAGAATAAAATAAATGTAGATTTAGGTTTCTATTTAAAGATGTTAATCTTGAAAAGCTACTATGTCAGTTATTAGTTGAGCACATAAAGAAGAATAAATAAAATGATTAATAAAAATAAATAGAATTTAATTACTGTTAATTAAAAAATCAAGCTTAGAAATTAATTAAGAAATTAAACAACTAAAAAAATGACCTAAAATTTAACAAAATAATCTTAGAATTTTTAATCTATTAATAAAAATTAAATTAATAAAGAAATGAGTTTTTAAACATTAAAAAAATAATTAATAAACCAGTTCAAATATCTTAAATACACATTTATTAAACATCAATAAATATCAAATTCAAAGTATCTATATTAAACATGTTAGGTTTGTGTATTATATAGGTCCATCAATGTTGATATCTCTTGGTGTTTAACAAATATATATTTAATTTGTCAAAAAAAATTAATATACCTATTTTATAGTCATTTTAATTTCATTTAATGTAATATGAAAATGAAAAATAGAGAGTAACATAATATTATTAGAATATGAATTTATAGATATGATATATTTTCATTAGATTAAAAGTGTATAATATCAATCCTCGTGTATATATTTTTTCATCCCATGATTGAAGAATTTATTCCTTTTGTATTTTATCTACTCTTTTTTACATACTTTAATCTCTCAAACCAGTCATATGTGAAAGGTATTAGGATCCTCAGTCTATGTAATGACTCAATACATGATATAGAAACAAATGTCAAACATTGTATTTCTATAAGTCATATATCAATTGTAGCTTTATTAAGCTTTAATATCTGTAATTTATATTAAATTTATGGATAAAATCCAACATTATGATAGCTACTATAAGACATATACCCACAATATATGCATAAATAAATCTATAAAAGCTTAAAAACAAGATAACATAAATTCATCTAGGTAGTGGTAGAGTGTGCCACAATTAAGGATCTACTGGAAAAGGTTGAATGCATGAGTCTGAATCTATATGGAGTAGTGAAATCTGAAGAACAACTCACAATAAGAAGAATATTGTCTTCATAATAAAAATTTGCATTAATGAGTATTTATTAACTAAAAAATATATAAGAAGGTACATTAAATAGCGAGAAATTAGGTCACCCAAAAAAGTAACTCAACTCAAAATTAGAAAATGAATTAAAGTACATTTTTTAATGATATATTATTAATCTAAGCAAGCTAATTAGTCTATGTAGGTAAAACTGCATAGTGAGAAAAAGCCTATACTAACACCTCCTTTAAGCGTAGCTTAGGTGGGTAGAATAATTTGTTCTTGACATAGAGGTCTGATAATGTACCCAAGTACATAGAGATAATACTCAAGAGGCAGAAGAATATAAAGCTATTGAACCCTAAGAAGAGCCCACAAATGAAGATACTTGCTCTCAATGAAGAGTTTGGTGAATATATTAATAACATGCTCTATTGTCTAGATGTAGAAAAGATCAATGACATGCTCATAGATGAGATCTTAAATGAAATGCATGTGAATCTTGATATTCTTGGTCCTTTGATGGAAGACCAGATTTATATAGATATAGATTATCCTTTAGTTATCATAAAAAATGATTGTTGGTCATCAAAATTGAATGCCAAACTTAGTGAGAATATTCTAAATCCAAATAGCCTTAGTGGTAGCATTAACAGTTCCTCTGTATTCTACCTAAGTAGAAGATAAAGTAATAAAATTATGTTTCTTACTTGACCAACTAATTGAACCTAAACCAAGGGAGAAACTATATCCTAAAGTACATTTACCATTTTGAATATCACTAGCCTAATCTAAATCTATAAAACCAATTAAGTCAATATCGATGCTTGCTCCATAGTGAATCATAAAACTATGAGTACCATGAAAGTAGTGGAAAATCTACTTAGTTTCTTTCTAATATAATTCATATTGTTTTTGCATGAATTTGGAGAACATGCCCACTATATATGAAATATTAGGTCTAGTGTGTGTAAGGTAGATGAGATTACCAACAACTTATCGATACAGGGTAGCATCAACCAAAGGAGATAGAAAATCAACCTCAAGTTTCACATTAGATATAAAATGAGTTAGAGTTGGCTTAAATTCATTCATGTTAAACTATACAAGCAAATCATGAGTATATTTAGATTGTGCAATAGTGATCCCAAAATCAAACTGAGAAATGTCAATCCCAAGGAAGTAGTGAAACAAGCCCAAATCATTCATTAAAAACTTGTTAGACAAAACATTTTTCATTATTGTGATGGTGGATGAATAACTCCATATGATCAATAGGTCATCCACATAGAGAATAAAAATAAAAAATGAATCATCCTACCATAAAATGTAGACATTTGGATTAGAATGGTATCTAGTGAACCTAACCAAAAGAAGAAAGGAGTCTATCTTGACATACCAAGCATGAGGATCTTGTTTGATGCCATAGATAAATTTCTAAAGTTTGAAAATTAAAAAAGAATCTACCATAAATCCTATGGTTTTTCCATGTAGATTTCCTTTTTAAGGTCACCATGAAGAAAGACACTCTTCACATCCATCTAACGAACATCCTAGCAATGTGCTAAGACAATGGTGAAAGTGAGTCGGATCAAATTCATTTTAGTAACTAGGATGAACATCTCAGTATAGTCAATGTGAGGTACCTAAGAAAAACCTTTTTCTACCAAACATGCTTTGAAATTTTCTATGGACTCATATTCTACAAATTTTATTTAGTAGATCCACCTACATCAAATAGTTTTTCTTCCCTTAGGAAGAGGGACTAAATCCCAAGTGTTATTCCTTAGCAAACAACCATATTCCTCTTCCATAGTAGTATCCCACTTAGGTGTGTTTGATGCCTCATGAAATGACTATGGATTAAAAGTAAATGCCATGAAAATATATGGGGCATTATAGAATTATGAATGGGTTTTCCTAGTGTTTGTTGAATCTCCAACCCATTGGATAACACTTTTCAGTGTCTATCTAGCCCAAAGAGGATCAATGCTTAGAGAGTTATAGAAGAAGAATCTATATATTCAAGAAGCTGCATAGGTAGATCTAAATCATCAGAACTATCATCAAATCCTTATGCATCCAAAGAAAAGGGAGGAGTGTCATATGCGGAGTATTGAGGACCCTATTAAAAGTGAACACTCCTCTCAATGAAAAAATCATGTGTGGTGGGATAGAAAAGCATGTATTCCTTAACACTTTTATGATATCCAATAAATATATAATGCTAAATCTAAGGTTCCATTGCTTTACATTTATTCTTCTGAATATGGGCCATAGTAAGAGATCCAAACACTCAAAAGTTATTCATTGTGGGTTTTTGAGTGTTCCAAGCTTCAAAAGGAGTGACTCCTTTTAATGTTTATGAGGAAGTCAATTCTAAATATAACAATCAAAGTTGATAGCCTCGACCCAATACTAAGGTGTAAGAGACATAGAGTGTAACATAATATTGGTTATTTCCTTCAATGCCCCATTCTTGTGCTATGTAACACCATTTTTTTGAGTATTATATGGAACTATATATTGTAGTTCAATCCCATATGATGTACATAATTAATGAAAATGGTTACTGACATACTCACCACTATTATCAGTGGACAAAATCTTGATGGCTTTAAATGACTATTTTTATACAAGCACCTTGAAGTCCTAAAAATTATCAAACACCTATGATTTATGCTTAAGAAAATACACCTGAGTATGCCTCAAAAATTCATCGATGAAAGTAATCATGTACTTTATCTTGTTGAATGAAGGTTTTGAAAATGGGCCAACAATGTCACTATGGATAATCTCCAATATCTATTCAACTCTCCATGATTTTCCCTTGTCATACTTCTCCTACAATGCTTACCAAGTATGCAACCCTAACAAACTTTGTCAAAAAACTTGACTTGTGGTAACCCTAAAACCATGGCTTGATGACTGAATTGCTTTAGGTAGTGATAGTTGAGATGATTGAATCGTTCATGCCATAATTTACTTACCTCATCTAAGTGAGTGAGTAGTGGAGTAAAGGGTTAATCAGGAGCAAAATGTGAGAAAGTATACAATCATGACTAGTGATTTTCTTTCCCAAACACAACAATGGAGTCATTATCTACTTCCTAATTACCATAAAATTAAGTTTAAACTCAAATTTTTTTCTTTAACCAATGTGAGTGATATAATAAATAGATAAGAGACTAGTGGATAAAGAGGGAAGACATAGAACATCATGAAATACCCCATCATTCACTTCAATATATCTACTCCCACTAACTTCTATGTAAGTATCATCACCCAAAAAGATGGAAGACATAGAACAAGGCTCTAAAGATGAGAACATGTCCTAATATGAAGCCATGTGGTATGATACACCATAATCAATAACCTATATAGAAGGACATAACACAACTGCAACAAGGGCTTTTCCCTTCTTACTATCTTTGGCCTTATAAGACTCCTATGCTAATGAACTTTGATTGGAAGACTTGGGGACACTGATGTTGTGCTTCTCAATCATTTTTATTAATTTTTTAATCTTCTTATTCATGAATTTAGATTCATCATGCCTAGATTTATTGTAATAGTTGCATGTGAGTCGCTCTTTCTTGGGTTTCCACTTTGAAGAAGATGACTCTTTGGATGCTTTGGACTTAACATTAGATTTTTGACCCCTCTTTTGCTCTGGGTCCTTCTTGTTTTGTTTCTTCTCCTTCCTAATAGAAGCCTTTTATTTATCATGACTCATAATTAATACATGCAATTTATATGACTTTAGTGTACCCATTTAAATGAGTTTATATTCTCCTAAGTTAAGTTAGTAACAAAGTCATCCAAAGATAACATAGTCCATGTAGCTCCAATAACATGCTTGGTGGCATGGAAGGTAGAAATGAAGATATAATAGTTGGATCCCAACTTGGCAAGGATGGAAATGATCAATTGATCATCTTTTTTATCAATTCCACACAATTTCAACTACAACCTGAGTGATTTAAACTTTGTGAATAAGTCTTATATGGTATCAAAATAATCTAGGTTCAAACTGATAAGCTCGTTCTCTAACTTGTAACCTCTCATTATGTCTTGCTTCCAAAAGAGTTTTTCCAATACGGTAGAAAATTATTTAGGAGTAACAACAAATTCAATATGAAAGAGCAGGTCAGGAGACATAAAGAGGTACAAAAGACTGTAGGCTTTGTCACTTCCGTTGTACCACTTCACCTTCTCAACCTTAAGTTTCATTTCTTTTTTTGTATCCATTGTGATTCGGTTCAAGCCTTTGATCTTCAATAGGATTTTCACTTTTATTTTTCACTCATGATAGTTGAACAATATAAGAGTTGAAACAAAACTCAGACCCATGGTGTAAAAAGGAAGTAATGTTGAACTACGTATACTAAAAGACTAAGAAATTATAACCCCACTAAATTTATATAGGTTCAAATTTATAAGGCATGAGAATGTTACTAATGTATAGAGCTAAAAAACTCACACTTTATAAAAATAACATCTCAAAAGGAGCAAGAATTTGAAAGTTATGCACGTTTAAAGTTCTAGATGGCAAGGACAATCTCCACTTTGTAAAATTTGAAAACAAATTGAGTGTACAAAATTTTGATGAATATTTTTTAAATCAAATTCCCACAAAAAACTTAATACCTTTTTAAATCAAAAGTTAAGCAATTACGAGTTGAAAGTGATCAAGGCTTAACTCCCATGTGACTAGTGGATAAGACCTATTTTGGGTGCTCCCCCCTCTCACTTTAATTGATGTGATTGATGGGGGAGGGACATCATCCAAAAAATACCATTCATTTTGATATGAATAGTGTCAGTCTTCACTATCTTAAATTTGACAGTCTCTAAGATGTCACTATGTGTGCAAATAGGGTGCACTATTTTTTCTGGTAAGTAGTGGAATCTGGAGGGTGCTTGAGTAGGTGGCAGAGTCTGAGGCATGCACAAGTAGGAGTCAATTCGCAGATTTTAACTATACATTGCATAATGTTGATTATCTCCAATCAAAACATTGTGTCCTAAATCTAACACCTCCCAAAACTTATACAAATTTGAAGAAGCAGCATGAGGAATAGGACCGCTGAGACGATTTGACCCTAAGAGTACTCCACTAAAGTTGTTTCTATTGATATCGTGATAGGGTCTGGGCGTTTGGGCCTTGGTTTTGGGGGCGAGCTGGTCTGATTCTATGCCCTTAGAAACCTCTCTTCGATTCCTTCTCTGAAGTGCTAGATAGAATCCTGGTTCGCATCCACTTCTATCATCTTCCATTTCCACATAGGAACTTAGCGTCCATTAGGCTCGTTGCTGAAACTGTTGGTTCTTTTGTTAAGGTTGACACGGGTGGATCATTTGCAGTCGAGTTTCTTTCAGGTTTGCATTTTTTTGGACTCTTCTCAATACTGCAAACAAACAAATTTCTGGCTGTCAATCATTCAAATATATGGTTACTTTCGCTGTAAATTGCGTTACAAATCGTGCCCTTGTTTTTTTCCCACCAAATTAGAGCAGTTACTCATTTGATTTGAATACGACTGGCTTCAAGAAGACAAAAACAATAACGCGAATTGTCCAATCTCGAGAGAATAATGCCACGATGCATGACGCCTTTTTATCTTTTCTTGTAATACTAGTACAGATATTTCAAATATATTTATTTGAAAAATGTCAAGAGATATCAATTAAATTTGTTTTTAAATTTTTCATAAGATAATTATTTATTATATTTTTTTATTAGTTGATAATAAATTATATCAATAATATGAAAATAATATTTTTGAAAAAAATTCTAAATTTTATTATATATCAATATATTTTGATTTTTCTATTAATTTTTTTAAAGAAATAAAAAATCAGAAAATTAAATGACGATTAAATAAATATTAAGTTTAATATTAGAATTAAAAGTAAATATATTCATTATATCACAATACACCACCACCATGTGAATGTCATTGTAAAACGTCTCTCAATATAATTAGATTTTTTTTACAAACACTACTTAAAAATGTTATACAATTATTATAATTTATTTTCTACCTTTAAAAAAAAAGAAAAAAGACATAATATCATATGATTTTATATTTAATTAATTAGTTAACTAAATTTATATTGAACCATAGTTTATTAGTGGTAGTGTCCCAGAATCCATCTCTCATGAGTATGAATGGCTAAATAGAACCTATCTCTCATGAGTATGAATGGTCCTATATTAAAACCCATCTCTCATGAATATGAATGGTCCTACTATGTTAATACCCATCTCTCATGAATATTATAGTCTACTCAACATTTATTGTACCTAGGTCATGCTCATAGAAGCACCCATAATTTCCAGGATATCATCCATCCTAGTACTATACAATGATAAAATAGATCAGGATTTTCAAAGGTAAATAATAGACTTAAGAATTTTCACCCAGTGTCTCATTTTTCATTGGTAAAGATTTTGTCAAGGCTTTTAAATATCACAATTTTTGTAAATGTAGCATTAATTTATTGTAATTATGTAATACATGTGACTTGTAATGGTAGCCAAGCATGGTGGTAGAGTGTGATAGTGAAAAATTTTAATTTGATGTATATTTAACTATAATAGAATAAGAGAGATAACATTTCTATAGTCCAAATGGTGTGAGTGAATTACTTCCGAGTAAAACTAATGTAAATAATTATTAAATCAACATTTCAGATAACACTCCACGATCCATTATTAGATTGAGAATGGAATGTATGTAGATCATAAACTTGGGTTTCTATTCAATGATATTAACCTTGAAGACCTAATATGTTGGATATTAGTTCAACACAAGATGAAAAATAAATGAGATGATTATTTTAAAAAAATAGTATTTAATTACTGCTAATTACAAGATCAAAATTAAAAATTAAATAATAAATAAATTAAAATTGACATATAATTTAATAAAATAAGCTTATAAATTTTAATCTATTAATAAAATAAAAATAAAAATTAATAATTAATTTTTTTAATACAAAAATAATTAATAAACTAGTTTAACTATCTCAAATACATATATGTTAAATATAAAGAGAGATCAAATTTTAGACATCTATATTAAATGTTGAGTTTGTGTATTATATATGTGCAAGTAAATGAAGTTGGGGGGCTAAAAAGTGGACACTTTTTATATTTAACATAATTTTAAATTTTATGTGTACGTGGTTTATAAAATTACATATGTGGTCTTAGTTCATAGGCTTGGTAATTACTGAACCTAAACTACATATACAATTTTAGTTTTTATAACTACATGCCTGGTTTTAAATTTTAAAAGCACATACATGATTTTAGTTTTTAAAAATACGTACATAGTTTAAATTTTTGAAAGTGTGTACATGGTTTTGGTTTTTAAAAGTGTAGTTATTTAATCTATATATTGCTTATATATTTAACCCTAAAACTAAATGCTAAAAACTAAAACCTTAAATTTTAAAATCTAAACCCTAAACCAATTAGGTTCATAGGGCATAATTTGGCTGAGATTGCATAATTGATTGCCCCATTTGACTAATTGGCTCAATTTATGATGACATTTAGGATAACTGAGCCCAAAATCACATTTTATAGTCACAAATAGGTTTAACGAGCTTAAATTGGCCTCAATTATATTCATGATTGAACCTTATACCCTAAACCCTAAACCCTAAAATCTAAATCATAAACCCTACACTAATTGATTTAACCCTAATTAACATCCTTTAGAGTAAGAATTAGGTTCACATTCTTAATTTAACCCAAACAACATCACTAACGACCCTGATTGACTAATTGGCTCAATCTATGATGACATTAGGACTAATTGAGACAAAAATCTATTTTTTTAGTCACAAATAGGTTCAATAAGGTCAAATTAGATCTAATTGCATTCATGATTAGACACTATAACCTAAGCCCTAAGCCCTAAACCCTAAGCCCTAATACCTAAGCCCTAAGCCCTAATTCCTAAGCTCTAAACCCTAAACCATCAACCCTATAACATAAACCAATCAATTTAGTTTTACATGGCTGAATTTGGTCCAAATTGCATAACTGATTACCCTAATTGACTAATTATCTCAATCCATAATGACATTGGAGAAAGTTGAGAACAAAATCACATTATATAGTCACAAATAGGTTTAAAAAGCTAAAATTAGACCTAATTACCTTTGTGATTGGACCCTATACCCTTAACCCTATACTTTAAACCCTAAACCCTAAATCATAAACTCTAAACCTTAAATCAATTAATTTAACCCCATTTAACGTCATTTATAGTAAGAATTAGGTTAATAAGGCTCAATTTAGACCAATTTGTATCATTGATTTCCCTAATTAAGTAATTGGCTCAATTTGTGATGACATTGGAGATAATTGAGTCCAAAATCACATTTTATAGTCACAAATAGGTCCAATAAGCTTAAATTGGCCTCAATTGCCTTTACAAATGGATCCTAAACCCTAAACCAATTGATTTAGCTCAAATTAACATATTTTATAGTAATAATTATGTTTATAGGGATTAATTTAACATAAATCACATCAATCATTTCCCCAATTGACTAATTGGCTCAATCTATGATGACATTGGGGCTAATTGAGCCCAAAATCACATTCTATAGTCATAAATAGGTTTAACAACCTCAAATTTACCCTAATTACCTTCACAATTGGAATATATACCCTAAACTCTAAGCCTGAGCCTTGAACCCTAAGCCCTAGACCTTAAACTGTAAACCTTAAATCATAAACACTAAATATGGTTTAGGGTATAGGGTCCAATCATGAATGCACTTCAGATCTATTTGAGCCTGTTAAACATATATATGACTAAATTTTTTTATTTTGGGCTCAATTAACCTAATGTCATCATAGATTGAGTCAATTAGTCAATTGGGGTAACCAGTGATGTGATTTGGGCCAAATTCAGCCATGTGAACCTAAATCTTACTCTAAAAGATGTTAACTGGGGCTAAATCAATTATTTTATGGTTTATGGTTTATGATTTATGGTTTAGGACTTAGGGGTTAGGGTTTAAGGTACATAGGGTCCAATTGTGAAGGCAATTAGCACAAATTTGAACTTGTTGAACCTATTTGAGACTAAATAATGTGATTTTAGGCTCAATTAACCCCAATGTCATCGTAGATTAAGATAATTAGTTAATTAGGGTAATCAATGATGTGATTTGGGTCAAATTGAGCCCCATGAAATTAATTTTAATCTAAAGGATGTTAATTAGGGCTAAATCGATTAGTTTAGGGTTTACGATTTAGGGTTTAGGGCTTATGGCCTAGGGTTAAAATCATGAAGGAAATGGGGTTAAATTGAGCTTGTTGAACCTATTTATAACTATAAGATGTGATTTAGAGTTTAATTAGCCCCAATGTCATTATATATTGATCCAAATAGTCAATTGTGATAATTAGTGATGTAATCTGGGCTAAATTGAGCATCATGAACCTAATTCTTACTCTAAAGGATGTTAATTATGGATAAATTAATTGGTTTATGGTTTAGGGTTTACAATTTAAGGTTTAAAGCTTAGGGCTTATGGCTTAGGGGTAGGGTTTTGAGTATAATGTCCAATCATAAATCTAATTAGGGCTAATTTGAGCTTGTTGAACCTATTTATGACTACATAACATGATTTTGGGTTTAATTAACTCTAATATCATCACGGATTGAGCCAATTATCCAATTGGGGAAATCAATTATGTTATTTGGGACAAATTGAGTCTTAATATCCTAATTAGTTTAGGGTTTAAAGTTTAGAGTTTAAGGTTTTAGTGTTTAGGGTTAATTGTGTAAACAATGTATAGATTAAGGAATGTGTATGCACTTTTGAAAATTCAAATTACGTATGTGTTTTTAATACCTAAAACTGTATCCATGCTTTTAAAAACTAAAATAACATATGCGCTTCTAAAAATGAAAACGTCATACATGGTTTTGGCTCAATATAATAGTAAAAAAATTAGTGTAGATGATTATTAATTTTGAAATTTCAAACACATGCCTCAATGCTTGGGAATGTCTTGGATTATTGAGCCTAAGGCATGAACATGCAAATGCTTATTTTTTACTAAAAATAATAAGATGTAACTTTTTCTATAATAAACACTGTGAATTTTACTAAAACATTTCTTGAAAATAGGACTATAACATTAAACACACTCTCCTCTTTTGATATATATAATAAATTAGAATGAATATTTATTTTCTTACTAATTTTACAAATTAATATACCCTAAAATATGATCAATAATGCATATAGCTAACAATGTGTCCCTAACTACCTCAGT
The DNA here is from genome assembly GCA_037957365.1 of Torreya grandis. Taxonomy (NCBI): domain Eukaryota; kingdom Viridiplantae; phylum Streptophyta; class Pinopsida; order Cupressales; family Taxaceae; genus Torreya; species Torreya grandis. Next base: position 1,397,349 of record JARHVA010004151.1, on the reverse strand, counting down.
TAATATAACTACCTGTGTTTTCCATGAAAACACATTTAATGTAAATATTTTTATTTTCATTTCATTTTCATTTCATTTTCATTTAATGTAATATGAAAATGGGAAATAAAGAGTAACACAATATTATTAAAACACAAATATACATATATGATATACTTGTAGTAAAATATTAAGTTTATAATATCAATCTTCATGTATACACTTGTTCATACAATGATTGAAGGCTTTATTCTTCCTATTGTCTTTTTTCTACTTCTTTTCCACTCTTTGATCTCTCAAAACATTCATATGTGAAAGACAATGAGATCATTAGTTTATGGGTAAGCGCATTAAATTGGGGGATAATTTCATGGACATTTTGATGAATTCATTGTTAATGAATTTTTGTTATTGAAATAATATGTATGCATTATTTTTGCTAGGAAAAATATGGATGTTTTTGAAATATACATAATTTTAAAATTATATAAAAACATAAGTGACTAAGCACTATAATGCATATGCACTCATTAAAGTATTCAAATATGAATAATTAGAAATTAAAAAAGTGAGCAATTAAAAAGTGGGAGGGGGGGAGTGGTTTACTAAAATAATTGTTAAGTATAAGTTGACATTTAAATTATTTCATGTAACAATGTAAGTGTTAAATTATACTTAATATTTATTTTATTAAATATAAAAAATCAGGGTCACTATGCATCTTGTAAATTGGTCTCACAGCAACATGAATTATGATTTGGAAGACAAATTTTCAAAATCTAATTTGGTCAGTACTTCATCATTTTCAAAATTTCAGTATTGAACCTAGATATTTTAGGGAATAAATTTTACAATTGATGTCTATTTTGGGTAAATATATAGTTGTTTTATAGGTTTTGGGGCCTTCTAGATTGTTTTTTAGCATTTATAAGAGTTATTAATTTGTTAAAATTAAATTTTATGAGCCAACACACACCCAATTTTATGAGCCAACACACACCCAACCACATGTATAAATAAATCTATAAAATCTCAAACATAAGATAACACATATTCATCCAAGTATTAGAGCTACTTATTTTGACTAAAATAACTAGCTTAATTCTTCTCATTCAAAATATATATCACCTGATATCCCTCTATATTATTATATAAATAATAGAGGAGGTTAGGTTTAGGGTGGTGAGTAGTCATAAAAATAATTAGATACAAACTATTATTATGATAAGTCAATTAAGTATTTACTTAATTGATAATATTGTCTAAAAATAGGTTGTAAATAAATATACACCAATTAATTCCCACCCATTTATTAAAATTAAATATTAAAAGTGCATCTTAAAACTGTAAAATAGTATATACATAATTAAATACACTAATGTCCCCCTTAAGATCTACTTCTATGAAGGGAAGGATGGAGGAGTCACTTAAATATCCCTCTTTGATGACACCTTCCTCCACTCCTAAAATTTACATGAGTTGAACAAATTAGGCCTCAAGTAAGGGTTTTATGAAGATGTCTACAACCTAATCATCTATTTGGAAAAACTTAAGATCAATGGCATTATCTTGTATTAATTACTAAATATAATGCATGTGGATATTAATGTGCTTTGTGCATTGGTATTCTACTAGGTTGAGAGAAATGTGGATAACACTCTGATTATTACACCAACACGGTGTGAGTTGGGTTTATGTAAATCCAAATTTTAAAATCAAGCATAGAATCCAAAGTGACTCATAGTTTGTAGAGGTAAATCCATTATACTCAGATTCTATAGTAGGTAATGAAATAGTAGTATGCTTCTTGCAAAACCAAGTCATGAGACTTTCCCCAATAAGATAGATGTATCATGCACTTGATTTTTTATCATCTAGATCTCCTATCTAATCACTATCTATTTAACCAAAACTATTATGTTCCCACTAGAAGTGTAATTATAAATTAAGTATTTTCCTAAGGACTTTTAATTAATCCCATAGTTATTATTACAAAAAATATACCTTAGAAAGTATTATACAACTTGCCAATGGCTTTCATGAGGGTCTTGATAGTAGTATGATACCAAATTGACTGTAAATGAGAGATAAATAAGAGTATGAATTAAGTACAAAAGTCTTCTAACCAATTACTAATAGAGTGTACAATCAACCAAAGGAGAAGAACACTTGGTGGAAAGCTTGACTCTAGATTGATAAAGAGTCTATGTGAACTTCGAGTCTTTCATGTTGAAGTGGTTGACTACGTATTATACATATTTATATTAATTAACAAGAAATCATTTCTCAAATTATTAAATATGAAGACCAAAGAACAAATTAAAGAATCTAAACTCAGTCATGTCAAAATACTTCATTGTTCAAGATTTCAAATCATGAATATGTATAATAGAATTCCTTATGATGATTAATTTGTCGACATCGTTAGTAAAATTAAAAGTTTCATGTTTAGTTTCCTTGTGTAGCATGTCGGATTGGAGGTACTCCATGTAAATCCAAAGGAACATATTGATATTTTCAAACCAATCTTGAGATGCTTATTTCAAACTATATAAGGAATTTTCTAATCTACACACAAAGTTGTAGTTCTCACTACTTACGGACCTTGGAGGTTTATACATGTAGGATTTATTCCTACAAGTCTCTATGCAAGATAGAAATTTTGATATTCATCTAATGGAATTCCAATCCCTATGTTACATCTAAGGAAATTACTATCCTAATAGAATTTATATTTCCAACTAGAGTAAATGTTTCATGGTAGTCAATACCTTTAACTTGTGATTTTTTTGATACAAGTCAAGATTTGTATCTAACAATAGACCCATCTATTATATATACTTAGTGCGGTACACACATTTTCACCTCACTAATTTTATTCCTTTTAGAAGTGAAACCAATTCCTAAGTTTCTCATTTCCTCATAGATAAAATATTTCTTCTGCCATAGCTTCCTACCATTCAGGATGCTTAGAAGCTTGATGATAAGTTTCTTAATTTTCTATCACTTCCAACTATGCAAAATGTGCAACACCATAAAAATCTTATGATCTCATTTTTATTGGATCTCTTAGATCCCCTACTAATGTAATAAAAACATTTAAAACTTTGTACCCATTTTGGTAGAGGATGTGTTGGTTGTGCACATGCATCCTAAATCTTTTATAGCATTGGTGGTGGATGTGTTGGTTATCTCCCCTATGGCTCATCATTTTAATTATAATAACTCTAAGAATGGGAGTCATATATATTATCTTGTTCTTCATAAGAGACTTTCGAATTTATGTTCAACTCGATAGAAGGTAAAGCAAGAGGAGTAAGAGATGTTGGCATGAAAGCCTAGGATTATTCATCAAATAAAACATCTTATCATAAATCATTTTAGTGGTGCCCAAAATAAGAAGATGATATACCCTAACATATTCATAGTATCCAAAAAAGACACAAGTATGGCACTTCACTTCCATTTATTTTTTATTTTCATTAGAATGTTTACCCATGCATTATGTATCCCAAAGCTGAGAAATCAGAAACATCTAGCTGGACACTAGACAATTTTTATTTTAGAGGCATATTTTATGCTTTAGAGTGGGGAATGGATTTTTGGATGTAGGTTGCACATTTAATTTCCTCTACCCAATACTATGGAGATAATTCTTTGGAATGTACCATGAAAATTGGCCATTTCATTTATTATACATTTCTTATGCTTAGCTACACCAATTTGATGAGGGGTGTATGGTATAGTATGTTGAAGTTGAATACCTGCATCTTCAAAAAATTTAATCACTTGATGGTTGAAAAAATATCCTCCATTATCTATTATAAGACACTTAATTTTATCTCTAATATATTTTAAATAAGGGCATTAAAAATTGAAGTGCTTAAAGAGTTTATTTTTGTTTTTCAAAAAGTAGACCTAGGTTCTATGAGATAAATCATCAATTAATTGAAGCACATATTTATTTTTATGAAAATAAATGTTTGGAAAGGACATAATATCACTATGAACCAAATGTAACCTATCACTTTCACTCAAATCTTTACCTTATTTTTTTTAATATCAAAAGAGCATGAACAAAAGTCAAAATGTCTAGAGGATGAACACAAGTGAATAAAAATCATATGCGGGAAACCATGTGCCCAAAAATTAGTATCAAAGTTATATCAATATTAAACCATGCTTACAATATAAAAAATGGCACCCAAAAAATAAAATAAAAAACAAAATAAATGAAGACAAAGTCTCAAATAGGTCCCAAAAGAAACTATATTCAAATATTAGGTCTTATATGTGAAACATCAACACCAAAATCAAAAACCTATCATGAGAATCATTACCAAGCACTATCACAAATGGTTAAGATACCTCTACATAGTCCTCAAGTTCCTTAAATAGCACATCAGTTTCCTTGTCAGTCCCATAAACCTACTAGCAATCATCCTTCCCTTGAGAAATTAGGTGGCTAATCCTCGACTCTTGAACATGTTGCAACATTTTACCCCTATCAATTTTTCTTCCACTCTCAATAAATTTTTTAAGATTAGTAATGAGAGTGTTAAAATTTATTTTAATATTTTTTACAATACCATTTTGAAACTCACCCCCATATCCTCAACAAGAACTCCACTTGTAGGCTCATATGCATGTGAGGAGCTAGCAGTATAAAAGGAAACATTATCTTTAATCACACTTCCAAATTTAGTTAAATGTTCTTACTAAAAGTGTTGAACAGAATAAGGAAGAACATTATAGATTTTCCTTTGAGAATGGATCCCGGTGTCGTTTTTCAAGTGCACAACATGTAAAAACACAATATTTAAAAGCAACTTATGGCAAAACAATAACTATGTGATGTTTGTTGAGGTCCTACAATGAGCGATAGTTGAGGTGACCTAAAAAACTCTTGACAAAGTATCATGTGTAATCATGACTTGTGAATATTGAATGAACACAAAGTTTTCAAATTTGTATAGTCTTGATGGATGATCAACCTTGCAAGTTGCTAAAATAATAGACTAGTCTTTGATATTTCTCATGACAACATTGGTACCTATGTAAACTCAAATATTTTTCCTTCACTTGAATGTGTGATCTGATATATGGAGAGGAGGTTCACATAAAAGTATATAACATGGATTATTTTGTTGAATATTATTTTTTCCATCTCAACTTTCCCTTGATCCTCAATAATTAGAGAACTAGATTTGCCCACACAAATTTAAATTTTGTGACATTGGTCAATATTTTCAAACAATGAGCTATTATTCACCATATGGTGAGAGGCTCATGAATCCATAATCCATTCAGACACGTGATATTATTTTTGTAGAAAGTATTGCTCTTATTTTGGGAAAAATAAGCTACAATTCTTAATCTTTACTTCAAAGTATTCCATTTTATTAAAACATTGATGTTAAACATGGTTTGGTTTCTTACACCAATTATAACACTCTTGGTTAACACTGACATTTATTTTTAATTTTCTTTTATTATGATTTGGGGAAGGATTATTTTGAGTTTATTCATTTCACTTAGGCTTGGGCATTGCTTTCCATTTTTCTTGGGTGGGCCCTTGCCTTAGTAGAGTTAGATTGTGATGTTGCATTAGTTTCATTAACCACTAATGCCTATTTCTCAGTACCTTTAGTTCTATAATGCCCTACCTTGAGACCCATATTTTAAGACCATGGGAGTCACCCTCATGTTTATTATTATATTATGGACTTATGAATTTTGTTATCTTTGATTCACACAACTCTAAGTATTGAGCCATGAATTATTAAATACTAAGACACACATGTGAATACATATATGTTTATGTGATTATGAGATCTTATATTTTTATTTGGCATGAAGATGTGGAATGTAAACTATTTAATTACAATTAATATGTCATGATGAACTATGATCCTACTCATTTATTATCAAGATTATAGATTCATCTTGTTATGCCATAGAGGTATTGTGATGGATCTAGTTTTCTATGTAGATGACATGAAAAGGAAGATAAATTTATATTGAGGTTAATATGAGTTCGTATGAATTTAAATCTAGTCTATCAAGGTTGTAATTGAGTTGATGAGACACAATGGGAGCTACAACAATGGAAAACCACATTGCGTATAATGAAATACACAACATCGTGATCTCTTCAACAATTAGTGGATTGTAATTGAATATAAATGAACATGTCACATTTTAATGTATATGGGAACATGATCATATATCAATAAGGATGAAATAAAAAAGGGCATATGACACATGGATATGGAAAATTAGAGGTAGTGACTACATAAAAGACAAGGAAGAATAAATGGAAGGGAATTTAATCCCAAAAAACTCTGAACTGTCAGAGAGTAGGTAGAGAGCCATAATCAATGACTAGAAAAATAAATGGAAGAGATAAGGTTATTAAAAAATAAAAATGAGAATCCATGAGTGGGTGAAGAAGTAAAGAATGAGCATCCTTGTTATTGTTAAGAGATTAGTATAACAAGATTGAGAGCTCTGACGTAGATGGTAGAAATAGAAGAACAAGAAAAGAAAGTTGTGGACACATTCAAAAAAGAAAAATAATTATTTAGGAGAAGGATAGATAAAAATTAATGATCTTATTTGGAAATTATATATATATATATATATATATATATATATATATATATATATATATATATATATATATATATATGTATATATATGTATATATATGTATATATATATATATGTGTGTATATATATGTGTGTGTGTATATATATATATATATATATATATATATATATATATATATATATATATATATATATATATATATATATATATATATATATATATATATATATATATATATATATATATATATATAACCATTCAAAGGCTGCGAGGGGTGGTTGGTGTGGGATTTAGACAGTAGGACAAGGATATTGAGAAGGAAGAGAAGTTGGAGAGGAAGAAATGTAACACAATAATGTTGTTGGAAGGTAAAATATCATAAGTGTTTTTTATTAACACTTTTTTCTTGATGATGCTTTGATTGCACGAACTCATGTTTGCTACTAAGAGCTTGATGACTGCATTTTATTTAAATTCCCTTTTCAAAAAGTGACACTTTGATTTGTGATCTTGGACACGATCTTACCATTTGGAAAACTCATTTGTGGACTTGTGACATTTTTGAAATAGTGGATGGGCTATTTTAATAAGATTATTCTTCTTCTTATTTATTTTCTTTCCATCTTCTGCATTTTATTTGGCTAGGTTAGGGAAGAAGAATAATATTGCTTGTGTCTGGTAGTGTCATTGGGATCACCAATATTCTTTGCTATGTAGCATAGAGGCCTCCGACAGTGCACGAGAGAGGGGGATAGGTCCTATACTTGTGTCTTTTGGAAGACATTGTCTTTTGTGGGGTGGGTTATCTCTACCAAGCACAATCTATTTCTTATTTTGTATGTGTTACATGCCTTGGAATTACTTAGATCTCGAGCTATTGTGGGTTTGGGGACCCTATACGTTTGTGATAATTTTCAACTTGGAACATTTATTTGATTTCTTGCTATTGCAACTAAATTCTGATGACTCGGATATGTTTTATTGTTTGGGTTATGACCCTCCTATGTTCACTAGTCTGAGTCACTATTGTTAACTTTTGATAATGTGTATCACCATTTCTCTTGCTCGCTTGTTTAAAGTAAGTCAAAATTATATGGAATGAAAGAATGTCTTATAATCAGATAGAAATTAAATAATGGATCAAAAATTAGTGGTTTTGTTTAGTGAATAAATATTAGAGCAGCCATACAATTCTTCAATACCCCCTTATGGATAATTTTGACTCACCATAAAAGTGGCCAAGTTGAAAATTACACCAAATCATCTCCTCATTTAATATCTATTTTTGTTTGGTAATTCGATCAATTAACAATTGACTTCGACAATCTAGTGCATGCATTCTTACTTGCTTCCTATTTTTTTAATTCTAAGAAATGAAGGAATAACTACGCTTACTTTCTATCTCAACAGAGAAAATAATCATAGGTAGAAAAGTTATAAATATATGTGGAAGCCTATTCTGAAGCTTATAATGTCATGTTTACATTATTAAGCACATAGATTTACCTTTAATTGTGTAGTGCAATATAGCCCAGATAATTAATCGGTTAGGATGATCAATAATGAAGTGAATATTGCCTTTATTCTCATTTAAAAATGTGGGTTGTAGTTATGATATTGTGTTTGCACTTGACAAATCATAAGGGAGTTTTAAATGATAACAGGAAATAAAACTTAGACTTTATTTTGGTTAAACTCACTAGCAACGTAGAGAACATGTTGTCGACATGATTAGTGCATTAAAAACTTTCTGTTTTTGAATAAAGGCTTGTTCAAAAGGGGGGGATTACATGAACTATGTTGACAATATGGGCCATCTGCAATAACAACTTTCTGTTTTTAAATAAAGGCTTGTTCAAAGGAGGGGGGCGGGTTACATGAACTATGTTGACAATATTGGCTTTCCCTGTGATTAAATCACAGAGTTGTAACCTATGGAGCCATCTTTTATAAGAAAGGGATCTTAGGAATGTTTTTTCTTTTTTTTTCTTATAAAAATTATATTGGCCCAACCTGCATTTAACGTACAGATTTAGTGAACTTGTCCTTCCAAATCAAGTGTTGTTCATATTGAATATGTTCTTATGTATTCCTTCTATAAAATGAGTCTTAATTGGACCTTGATGAGTTCTGTCTTTACTCTAATCGAGTGATCTCCTTATCGAATGAACTTATTAGTATATCTCTCAAGATTAAATCTCAAGAAAGCCTTAATTAAGACTGGGAGATCTCTTTAATGAGTATCTATTTGTAAAATTTTCCATGTATAAAGCATTGTGTGTACATGACTTGAACAATATAGTTATTATGCCTTAACTGTGTTCGAGATACTGTTAACAGTTTGAAAGGGAGATGTCGTTTTAGCTTTAGACTTAACCTAGCTCCTTTCTTGTAGTATAACCCTAAGGTTGAAAATTCATTTTTCTATCTAAAATCCGTAGGATTTTGATCCAAATTTGTGACCTAGCGAAGTATTTAGGAAGTGGGGCACTTGTTTTCCTATAGCTGGAAATCTTTACTTGCCTTTAAAACACACTTGATCGTGACTCGAACCAAGCTCTAGCTGTCGACTTAGACTTAGCCAATTCTTTGATGCGACCTATCCATCCTTAAGATGGCAAGTTTTATTTATGCCATCTAGCTTAACTATCTTATACCGTAAATATTAACCTTGCTTCCATTTTTATGTTGGACACATGGAGAGTTGTGATTGCTTCGCAGTCTCATAATCTAAAATTTTGACGTAGCTTTGAGGAGTGACTGCCATCTGGTAAATTCGCTGGCTGAGTTGGACATTTGAAAAGTTACGATTGCCATTTAATATTGACCAGATTAAATTTGGAAAAATTATCTTCTAAATTGTGTTTCGTGACGCTGTGAGACTAAATCCAGAAGATGGAGAGTGATACTAGTTTTTTATATTAATTAAAATAAATTTAAAGTTTAAATTGACAATTATATTGTTAACTTTATATTCTATATACTTTACAATATATTAATATATAAAAATAATAATATAAATGTTATCTTATATTTAATATTTATTTTAATAAACACATACCTTGTTTTTTAGTTCATCAACTCAATGTTAAACCCTTGCACATATAACATAATAGAACTTTGTATGCATTATAGTACTATACATTTTATATGTATATATTTAAACATTTACTTGTATAAACTTTAAGTTTGATCATAACTGAACCTAACTCAGAAAAATGTAAATGTTTTTTCGTTCAAATCACATTTTAAAGAAAAAAACCACTTTTTGATCCCCAAATTTATGCATTTACCAATAAAGAAGAAAGTAGCCGAGGAGTGTCCTTTATGAGACAAGGAGAAGAAAAGAAATAAAGAATAAATCAAATGGCATATCTGAGTTTAAAATCAGCTCATGAATGTGAAAAGATAGGGGATGCAATAGAGGAACCATTGGAGGATGTGCCTATAGGTACCATTAAGATTCAAATATTTCATTCTTTTTTAAATGGGATGTGTGCAGGTGTAGCAGCGGTAAAGGATAAGGCACTTGTAGAAGCCTTCCAACAAAAAAATGATGAGATATTTAAACTTATAAAACATGAAGACATTAAAAAGGAGTTAAAAGGGCATATTAAATAATTTGTAGGCGATGAATCTATCTTAGGGATAGCTATGAAGCTAATGGGAAATATAATTAATGCCTAAAATATGAAGATGGAAGAAACAATAGTAAATATAGTAGATGGAATGAGCAAGGAATAACGACATGATGCTGAAGGTGATTGGTTGAGGAATACAATAGAAAATTGGGAAAATAATAAAAAAAAACAAAAAGTACTTGGTGCAGGAGGTTGGGTTATGGTGGGTCAAAGTTTATAATAAGAAGTTGTAAAATGAAAATGAGAATAATTTGGAGGAGGCGGATAGTTTATGAATTAGAAAGAGGCTAGAAGTGAAAAAGGAAAAGACATAAAACTATAATTGTACATGATTTGTTGGAAGGGAAAGTCGAGGCCATCACTCTCAAAGGCCAAAAGGGTGATCCTACCACCTATCCAAACTTTATATGAAGGAGATCATAATATAATTCATTGGAATGTTTGATATAAGAGCACCTTGGGGTAAAGGCAATTTTACATCACCTAAAATAATAGCAATTGATTCTAGAGTTTTCTTGGTATTTTGTTTTTCAAGGAAACAAATTTTGGATAAAACCAGCTTTGAACCAAGGTTGATAATTTTGAAAGAAAGGGAGGATGATGTACAACTATCAATCCAAATAGTTGAGAGTTTGTAGGGGCTTGTTCACCTAAAAATAGAATTTTTGGATGATGTACCACTGTGTATTCAAACAATTGAGAGGTCATAAGAGTGTGTTCTTAAAATAGTAAATTTGTTAACCAGAATTATCTGGTAGATTAAAAAAGTAGTTAAATAAGATCAATTTATTATCAGTAATTAGATTGTTAGTTTTAGAGGAGACTATTGTAGAAGTGTTGGCTTAAAGGTTATTTGTGATGTATACGATATTACAAAAATAGAGAGCAATAAAATGTTTGGATACCCAACATTTTCTTGCTCTCTATTTTTGTAATATCATATACATCACAAATAACCTTTAAGCCAACACTTCTACAACAGTCTCTTCTAAAACTAACAATCTAATTACTAATAACAAATTAATCTTATTTTAATCCTGAAACATTTTCCTTAGTATCTTTCTCCATGTCTCTCTCTTTATTCTTTGTCAAGTATAAAATATACTATCAGTTATAGTTCAAACAATTTTATCGACATTGTTACATTTTCATCTATATTGATTGATCATAGAGTTGGTTTATTATTATTTCATAATGTTTGAGCTTAATTGGAACTCACAAATGGTAGGGTCCACACTCTTTATGAAACACAAAACCCATACTAAAAAGTGTTAAATATTATAAAAAATTATGATTGGTTTCCCAACTAAAGTCAACAAGTTTGTGAGTGCTAGATAAGCTTGCCCATTTTTAACAACTTCATATAACGCTAATGAAATTAGTATATTTAGGTGTTGAAATTACATTGGAGGTATTGGACTACATCATTTTGGTATGTGTTGGAATAATGTTTATACCACATTGAGTTTTTTTGTGTTCTTCTGGAACTATTCACTTCCTCTAGATTGTTCCCTCTAGAGTCTTCCCTCTTTAGATCATTTTGAATCCTTTCTAGATTGTTCCCTCTTTTTGATAATTCCTATCTAGAATTTTCCTAGCTTTTTCTACACTTCTCTACTCTTCTCTAAATTAACCAATCCACCCCTCTCATAAGTCAATCCAAAAGTTGTATACTTTGTATCATTGTGTTAATTCTTTTTCTGTCATGGCATTAGAGCAAGGTTGCTTATAAATCTCTTCCCCTTTCCCAACTGCCTTATTTCACAACCCAATTTTTTTTGTTCTCCGTGTGATATCTTCCCCTCTTCCAGCTTCCCAAATTTATCCCCTATTTGTTATTATATATGATTTTTTACCCTAGATATTTTGTTGTGCAGAATAATCATCATTATCGATGTTTTTTTTGAAATCAAACCAAGATGATCCAAGTGAAGGAGAATTCAATCGAGTAACAAGCAAGAATCACACCTAAGTATTATCCAAATTCGATTGATATGCTCTCCTTTTGACATACTAATCCATATTTATGGACAAGCTCATTAAAAAATATTGGCAAAGTTTTATCAAATATCATTAAATCTAATTTTTAATAAATCAGCTGAAGCTACAATTTTTTAAAAATGATTACGCCTACATTGTAAGAGTACAAAATAAAATTTAAAAGAAAAAGTGTTCATTTTTTAAAGGGGGTAATATTTGGGGAAGCATGTATACCAGGGTATTTTTTAGGGGCAATTTTTTTCCAAATGATGAATTTTAAGGGACCAAAATTTGGGTTGGTCGAATAGTTAACATAGAAGGTGTTTTTCAAGTTTTGCCTAAATTATGATACATAGTGTATAAATTTATAATATATTACCAGAAAATAGATACTTTCATGCACTCAAATTAGCCCTAATTCAATGTCATTTGTAAAGTCCACTAGTATTTTTTGCCATAAATTATTGTTATAACAGTTTTCCTTGCCAATATTTTTTCCTACAAATGCAAAAAAATTCTTGTATGGACAAATATAAAATAAACATTTAAGTATAAGTTGAAATTTAGACATGGACATATAGTTTCTTATATGTTTAAGTTATATTTTATATTTATACTTTCAAGATGTTTGAGAGTGGTTTCAGACATTTAGGAGATATAATACAAATTATAGATTTTGGAGGGTCCTACTGGATTCAAGCTTAGCCATATTTCAGGGTTTCAAACTTATCCTTAAAAAGTACCTTGATGTGTACTTGTTTTCCATGAAATACTTAAAATTGGGGTTGTTGATGATTAGAAAATTCAATAAAGTGCTCTATTAAACCATTGTCTAATATTTTGTATGGTGGATGGGCATGCTTTTTAAAAGTGGGAATTGAGGCTTGTAAATTTTTGAAGTGTGTTATTTTTTTTTTTTTTGAGAAATAAAAATCATTTTAAGAAGGGAATTATTGAAACCTTAAGGAAGTCTTTTTGATAAGTGATTTTCATCTATTTCAAGGATATTTATTAATAATGAAGACTAGAGGAATTCCATTTCAATAAATTAAATAAAATAGAAAAAACTATTATGATTGGGTTTCACATTTAGAGATGTTTCTAACCCTTAAGAATTGCTATGAGCTTGTTGTTGATGTTGAAAAAAGGCCTACAGTTGTTGGCAAAGATCAAGACAATTGGGACAAATGAGACAAGATGGCAACTACATGGATAAAACTTACGCTTTTGGATGACGTATTTTTAGAAGTATGAAATGAATGAAGTGGTGTCAAATTATGGAATATTTTAAATAAAATGTATGAAAATTCAAGTGATTTATGGATTTTGACCCTTGCTACATAATTTTATAATATGAGATTATCAGAATCAAAAGAATTAGTGCCTCACTTAACAAAAATAAAGGAAAAAAAGAATGATCTTACTTCTCTTGGAAAGAGCATAAATAATAAAGATTTTGTGCAAATAATACTGCAAAGTCTTTCTAGATTATATCAAACATTTATAAGGGGTTTAGATACTAATGATGAGATAACTACCATTTCATCTAAAGAGTTGTGTGTTAAGCTTATATAATAAGAAATTTGGTTAGCTAAAGAAAAATAGATTTCAAGTAATGATGAAGGGAAATCCTAGCTACAATAAGTTTCATGACAAGTCAAGAGAAAAGTATTGGAGGCAAGATACCAGGTAAGATTCGTCTAAGGATCACAATTATCTCAAAGAAAGGCATAAAATCAAATGCAACTATTGTGGGTAATTAGGTTATCATGAAAATCAATGTTAGAAGAAACTAAATGATTCAAAACAAAATTCTAGGAAATATGTAAATATGGTTGACTTTAAAAGTGATGCTCTATGTGTGGCTCTCAAAGTAAATAGCTCTTAGAAGGATGATTGGGTCATTAATTCTAGGGCTATGCAACATATGTCTCATAATGAGGAGAAATTTGAGTCATTAAGCAAGGGTAACACTAAATAAAAAATATTTTTGGGAAACAACAATGTATTATATGTTAAAAGAACCAATAATGTTCAAGTTCACAATGGAATGTTAAAAAATGTGAAGCTAGTTGCAGATTTAAAAACAAATCTTCTTTCTGTTTCTCAAATTACAAATCAAGGATATAATATATAATTATACAATGATAATTGTTTAATCAAAGATGTAAATAAAAATTTTAGTCACATCAATTGGCAAAGTTTAAAATGGATTATACAAATTTCAAGAATTTACTTCAAAATGTGAAGATAGTCATGTGTGCAGCATTACAAAATATACTGACATGAGCAAGTTATAACATGAACGGATGAGACATGTTAATTATCAAATCCTTGAGCTTATGAAGAATTTGAACATGGTTTATGGACTCTTAAGTATCTATCAAAATCAAAAGGTTTGTGAAGGGTATGCTATGGAAAATCAACATATAGAAATGTTTCCTCATAGAAAATCATGGAGAGCCAAAGTTCCATTACATCTAGTTCATAGTGATCTAATGGGGCCATTTTAAACACCATCACTCGCTGGATCAAGGTATGTTCTTACTTTAATAGATGACTATAGTAAAATAATTTGGGTGTACTTCCTAAAAAATAAGAGTGAGGTGTTTGTTAAATTCAAAGAATTTAAGGCTCTAGCTAGAAAACAAAGTGGAAGACATTTAAAGATAATAAGAATAGATAGGGGCACAAAATATATTAACAAAGTATTCTTGAAGTTTTGTAAAGAGAATGGTATAAATAAAGAGTATACATTTGCATACACACCACAGAATGGGGTTATCGAGAGAAAGAATAGAACTCTAACGGAAATGGTTAGATGAATGTTATATTCTAGAGAAATTGATACTAAATATTGGGCTAAAGCAATTCATATAGCTGCGTATATTCTAAATAGGAATCCCACTAAAGTAGTAATGAGTAAAACCCCTAAAGAAGCTTGGAGTGGTATAAAGCCTACTATCTCTCACTTTCAAAAATTTGGTTGTAATTGTATGCATCTAATTTTGTTCACCAAAATAACTTGTTAAATTATGCCTAATCTCGTCTAATATCAACACTTAATCCCTATATCCTATATTAGCATCCCCCCCTTCATCCCGTTATGTTAATCAATCAATTATCCTAATTACATGAAATATCCCACTTTCCATATATTCATGTTTTTTATAATATCCTAAATTCTAATTTACCTCACTTTCCACATAATTCTTAATTTTATAATTCTTTATTCACTTACTTTTATAATCACATGTTTTTCCCTTAAAGAAGGTATAGAGGCTTCCAACCCCTAGAACCTTATCCCTCCTCAAATTTGAAATTTGAGAGGGAAACCTCCACTCCAATCCCTTCCAAAAGCCTCTTTAAATAGGGGCATGCCCAGGCATGGGACATGAAGAAGGAATAAATCCCAATCTATGTTGTCTTCATTATACTAGCTCTCATCCTCTCTTGTATCCATCATAGCATCAAAGCATCCAAAGAATCCATCAAGTTGTCCATCTTGAAGCCATTGTCAATCAATCTAATATCAAGTCAAGTAGCATTCGAGAATCCATTAGAAAATCTTGGAGGGAAGCCAAAGAGGAGCAGGGTGATGGTAAGAAGCCATATTATTTTTTATCATTTTTTATATTCTCTCCTATTAGTGATAAGATTGACTTGGATGCAAACTTATTCACGCATCATTGTAGACACTCTATTTTTGTTACATATTAAATTAAGCCTTTTGATTTAAGTTCATTACCTAAAAATATGTTATTTTTATCATGTTGATTTGCTCTGTGCATTTGTTATTTACCAATATTACGTCTGCTCTGCTTTGTTATATTGCATTGGATGAATAGAAACCTCAAAATGTGCATGAGTCTTTAGAGGATTGTTAGGGGGTTTTTATCAATAGTGTAAACTCCCTATTTCCAAGCCCCATTTTCCTTGAGTTGGTGTCTATGACCCCTACGTCACCATAGATTAGGCATATCCTATAATCAAGGAGACATTTTGTTAAATGGGTCAAGTGTCTTGTGACCAATTATCCATCTTGCATTAGATAAAATGTTTCATTCAATAATTTGTAGATCAGTATATCACACACCCAAATTCTTTAATGGGTATCCATACTTTATTCTAAATCTCCCATTTTTAACAAACACTAGGAGGACACTGGTGAGGGTTGTAGAGTCTAAATTTACACCTATGGATTAAATTTGAATAGAAAATATTGAACTATTCTCATACTTGTAATTGTTCCACACTACATTTATCATACTTGTAGTCACTACAGTTTATGAAATGCCTTTTCTCTTGTGGCATTCTACCAAATAGTTCTCAGGGCTATATGTCTTTCATCACATTTCACACATCTATATACCAGGGTACTAGCCACTATAGCAGCTAATAAAAATCCATTGTCAATTATAGATGGATACCTCTACTCGATCCTAACACTCAACATTTGTCATAGGCTCAGTGTATGATGGTAAAGGTAAAGTGACTAGGTTTGACACCTATGTGTTAAAAATGCTAGTCTTTTGAGGTTTTTTGATAATCCCCCATATTTATCTGAAGTGTTTCCTTATCTGACATATCACCTGCTTTTAGAGTGTTTCCACATTTCATAATAAAATCTAATTAGGACACTTGGTGTGATCCAATAAGTATTGTCTACCATTTGTGATCTATGGATACATCAAATATACTAGCATTTTGGGTTGATTATTATGAGATGTTAGTCACAATTTTATTAATCATATCACTTATTTCTTATTATTCTTTGACTTATAAAATAATCCACAATTTTAGTTTTTATGTGTATACTTTATAATCCCACTAAAAACATCTCACATTTGAAAACATGGATAGCTAAAAGTATTTCAAGTTAAAATAAAATGAATAATTCCTCAATTTTTGTAGGTAAATATTTTGTTAAATACATCTAAAAAATTCAAAGCATAGGGACCACAGAGACCCAACAATAACATATCGACTAGCCATACCTATGGTAAACGTCACACTCCTTGTACTACATATCATCACGGTGGACCATCTTCCAATGTTTTGACTAATTTGTTTATGAATTTTGTTTTGATTAAATGGAAAAATAATGCATTTATTTTTGTTTGATTAAAAATTTTGTAACTACTTTGTATTCCTATTGAGTATCTTTTCTATCATTGAGTTATCATAGGGTTTCAAGTTTAGTCATAGTTGTAGGTATTAATCTTAATATTATAGATAACGGTGTTAACTCTTAAAGTTTAGAATATTTAAGTTTATTATTGTGGTAAGTTAATAATCATACATTAAATTTTAATAACCTTTAAAATTAATAGTCATAAGTTATAGGGATTTAATATGGTTAACTACATATGGTTTTAATTATCGTTTTATCATTTCTAGGTATTCACAGACATTAGAGAATCAAATTTGTTCAAACTAATAACATGTTTTCCTTATAGGTTGCTTTATAGGCTCCATAAAATGATTGGTCAAAGGTTAAAATTGATCAAACTACTAATTATCTATTTTGCAGGTTGATCGGTTTCAGAATCAAATAAAACATTGTTCTTAACCATTTGTCTAATTTTGCTTATGCACTGAATTTATGTGTACTTGTAGGTCTCATCGATCCAATGCAAAATGTTTAAAACTACTAACAAAATTTGTGTAGGATAGATTGTCAAAGTTTTCAATTTAAGAACTACTAAACCATTTGCTTACAAGATTAATGATCGAAGAGCGATTATCTTTAGATTACTAATCTTCTATTTTTATAGGTCAACTGGCCTCCAAATTGGCCAAATCATTATTTTTTATCATTTGATTGGTTATTGATTGAATTAAAATATAAAACATACTAAATTATTTGGGTTAAATAACCTTTTATTTGCTTGAGTATCACCCGAAGGCTACAGTGGTGTATGCTCTCTTCGTATCCTTACAACGATTCTTGGAGGATAAAAAACCACCAATAAACCCTCCCTATTTTTATTTCTAAGGTACACAATGAATATTGAAGTGATGTCCACTTACTTTCCATTAATACCTAGGGGTTGGTGATATGTATTTCATCACCATGCATTAGATCACACTCCATGTTTCAGTAGAGTATAAATATCAAGACAACTGGTGTTAGGTGCTAAAGCAGAATTCCCCATAAAGGGTTTCATGGAGTGAGGGGAATTTTGGGTCTAATATGTAAAGTGGTTAGACAATATCCTACATATATTTGGGCCCCATCATACCTAGTGTATATCAGGGACTACCCTAGTGAGATTGTATAAATCTAGAATAAGACCTATTGATCATAATAAGTGCTCTGCTATCAGAGTCAGGATCAGCTCCCAAGCGATTGTTAAGTGTAGATGGGCTCAAGAGGGTTAAATAGTTTTCATAACATGTCATCAGCCTACAACCTCACCCATGAAGCTATTAGATGGTGAAGATATCAGGTTACACACCCATTCAATTGACTAAATTAGGGCTTGTGGCTAAGTGTATTATTTATGTGTTGTAATTAAACCTGTGTTATTTGTGAACTGAGTTATCCAATCCCTTTTTTGTCATAAAATAACTAGACACCCCTAGGATAAATCCCACTCTAGAATCACATAAAACATCCATTCCATATTCGCTATTTACCTCTTTGGATATAACATTAGTCTTAAAATCAAACATTAGTGGTCGCCCATCACTTTCTATCTTCATCATCACCCTTTGACTAAACATTATCAACATACAAAACCTTGTCAAGTTTTTAGTCTATCACTCATTAATTCATCATCACTACCTCTTCATACCTAACACCCATCCGATCACCACTTTGCTAGTGTGAAGGGTGTTTTAAATACTTCATCTCCTTGGTCTCTTTTCTAGATTAAACCCTTAAAAGGTTTTGGATTTTGATATTATTTGGTCATTCTAGTCTCCACATCCTTCTAAATCTAAAACCAACACATATCCAAACCATTCCTCTTGACCACTCTTAGTTTTGGTTTTTTATTAAAAATTAGTATCCAAAGTTACCTTATCTTTCATTAGCCCATGTTAAAAAAAAACTAATCACTCTTCTTGCATCACTACTATCATCCACCATGCCTCTTAGAGTGAAAGGATATCCTCGTGATCATGTTCAATAAGTTTATGTAGCATGCCATGAGTTTACATATGATGATGCTTATTTCCTAAGAATGTTTATTAAAAGTCTCACAAGGCCAATATTAGAATGGTTTATGCATCTGCAAAAGGGTCTGCATCTAGTTTCAAAGAATTGACTAAACAATTTGTGAGACATTACTCATTCAATATAGAACATGATGTTCCATCATAGACCTCTAAACTACTAAGAAAAATAATAGGGAAAGTTTATCTTCCTTCTTACAACGCTGGATAAGTTTAGCATGCCGATTCTATTATACAGTTCCAGAAAAAGAATTAGCCAAAATATTCAACAACCTCAACGTAGAATTAAAATACCAATTAAATATATATGTGACAAATCATTTTATGGGATAATTAAAAAGGGAATCCAAATTAATAAATCCCTCATTGAAAATGGATCAATTGAATTCTAGACCCAAAATAAGCACCGTTAGAATTAGGATAATACTTTTTTAGGCAAGCAAAAGATTTTCAAAAAAAAAACAAAATTGTCATAGAGGATGGTGTAATAGATTATAAAAATGTATAAATAGTGTAGAAAGCTTCCCCAACTAACAAGAAACAAAATGTCTTCACTATAAGGGTACTACAAGGAAAAGCAAAAACTTGAATGGGAAAGAGGCCCCTAACTAGTCTTAGTATACATGAAAAAATAGTCCTACAATTATTAATTGCTAGTAATATGATTACTCTCTCTGAAATTTGACAATTAGATGATAGTAAGCGATGACCAGAGTGGTATTGTGACGATGAATTTTGTTGATATCACTAAGTCAAGGCACATGATACTGAAAGATGCATGTAGTTAAAACACTACATCCAAGATTTAATTGAAAAAGGAGACATTGAAGTTGAAGGGGATAGAACTACTAATTATTCTAAGAATCAACATCATGGAATTTATCAAGACCCATTTCCCAAACATGATAAGAGGAAAAGAAAACCACCTAAAGACTACGGTTAGGCATCCACCTCCAATTGAACAAATTATCATGCCATCCCATATCATTATGTCAACACCATAAAAATTTGTTGCCCCAAGAGCCCACACCATCACCATCCACCATTATTAAGATCAATCAGGCCATAACTGAATGTATAGTCACCACACGATGCAAAAAAATTATAGTTCTTGGAGCACCACCAAAAGACTCATCCACTTCCACATCCTAAAAGGTCAATGTCTCTACATCTTTTGATATTCCCTATGACATAATCCAATAGCTCGAGAAGAATCTATCCCAAATCTTCCTTATGAATTTTCTCAGAATGTCATCAATACATTAGGAGATCCTTAATCAAGTCTTGAATGATCTTAAAGTCCCTCGATATATTGACACTAGCCAATTTTAAGTGTTAGTGGGTCACTTATCTCCCTTACTAAAAATTATCTTCAGTGCCTAGGATATGCCTCCTATTGGCTTGCATCAAAATTATCCATTGTTCATAGAAATTTACGTTTCCAACCACATAATCCATCGATTGATCATAGACAAAAAAATTAGATTTTCTAAAGAAATTGGGGAATTCTGAGGCATCACTAGGGCCTACTTTAATAATGATCAAGGCATATGATGATAATGAGAGGCTATCTATGGGAACCATTTATCTTCCTATCATTGTAGGACCCATTGTCCATTAGACCTTAAATCATGTTATGGATGCCGATCTACCATATAATCTACTTCTAGAGCATCCATGGATTCATAAAATGTAAGAAGTCCCTTCCACTCCATCAGTGTTTAAAATTCCCTCATGCTGGCATGGAGGTCATCATTCCCAAGGAATATGACATTTTCATAGCTTTTAGATGAATCAATTTCATCTCTCTTCCTATTTCCCTAGCACACATAACTCTACTCCTAATCCAACAGCTATAAAATATGTCCATCAAGATGATGTAGTACCTACTTCTAATCAATTACCAAATGTCACCCATCTTCAGATCACATCCAAAGGTTGTGAGGAATATGAATACAAGACCTTTAGAATATTTGCCTCTCTCCCTATGTAGTTATAGGTCCCCAATTATGAGGAAGGATAACCTTATCAATTATCAATTTGGACCAATAAATTTTATCAGTGTGCGTCTACTATCAGAAGAGTAATTTGATGAGCTTGATGATTCATGGCTTATTCTAGATAATAAGGCCCTTAAATTTCATATAAAAAAGTACTACTAATTTTAGAAGATGTTGCAAAATATGAATTATTAGGGAAAAGGACTAAGGAGACATGAACAAGGCAGGCTTGAACCTATAGGGGTTTAAGAACACCCACAATGTCTTGATCTGGGGTATAAACATCTCAAAACTAACCTAAAAAATATCATTTTGGATACTTTTTTAGTTCCTAAGGAGTCTTCTTCTGATGAGGAAGTCAAAATAGTATATGTTTATAGTCTTTATGAAGAACTTGTTGCTACCAATATTTTCCACAATACCACCATCTCCACCATTAATATATCCCTTCGTTAATCTACCTTAATAGATTGTGATAAAAAACATGATCCATATTTCAACATGTTCTAGAGTGATGAAGCCATTATAGAATATTTGGGAGCACAAGACTTTATGCCTTCAGGTGATCATAAGAAAGGATTCTCTATTAATCTCAACAAGTTAGCCTATTTTGGGGAACAACAAACATCCCTCAATCAAATTAAAGGAAAGAATATGAAGATGTGGATCCCTCTCAAAATTTGGAGGAATTTCAACCCACTCTTGATGAATCATAATTCTATATAGGATTGGATACAAATCTCCCAAATTATTTTGCTTCATAAATCTAGGATTTACCATCACCTCAATCTATCTTTATGACTAGTCACCCTCCCTCATTGAGGAGGTTATTTAAGTCAACATTGGAACAAAAGAAAATCCTAAAATTATCAAATTAGGGGCAATTCTTACACCCAAGGAATGACAAATTATTATCGAGCTACTCAAAGAGTTTATAGATGTCTTTGCATGGTGTTACTCAAGCATGCTAAGGCTTAGTCCCTCATTGGTAGTGCACCATCTTGTCATCCATCCTAATGCAAAACCAATCAATCAAAAACTACACAAGATACACCGTAAGGTGGATCTATTAGCGAAAGAATAATTACAAATGTTCTTGGAATTAGGATTGATTTGACCTATTGATTATTTTGATTGGATATCTAACATTGTCCCTATAGCCAAGCCATAAGGAGGGATCTAGATTTGTACTGACTTATGGGACATCAATAAAGCATGTCCTAAAGACAAATTTCCCATATCAAATATAGAGATGATCATGGATTCTATTGAGGGGTATGAAATGTTATCCCTCATGGACAACTTTTTAGACTATGATTAAAGCAAAATTGTGCCTGAGGATCAGCAAAAGACACCATTCATTACTCCATGGGGAAACTTTTGTTATCAAGTAATGCTTTTTGGTCTAAAAAATTTAGGTTCTACCTACTAAATGGAAATGACTATCATCTTCCATGAAATGATGCATAACATTGTTGAGGATTATGTAGATGATATTCTAGGGAAGTCAAAACTCTGATCTGAGCATCATTTGGTTTTAAGAAGAATTTTTGAGTGGATACATAAATATAAAGTTATATTGAACCCAAATAAATATGTGTTTGGCATTACCTTGGGCAAAATATTAGGGTTTATAGTGTCCAGGAGAGCCATCAAGGTTGATCCAATAAAAGTCAAAGCTATTATGGACATGCCTCCTCCTTTTAATTTGAAACAACTCAGGAGACTTTAGGGAAAGTTATAGGCCATTCATTGGTCTTAGATAAAAAAAAAATGTCACTTCTTTACCCATCCTTTGAAAATGGGACTCATTTTAGTTTGAAATCCAAATGCCAACAAGTCTTTGAAAATCTTAAACAATATCTGGAAAATCCTCTAGTGTTATCACCACCTGTCACAGGAAGGCCTTTGCTTTTATATATATCTGCAACACCTTGTGCAATAGGGGTTATTCTAGAATAACAAAATGATGAAGGGAAAGAGCGAACAATCTATTATCTCAACTAAATATTGATTTCATTTGAGATAAATTATACCCCTATCAAAAAAGCTTGCTTGGCCATTATCTTTGCATCCTAAGAACTTCAACATCATATGCTCAATAGCTAAGTTCAACTCATAGCCAAAGTTGATCTCTTTAAGTACATACTATCAAAATCTTCTCTAACTGATAGGATGACCAAGTGGATAATTTTGTTAAGTGAATTTTATATAGAGTGCGTCAATCAAAAGGCCATGAAAGGATAAGAAATCATGAATCAACTTGTAGAATCATCTCTTATAAATACCAAGCCCCTTATCACAACCTTTCCTAATGAGTCCATCCTAACTACCAAAGAATCCAATAGATGGAAATTATATTTCAATGGTTCTTTCACCACACATGGTTAGGGAATAGGTATCCTTTTGTTAACCCCACAAGGTGACCTCATCCCTAAAGCTTTTTGTCTTACTTTTACATGTACCAAAGATATTTTTAAATGTGAAGCCTTAATTACCGGTCTCCAACTAGCCATCTAGTGGAACCTCCAACACCTTCAAGTAGTTGGTGATTCATAATTGATTATCAATAAAGTGAATGAAGAGTTCCATATAAAGGACAAGAAATTACTTCCCTATAAACAATTTTTGGGTCAATTAAAGCAACATTTTAGTCTATCACATTCAAATAAGTACCAAGGGGAAGTAATAAGGCAATTGACTCTATTGCAACCATTAGGTCTTTGATTGACCTTCTAGAAGATATCCTTGAAGGTAATTTTCTAATTAAACAAATGATATTATTGACTCATCAATCCATGGGTCATTTTCAAATTTATGCCATTCCTGATCCCAGTCTAACATGGTATCATGATATATATACCTATCTCCCTGATAACATCCTACCACTAAACCTCAATTATCACCAATACAAGGCCTTTATCCATTACACATCATGTTACATCATCCTTGGTAGCACACTCTATCAATGAGGCTAATATGAGACATCATTGAAATGCCTGACCTTAGAAGAGTCTACTCTTGCAATGAAAGAGGTCCATGATGGTGTCTATGGTAGCCATGTCAGTGGAATAGCCCTAGCCATGAAGTTACTTAGGACTAGATATTATTGGCCTAAAATGGATCAGGACACCTACCAATATGTATGTAAATGTGTAGCCTATCAAAAACATGGTAATCTTATTCCTACCCCTACACAAGAAATGCAACCTATAATTATCCCTTGACCATTTTCCATATGGGGATTAGATTTAATCAGAAAGATAATTCCAACATCCTCTTATGGGCACAATTTTATAATCATAGATACATAGTATTTTACAAAATGGGTTAAGTCCATGACACTTATCTATACCATGGGTCTCCATATCTTAAATTTTATTCTGAATCAAATCATTTGCCATTTTGACATCCAAGCCAAAATCTTATCAGACAATGGTAAGTCTTTTAAAAATTAAGAAGTCAAAGATATGTGTAAGCATTATCTCATTGAGAAATACTTCTCCACACCCTATTATCCATAGGGGAATGGACAAGAATAAGCCATTAATAAGACCCTTCTTAATATTCTAAAGAAAATAGTTAATGATGCATGCAGAAATTGGCATCTACAACTATATCTTATACTTTGGTCTTACCAAACTAGTGTCCAAACACCTACTAGAGCTACTATGTGCTCTTTGGTCTATGGTACATAAATAATATTTCTCATGGAAGTAGAGCTCCCTTCCTTATACATCTCTTTGTGGGGCATCATTATAGACCATAATCTCAGATAGGAATGACTACAAGAGGTGGAACGATTGGATGAAAAATGTTAGAATGCTTTGAACCATCTTCAGGTCTATCAAAATAAGCTCAAGGGCCAATATCATAAAAAAATCTAGTCCCAAGAATTTGATGCCAGTGACCTAATCTTTAAGGAAAATCAAAGAAATACCAATACAGATAGGGACAAAAAGGCAATTTTGAAGCAAACTGGCTTGGGCCTTATATCATTATTACAAAATTTGGATCAGGAGCCTATAAATTAACTAAACTTGATGGTGTTGATCTTGATGAGCCTATTAATATCATGCATTTGAAACATTTTTATACTTGATAGGCTCCATAATATCTATCTATGAGTCCCCACTCTTGGGGGCATATCCATCACCATTCCACTACCACCTTTTCTTTTCATTCCATCATTTCCCTCTAATCTTAGTCATAATAGTGGCTATATATTACATGCTTAGGCAACATCAACAGACAAGAATTTCATGTTGGATCAAAATGATTGTTACTCTACAAGGAGAATATCTATTTAGGAGTCCTCCGGAATCTCTAACTCCACTCTCCATTTAGCATAATCATGTGATTTACTCATCCCAATTTGGACATCCTCATATATATCCCAATTGCATCCTCCATTATGATTATTTATCCTATTAGTCTTAAATTACCTCCCTACTTGTCCATAACTATCCATACCTAAGCAAATATCCACAAGAACCCACTACTCTTATCATTATTGGAAGGGTCATACAATATTCTTACTCCAGGATCCATCATGCACTCTGCAATTGAATCTTGATCATTCACTCTAGACCCTACATACCATTGTTTACGACTGGTTTGGATCCTTTTCTTAGTGGTGATAAAAACATTTTTGGGTGCAATCAACCTGATGTACATATTTAACTATGTCCTTACAATATATTGTCTTTAGTAGTCTTGTTATTCAGTCTATTGTCAATACCTATTATCCAACATCATTTCCCTAATCCATTTTATCTTTTATATATGTGTGTGGGTGTGTTATTTCTTATTACATGTTAATTCTTGTAGATATTTGTCATAATCAGTCTTATTATCTTGTCTTTTTATATTTTTGTTCTTTTGATCAAACAAGAACAAGGATGGTCCAAGTGACTTCCCAAAATCAGAATTGGGAAAGTCATTCAAACATAGTTCCCATGCACTATGAATTCCAATTGGACTTGACTCTTATCATGTCATTGGTATATCTATAATCACAAGTGCAAAATTAAAATTGAATTGCAAAATTTACATGGCTCAAGACATTCTCATTCCATCACTAATTCTAATACTAACAACATCCCTCAAGTAGAAGGATCACACTTAGCCATATCATAAAAACCAAACAAATTTATCCCATTATTCATGATTACAAAAAAAGATGCACACCATACCATTATTTAAACACATATAAAACATACCATAACAATCACAATTAAAATCTCTAGTTGTTCTATCAACAACTAGTACAGAGCCTAATCAAGCCATTCCATATGCAGATCATGGCCAGGGAGGTACTCTGATCGATCCTGAGGTTAGTACCAACCAACCCCCTCACCTATGTTCTATAGAGCCAACATCTGCTAGCTCCTTCCAGGGACAACATTGGCCTGAATGGCCAAGTTTCCCATAAGAATAACACATGCTAGATGTAGTTGATTCTCAAGCTAACACCCTCATTCTAATAGTTTCATCATCATATTACCCTCATACAAGATTTTTTCCCTCTTGATCCCCATGTAGGTCCCCCTTGTGAAGCAAAAGAATGCCTCTAGGTCTTGTAGTGCCTTGGGTGCATCTCCTCGCTCGATACCTTGTGTAGAAAAATTAGTGCATTATAAATTATGGTTGGGACCTCAAATACTATAGTTGTTTTTTCCATAATATTACCT
The DNA here is from genome assembly GCA_037957365.1 of Torreya grandis. Lineage (NCBI taxonomy): Eukaryota > Viridiplantae > Streptophyta > Pinopsida > Cupressales > Taxaceae > Torreya > Torreya grandis. Next base: position 1,370,261 of record JARHVA010004151.1, on the reverse strand, counting down.
CTAACATGTCCATCACTTGATGCAATGCACAAGAAACTTGCACATTTACTTCATAAATCAGCTCCAATGACAATACTAGCCTACCCTATGACATTCTTGGGGTATCTGCCTACTTGCACTTACACCAACTACATGAATGACTATAGAAGCTTTTACTATGACAAAAATTCTTGGACTCCTTATGTGTTAAATAAAACTTGTGTCCTCATAATCATTGTTATTTATTTTCTACACCTACTAGGATGAATCTCAATAATGGTCATTGCTCTCGCACAACAGTGTCCCCACTCACCGAGTGCCATCACTTCCTCTTTGGGATACTTTATAATAATTATTTCCCACCTTCATAACCCCAAATACACATCATCACCATTCCCATTCTTATCTTATCACCTATCACTATCATTCCACATCATATCATCACATTTTGATCCTTACACAACATAATAAAAAACCCACATTTTTCTTTATTATTATCAACATAATATCAATTATTACATCATAATCACATGTTTTCAAGCCATAAAAAACTATTTTTACATCATTTATTCTATAATTACATACATTTATTACATATGATCCAAAAATATACACCACTAATACATCATAACCTACAACCCACCCTGTGGTGGTGGCTTTGGTGATGGATGCATTGATTGGCTTGATGACCTAGAATCTAGTGTCCTCTCAGATTGATTGATTGGTCTATATGAAGGATCCATTTTCCCTACTAACACCTCATTCTCATACAAGGCTCTCCAATATTGTGTTTCTCATACCATCCTCACCATCTAGACTATCATGTCTTAAAACCCTAGGGCATCTAGTAGTATCTGATCCATATTTCTCTCCATCCCTGTAACCAGTGCCTCTACCTCCCACTACTCTAATAGTCCCTATAGTTAAATATGGTCAACCTACATCTAATCCATCTATTCTTATATTACCCCAATCTATGCCTCCTATTGGTTCACTTGATCTAACAATGATGTTATCTGGGACAATAAATCTACCATTTTTATAACCCTTCAAATAATTTGACCCTGTAAGCATGAAACCTATCATTACAAATATATTATCTCCCATCACAAACTTGATAAATGAATTAAATAACCCCTGATGCCCCTATTATTTCTATTTTGCCTCCCATGTTTATGTGGCTAGTAGACATTCCTTAACCATTGACCATGTCGCCATCTTCACAACCATCTTGATGCACTTCCTATCACCATCATCCTCTCCAAAGCTTGATCCCCCTTCTATACACACAATTACCAATCAATAGTATAGATGCATTTCATCACTTACCAAAAAATAAAAATCCCAAAACCTTCCCAAAAAACTTGATATTCTACATTCCATATTCCCTGAGGCATTTTCATCACCCTTCCCTCTACAACCAAAAACCCTTCCTATGGCTCCCATTCTTCTCACAATTCTTGTACCTTATCCTACAACCTTCCCCTCACCTCGTAACATGGACACACAACCTCTCCTCGACTACATGCCCACCTTTCAACATCACCTAGCCCCTCAACTTACCTATTCTTACCTACACGACCTCTACGCCATCACCTCATCTTCTCCCCACACTCCAACCCATGATTTCACCCATCATGACACTTAAAACCCTCATTCACCACACATTCATACACACATACATCCACAATAAAAATAAAAACCCATAATAACATCTATATATGGTTTCTAATCCCACCTTGGTGTCGAACATCTTGCCCCTCCTCCTCACCATTCTGTGCACCTTAATTGTCTACCATCCGTCTATGCCACAACCTCTCTCTCACAACATAGATGATGCTATCGTCAGTGCCATGCATGGATTCCTAATGTATAAGTATGTGGATAGATGATCCATATACCCACATTTGAAGAGCTTGTACAAGCTTTTTAAACTCAACCACCCATCTCAATTATCTAACTTAACACATAGCAATAGTGGCCACTTGTGTAATAAACCCACACAAGTTTCACCTTCGCTTCAGACAATAAAACTTGTCTTGTAATGATGGTGGTCTTTTGACAAATATCCTACATAGCTCTTGATAAAAGTCTCCTATTAAAACTTGGCTTGTAGTGATACTTTTTACCATTTCAGTCCTACTACCCCAATCTGCCACCTCACATTCACAACCTAAAATCACTCTTCACCTCTTCCACTAAAACCACCTCCTTTATATCAACTCCATTTTTGGTGCCTCTATCTTATTTTCACTTTCTATTTATTCACCTTTCTCCCTCTATAACTATTAATCCCAATACATATAGGATTATTCCACTCATACCATTCCATTGGCCTTTGGTCCTCTTCACACTCCATCGACACATTAGTCACCTAATCTTCTTGACCAACATCAAGGCATCACCACCAACCCCATCCTTCATCAAACATCTCTTTGAGTTATCATGACACTCATATATCCTCCATTCGAGACCCACAGTTCTCCTAAGCATGTGTCCTTGCTTGGGATATGTCTCAATATTGTGACTTTCTTTAGTTACGGTTGATTCCCCCTTGGGATGTTTCAACAACCATGACACCTTCTTTCCTAATTCCTATGCATATGTCTTTGCTAGGGGCATTATCTATCTCAATCATGTCATAGCTCATCCATTTTACCACTCTTCTAATACTCTATTTCATCTTTATGTCTCTTTTTCCTCCCATCATCCTTCCTATTTAGGGAGAACTACATCAGACTAAGGTCTCTTAAGACTATGTAGGCAGTGCTTGGTCACTCATAGTGCCCAAGGATAGCTTAGCATCACTAACCAATCTTTCCCTTTCATCCCTTGGTCACTCGATCACATTATTTTTCCTCTATCCACTACTTATTACTCTCACTTGACACACTTTATGAGATACACCCATAATTATAATTATCCAATCCTTATCTTTTTAGCATGATGCTCTCCTAGCATATGTCCTTTCTTAGGATATCTCAAAAGCTCATGGCATTTATCACCTTGGCCCATAGCTCTCCTTGGCATGCATCTTTGACTGGGATACATCAAAATCTTGTGGCCCACTTCATCAATTTGTTTGATCCATAGTTCTCCCTTGCATGCATCCTTGCTAGGGATATATCAACCAGCTTATGGCCCAATAATCACATTCAAGATTGTAACTCTCCCTGGCATGCATCCTTGCTTGGGATATGTCAAAATCCTATAACCTCTTGACTTATCACTCTGTTGTTTTAGTTGATTCCCTCTGGGATGTGTTGATAATTGTGAAATCATCATCCTCAATCCCTGTGCATATGTCTTTTCTAGGGGCATTGTCAAAGTGTAGATCACTACACATATCATATTCATCTTCTTCATCATCGATCTCAAAACTATCATTCCCTTGTCTAATCATCTCATCTATAGTTCTTCGTTCAAGTGGCCATCCATCTCTTTTTTTTTGCATGTCACCTCGAGGGGGCATCCTACGTCCACTAATTTTCTAATACCCATCCATTATTGTCATTCTTTTTTGAAAGACCATTATTCCATCCAATCATAATACCATTTCAAAGACAGGCAAAATGTATGTATCTAATTATGCTTGCCAAAACAAATTGTTAAATTATGTTTAATCTCATCTAATATCGACACTTAATCCCTATATCTTGTATTAGCATCCCTCCTTTCATCCCCTTAAGTAAATTAATTATTTATCCTAATTACATGAAATATCCCACTTCTCATATATTCATATTTTTCTAATATCCTAAATTCTAATTTACCGCACTTTCCACATAATTATTAATTTTATAATTCTTTATTCATTTACTATTCTAATCACATGTTTCTCCCCCAAAAAAGGTCTAGAGGCTTCCAACCCCTAGACCCTTCTCCCTTCTCAAATTTGAAATTTGAGATGGAGACCTCCCCTCCAATCCCTTCCAAAAACCTCTTTAAATATGGGCATGCCTAGGCATGGGCCAAGAATAAGGAAGAAATCCAAGTCTATGTTGCCTTCATTGCACTAACTCTCATCCTCTCTTGTGTCCATCATATCATCAAAGCATCCATCAAGTTGTCCATCTTGAAGTCATTGTCAAGCAATCCAATATCAAGTCAAGTATAATTTGAGAATCCATCAAAAAATCTTAGAGGGGATCCAAAGAGGAGCAAGGTGATGGTAAGAAGCCCGCTATTATTTCCATTCATTCCTTATATCCTCTCTTATTAGTGATATTTGTAAGGATTTGAGTTAGATTTAATAGAAATTTGCATACATAGTGAAAGATCCCAAAATATATTTGGATGCAAATTCTTTTCAAAAAACTGATTTCAACTACTTGCAGGCATTTAAATCAAATTGACAATGATATAAATCTGAATTCAATTGCTAATATAGTCCAGATATCATAAAATAATACAGATGTGGTCTTAAAACAAAATTATTATAGCAAACTAACAAACTAGAATAAAAAACTTGGATCTGTGTGGCTTGGCCTGCTGTGTCAAAAAAAATAGTCACCGACGTCAGTTATTCTGCCAACGTTGGTCGATACAATGCCGTCATCAGTTTCCTGTGTTTGATCTCTAACTGCCTGTGACTGTCTGCCTGCCGATGTCGGTCATTGATCAGCCGATGTCAGTCTTCCTACCGCTATCGGTCACTTATCTGCCGATGTCGGCCTCTGTAATACCCTGCGGCTTGCAACTGCGAACTGTGCCCTTCTTCCTTGTTCTGAATCCACTGGTACGCCCTGGTACCAATCTGTGTGAATTTTGTACAGCACCTGATCTAAAGATATATATATATATATATATATATATATATATATATATATATATATATATATATATATATATATATATATATATATATATATATATATATATATCAATCTCAAATCAAATCTAATGAATAAATACCTGGAAACCTCTGCATATGCTGAACCCCTGATATACCCAGTGAATGACATCTGAAGCTCCAGATCTGATCAATATGCACAACCTGAATTCTATCATGAATCCACCCCTAAAAAGTACTGGGTTTTTGTCCAACTCTTCTCTAATCTGCTGAAGGTTTGCGTCCTCAGAGATTTTAGCTGAATCACAAATTCAAGCTTCACAATACTCAGAATATTTTAGCAACAAAAGATATTCCAAATGCTTTGCCCTCAACTTATTTTAAAGGCTCCCAGGAAACTTCTAGAAGAAGTCAACTTTATTTTATTATGCTATTTTATTTATTTCCATAATAATTAAATTAATTAATTAAAGTTATCCTTTTGAAGCAATCTTAATTTTTGGACAACTTAAATTAATTAGATTAATTAAACCATTTTAACAGAAATTTGGGGACATTACAATCCTTCCTTCCTGGAGATTGCTTGTCCCCAAGCAATTCGCTCCTGATACCCAACACCAACTTCCTGGATTCCATATTATTCTCAAAATTTTGCAAACTCTTCTATCAGAAACACCATGCTGCAAAATATCTGTGAATAAATTCTCCTTATTTCTCCTAGAGAGTAGTGTGATAATTCTCAACATGTAATTAGCAAATTCACCATCACATACCTTAGTCTTCGCAAAAGACCACTGCGCTACTTTGATTACCAAGCTCTCCAAATCCCCATAAGAATGATGACTCATAATTGGGGGTGAAAATGTAATGCAACAAATAGAATCATTTACCTCATCACCCATAAAATGAGACTCCATTCTGTGAGATGGCCCCTCCTTAGGTCCTCCATCTTGTGCTACCCTCAAGATAATCTTCTTTCCCCCAGAAAGGAATTCTAACTGCATACGGTGGCGATCAATAATGTAACACCCAATACCCTATAACCACTGCATGCCCAAGACCACATCATAATCCTCTAAAGGAAACACATAAAAATCATTGGTCAAAGTGTAATCCCCCATCTGAATACTAAGCTGTGGAATCTATTTGGTACAACCCAAAACTGCACCATTTGCCACCTTTACCCCAAAACCACCAAACTTCTCATATTGTAATGCATGCCTTCCCACTAACTTCTAGTCAATGAAGTTATGTGTAGCACCTGTATCTACCAAGCTCACAACCCACTTACCCTTAAGTGTACCTTTCAATCGAAAGGCATGAAAGTTAGGATAACTGGAGAGGGTAGCCATAATTGCTTTGGTTGATGCCAAAGGCTCCGGGGTGTCTAACTCCAACTGTGTCTGAACCTACTCAATATTATCCTCAATGTCCGTATCAAGAACCTCCTCATCTCCACACTCAGAGTTACCTCAATCAAATGAACCTTTCCTTTACCCATGCAACGGTGTCCTAGTTCCCATGGATCTTTGTAGGAAAAACATAACTTTTTCCTCCTCAAGTCATTCCTAGTCTCCTGATTCATCCAAGGATTTATAGAGGATGACCCTTCCTTATTTTGTGGTGCATTGGCCTTCTGTATAGGCCGAGAGTCCGTGGCTACTTTCTTATCACCCTGATAAGAAGTGGGAACAATATCTAGTCTCAATGTCACATCAATGGCATCCTTAAGAGTGGGTGGTTGGAAAGCACGTACCAGTCCCTTAAGTCTATCCTATAATCCCTCAATAAATAACATCACACTCTATCTCTAAGGCATATCATGTACCATAACCGCAATACGCTGAAACTCATTAATATAAGCTTCTGCATGACCACTATGTCTAAGATGAGCCAACTCCCTGTAGTAAAGTTTTGTATCCTTACGATCAAACCGTGCAATGAGTCACTCAGTGAACTCAGCATAAGAGTGAACTAAGGCGTGATCCTGGGTGACCAATCCATGCTGCCACCAATCATATGCAATCCCCTCTAAATGCAACACTGCAAACTGAATGGCCTCACGCTCAGGCATGGGCCTCAAAGAAAGATATATGTCCAGCTTGTGGACCCAAGCTCTTGCACTAGTCTCTCCAGAGCCATTATATGGAGCCAATGTAATCTTCCTAGTAGCTCTATTGAGGTCATGATTATGTTGTTGTTGTGGTGGTCTATTACCTCGATCTCCCCTAAATCTGGTTGTGTCTCTATGCTGTGCACAATACTAGGGAAAAGGAAAAACCTCCCTAACCTCTGGGGGTAAAGCTCTCCACTCTGTTGTGGCTACCAAAATGGACTCTTGGAACCCAATCTCTGGTGGATCCACCTGTACTAGTTGTCCACCTGGTACAAACTAAGGCAATAATGGTTTATTTGGAGTAGGTGTATGATGATGATTTCACCTAGATGAATGACGGGAGCTCCCCATTGAAGAATGGGAATGGTGACTATGCTGACTGGATTGATGGGTATGATGACTACTTGTCACTAAAACTGATCTATTCCTCCTACCTCTGTGTCTATCCACCTCTAAATGATCCATGGTATCCTGTAATCGGTTTAAAGCCTGAACAATCCTGGGCTGGGTAGTGATGAGGGTCCTCACATCTCTCTTTCTACCTCATCCTGATTTCTATGGGCATTCCTCTGTTCTTCAGCCATGATAGGTTCCTGTTCTAAACCCAACTCTCACTCGTACTGAGCTCTACTACGTGTAAAATATCTATGGCTTATATCAAATCTTCCAGGATGCATAGAAATAAAATATATTTACCCTTACAAGCTGGCAAGATGCATGGCTCTGATACCACTGAAAGATCCCAAAATATATTTGGATGCAAATTCTTTTCAAAAAACTGATTTCAACTACTTGCAGGCATTTAAATCAAATTGACAATGATATAAATCTGAATGCAATTGCTAATATAGTCTAGATATCATAAAATAATACAGATGTGGTCTTAAAACTAAATTATTATAGCAAACTAACAAACTGGAATAAAAAACCTGGATTTGTGTGGCTCGGCTTGCTGTGTCAAAAAAATAGTCGCCGACGTCGGTTATTTTGCCGACGTCGATCAATACAATGCCGTCGTCAGTTTCCTGTGTCTAATCCCTGACTGCCTGTGACTATCTGCCTGCCGATGTCGATCGCTGATCGGCTGATGTTGGTCTTCCTACCGCTGTCGGTCACTTATCTGCTGATGTCAGCCTCTATAATACCTTGTAGCCTGTAACTGCGAACTGTGCCCTTCTTCCCTGTTCTGAATCTGCTGGTACGGCCTGGAACCAATCTGTGTGAATTTTGTACAGTACTTGATATGAAGATATATATATATCAATCTTAAATCAAATCTAATGAATAAATACCTGGAAACCTCTGCATATGCTGAACCCCTGATATACCCAGTGAATGACCTTTGAAGCTCCAGATCTGATCAATATGCACAACCTGAATTTCGTCACGAATCCACCCCTGAAAAGTGTTGGGTTTTCATCCAACTCTTCTCTAATCTGCTGAAGGTTTGCATCCTCAGATATTTTTGCTGAATCACAGATTCAAGCTTCACAATACTCACAATATTTTAGCAACAAAAGATATTCCAAATGCTTTGCCCTCAACTTATTTTAAAGGCTCCCAGGAAACTTCTAGAAGAAATCAACTTTATTTTATTATGCTATTTTATTTATTTCCATAATAATTAAATTAATTAATTAAAGTTATCCTTTTGAAGCAATCTTAACTTTTGGACAACTTAAATTAATTAAACCATTTTAACAGAAATTTGGGGACATTACACATAGATCTATTTGCTTAAATTTTATGGGGATCTAGTAATGCTTATGCTCACATTCCTAATGAAAAAAGGAAGAAGATAGATAAGAAAAGTAAAAAATACATGATGATTGGATATAGTGAGGAATACAAAGCTTAAAGACTATGTAATCCTGAAATAGAAGAAATTTATATCAAAATAAATGTGTGGTTTGATGAAGATATTGAAAATGATTATATTCCTTAATCATCTTTCCTTCCAATTCTGACCATGGAAGATGAGCCTATTTTTTACTGATGATTCAAATAAAGATTTGTCTTCAACTACAGGAAGAGCTCAAAATCAAATGAAAACATCATGTGAAAGTGATAAAAGGAACATGGGAAAGACAAGGATCATTGAGGAAATATATCAAGAAGGCCCTAAGAATTTATTTTCTAACTATGCTCTTATGACTAGAGTGATGCAGGTGGATAATCCAAGCACATATGAAGAAGCAAAAGGAAAATCCAAATGGGATACAACTATGCAAGATGAATATGATTCTCTAATGAAAAATGACACTTTGGGAGTTATGTGTTATTCCAAAAGAGAAGAATTTAGTTGGCTGAAAATGGATATATAAAACAAAGTTCAGATCAAATAGAGATGTGGAGAAGCACAAAGCAAGGTTGGGGGCCAAAGGATTCTCACAAAAATAAGGTATTGATTTTACCAAAAAATTTACTCATATTTTTAAGATGACATCCATTCATACAATAGTTTCTTTAGTTACAAAAATTGGATAGAGAATTATCAAATGGATGTAAAAAGTGCTTGCTTACGTGGTGACCTAAAAGAAGAAATTTACATGCAACAACCACCTGGATTTGTTAAACCTAGTGAAGAACATTTAGTTTGTAGATTGAAAAAGTTATTATATGGCATTAAATAAGTACCAAGGGCATGACACTCCAAAATAAATGAGTACTTTCTAGAAAAAGGATTCACAAGAAGCAAAGTTGATCCAGATATGTATGTGAAGCATAGTGATGAAAAAATTGTTATTGTTGTGTTGTATGTTGATGATTTAATTATTATAGAAGATCATATCCAATGCATTGTAGACACTAAGGATAAACTTAAAAAGGATTAAGTGACTTAGGCATAATGCATTACTTTTTGGGTATGCTAGTATGGAAAGAAAAAGATAGGATTTTGCTTTCTCAAACCAAATATGCCCTTGATGTATTAAGACAATTCAGGATGCTTGAGTGTAAACCAGCTAGTACACCATGTGAAGTTGGATTGAAACCGAGTGTTAAATCCAATCTAAAGGAAGTATATGGAATACTGTATTGACAATTTGTTGGTAATCTCTTGTATTTGACTATTACTATACTAGATATAGCATATGTAGTTGGCATTGTTTCAAGGTATATTTCAGATCCTCATGTTAACCATTGGAAAATAACCAAAAAGTACATCAAAGGTACATATCAACTTGGAATTTAATATAAACAAGGAGATGAACCCATTTTAGTGGGATATACAGATTCAGATCATGTAGGTGATGTAGATGATAGAAAATCAACTTCAGGATATGTATTCCATTTTGGTTCAGGTCCAATCTCATGGAACAACAAGAAGCAGGCTAAAGTGTCTCTCTCATCTACAGAGGCTAAATAAATTGGTTATTCGAAGGCATCCCAAGAAGCTATGTAGCTAAGGAGACTATTGGAGGAGGTTCATCTACCACAAAATCACCCAACTACTATATTTTTTAACAATCAAAGCACTATCAAGTTGGCAAAAAATCTTGTATTTCATGCTAGATCAGAACATATTGAGGTGCACTATCACTTAGTTCATGACTTAATAGATGAAAAGGTGGTGGAGCTAAAGTTTTTTGGAATTGAAGATCAAGTTGCAAATATATTCACTAAAGCATTATCTTCAGTTAGATTTGTCAAATTTAAAGACATGTTACATCTTGTGGATGTTTCTCTTCAAGTACATATGAAGCCTTAGGTGAAATATTATAAATGGGTACCTAATCAAAGTAAGTTGTCGGGACCCATATTAGAATCTTGTAACCCAAATAACAATTATGGGGTGGGTAAAGGAGGTGGGGTCGGGGGCAGTCGGAGGGGGACGGGGGTGTGGGAATAATGTTTATTCCACATAGATTTTTTTTGTCTTCTTTTGGAACCGTTCACTTCCTCTAGGTTGTTCCCTCTAGAGTCTTCCCTCTTTAGATCATTTTGAATCCTTTCTAGAATATTCCCTCTTTTAGACCTTTCCTATCTAGAATTTTTCCAGCTTCTTCTACACTTCTCTACTCTTCTATAAATTAACCAATCCACCACGCTCACAAATCAATCCAGCAGTTGTATATTCTGTATCATTGTGTTAATAAATATTGTTTTCTTTTTATATCAGTATGTGACTGAATAATTTTGAGATAGAATGCGATGGGAATGAGAAATTTCTTTTGTAGATTGTAATCAACCCAAGATTATAACCAGGTTGTTTGATGCTCGATTGTTTGAGTCAGAAAAGGTGTTTTTATTTCTAACTTTCAGTTCAGAGTTACTCAATATCTCTGTATCACGCCTACTTTCTTAGCGTTTGCCTTAAATTCACTAGAAAGAGGTTAAAATGCATCAAGTAAAACAAACCAGAATAGTTCGCTCTACTTCAACGGTAAGCCTTAATAGCATTATGCGACCGGGAACAGGACTACAAAGTTATATCTCTAAAACTCTTTATCATGGTAATCATTCAATTTGTCTCTATTTTCTATCATCATCAATTGAATGGATATGTTGGGAGATTCGACCTATTTTTTTTTCTGTGCAGTACTTTGACTTGCAAGAAAAAAGGGCGTTCACTGTCAGCTTCTGTCAATTCTTTGTACGAATTAAACACAAATGAAAATGCATCAAGGAATTTAAACAAGGCATTACCTGCAGTCTGCAGATGCTGAAAATGATAATCATGATCGCCTACATAGTTTTTTTGCAGTATCAATCATGGGGAAAATCCCCAAAATATCTGCACCATCAATTGTCGCAAAATCTCCCAAAGTAGAGAGTATGAAAAATGTTGCAACTAGTCTCGTAAAAGTTGCCAAGAAATATATTACTGCAAAGGAATGTGAATACCCTTTTAGCATTTAGAATGAAAGGAGTTGTAAAACAAGTAATTCGTAATCTATATGCTTCTTGTACTTCTACTGCAGTAACAACCACTCCATGCAGTGAGAAGAAAGTTGGATAGAATGCAAGTAATTCATAATATTACTAATAATCCAGTAAAAAGTTCTAAACGTAGTGAGAAGAAATAGCCTAAAATGCACTTGATTTATAATAGAGTCAATTCTACTCCAACCACCACCTCTATCCGAACCATTGAACTATCACCCTATAAGACACTTACGGAAGATATTAAAAGCCCATCTCAGAAATATGGTTAAACATTTATGGCCATTTTGTTTTGTAGGTAACGTCTTTAGTAAGTCCCCAAGAACAGACTTATTGACACATCTTTCAGAGTTTTACTCTGAAGTGAAGAAACTTGCATTATATGTGGTCATAAAGACTATGCGAAACCATCCAACATGGCATTTAAACATGGTAGCATTGCAGGGAATGAAAAGGATTGCAAACAGACTCAACATGTCAAGATTCATTTTTATTCTAAATACAATGGCCACACAAGATACAATGTGCACAAGGCATGGATGCCAAAGAAAGTATATAATGAGAAAGTTAATCTCATAGATCAAATGGATTAAAAAAAAAAAATGTGACCATGTGAACCTTGTAAACCCATGACCAATAAGAATCTGACACATTTTAGTTCAGATTTGAAATAAAAAAATAAAAAGGGAAAGACATGAAGAATAGGTGAAGGCATACACTATTTGATCATTCTACATAACAACAATAGAGAGAAAGCACAATTATAAAGGTAGATTGAATAAACTAATGCATTCACACAGTTTGCAAGGGTAATTAAATAAAAAAACTAACACTTACTACTTTGTTACTTATATTTTCATTGATCATGATAGGTGGATGTGTGACATTCTTAGATGTCTTGACAACCAAAATTTCATATGTATGCCATTGGTGTTAGTATAGTCACAAGGAAATTTATGTATGGCCACTTCTTGCATGTGTATAATAAAGAGTGATTGCATCTTAATAAAGAATTATTAATATTTATGATTAATAGTACAATCACAAGAGAAAATGTGAGCCAATTAACATATGCAAACAAAAAATGTGTAAATATGGTGTAGGTGGGAGGTACAATCAGTGAATTTAATGGCTGCCTCACTCCACAACTATGATCTCATTAATGCTTAACACACAAAAAAACACAAAATATAAACAAAATTTTATTTATTAAATAATTTATAGACAACATTATATTCAAAATTGCGATATTAATATCAAAGTCTCATGTTATACTTGCAAGCTTAAAGCTCTACTTCTTCCTTGTGATCACTCTTGCTTTTTATGACTTCTTGAAACTTCAATTCACAATCTAATTCTCCAAAACTATCTCTTGCTCAATCTTTACTCTCTTTTTATTCGTCCTATTTAATAAATCTTATTCAACACTTATATGAGATCCCAATCCTATTTCTTTTGCTTGAATTTGGCATTCTTGTGCTTTCTTTGATTGCCCATGATTTTAGGTGAATAGTGAACACATGCATGAGTTATCCTCCCCATTATATAAAATAGCTTAAATTTATCTTCAATAGCTTTCTAATGATATATTACACACCCAATTTGGTATCGTCATGTAAATATTTTTCATGCCGCCTTCCTCATTGTGTTTACGATAGAATTATGACTGCAAAGTAGTTGCATTATGCCATGTCGAATGACCCAGTGTTTTCATACTATTGACACTTGGATTTACACCCCTGAGGAGATGCCTAGACCTCCTCATCCAAGTGTCACAATGGAAACATCCCTCTTGTTTTGGGTGACAATGTTGAGAGATGAATCTCTAGAAGGGCTAGTTTCCTTGATGCACTCTTTGAAGCACTTCCTTACCTATCAACTTGTGGATGAAAAGGGTTAATAAAATAACTAATAAAACCAAAAAATCTGATGCATGAATGTATAATCTCCTCCTATTTGATTTAATATTTACTACTTAAAGACAAATAAAGTTCTCTCACACAATACTCACAACTCAAAATGCATTGTCACATCAATGTTTCATATGTTAGATTTAAGAAGGTATTTGATACTTAGGAGATTAATGGATGATTCCATAAGGGAATACAGTCATAAAACACTTCTAAGGCACTTGTATACTTATAAAATAATACTAAAAAAGACCTGTAACAACATCCTTTCTACACACTTGGTAGACAATCAAGGATAACATGTTAGAAAAGAAGATCTTCTACTAGACAAGACCAACAAGATTGCACTAACACTCAATTTCACAACATGTGAGTAGGAAAAAACACTTGTTCATTTCTTTAGGAGTTTTTCAAGTATAAAATTGGCTAGGGTTTCACCATCAACCAACGGAGGCTACCAAAAAGAAGCAAAAGAGTCCATATTTATAGCTTTTGAGAGAGAGACAAGGCAAAGGAAGTCCAAAGGTCACTTAAACATGTGTCAATCTTCCAAAAGGAATTAAAATTTTCATGAGAAAGAGACATGATTCAAACCATACAAATTTATGAGGTCCAATGGTCCATACAAGCCATGAAAATTGTGAAAAGTGGCATACAATTCTCAATCCTAACACATAAAACTACATTCATAATTTGTATCTATTTGAACATCCCACCACTGATTAGGGATAGGTCCAATTGTTGGGATAAGAGGAAAGGCCTTTAGGCATGAAATTTCATGCATTGGTTCTAATCCTACTCATTTGGGAACTCTTGGAAAGAGGAAATCATTACCTACAATCTTAAAAACTCCCTTTTCTGCTAGCCTTCACATTTGTCTTCAAAAAGGCCTTCAATTTCTCATAAAAATCCATGGGATGGAGTGAAATAAACTTTGAAATATTATCCATGTCCTTAGACCCCTTAAACTCACCTTAAAAGGACATTTAATTGAGGTTTCCACACTTTTCATCCTTGTGTTCACTATGATAGTTTGATTGGATGAAAGGAGAGCTCTAGTTAGGAAGCTTATAAGTTTTTTTATAGAATAAAATAACCATAATGAGTTATAATATGTCCTTATCTTCCCTCCAAACTTTATTTCATCTCCTCAAACCTCATAAAACTTGCAAAACAAAGAAAATGGTGAGAAAAACACTATTTTTCATGTTGTCCATACATTTCTATACATATCCTTTGTATTTTTTATATCTTGAATGAGTCTTATCCATGATCCAATAGTTTTCCTTTCCAAAGTATGCCATTATGGTGGCTTTCCAAGCTCATTTTCCTCATTAGGTCATAACCAAGGTTTTAGGCAATTCTAGGTCTTAAGATTTATTCATACAACCTAAACATTGAACCTACCTCTAAATTACACAAACTTGATGAAAAGGGACCCTAATAACTTCCCCCAAATCCTCTGGTTCTCATTCATATCCTTAGAAAAGATATGAGTACTTGGAAACACCCATCGAGCTTGTTTTCCTCTCATTTTGCATGTTTAGATTGTGCTAAGGCTATAAATTACCCTCCTATAGGTATATTTGTACTAAAAAATATCAAACATATCTATTTACACCTTATAATCATGTTTTAATCAACCATATATCTTTCCAAGAGTTAGACATGGAGGTAGAGCTCAAAATAGTTCTAGGTCTCTTGAAGGCTTAGTGGGCTTAGCATACCCTCTGCAAGTTTGGCTCATTTGGGATTATTTAACATTTTTAATGTGGCCTCTTACACATTTTAAAACTTTATTCATACTTACAAATCCATAAAATAACCTCTCCAACATTCCCTTCATCACTTTTACTCTCTTTTGCCAACTTGGCCTAGTGGAACCCTGCCAAATTGGACTGTATGCATGCACAATTAGGTCACTCTGAGGGATTGGAGCCTATTTGAGTTTTCCTAATAATCCTTCCACCTTATATACACATCACCCAATGTTTATTTAATATATAAAGGCCTCATCTTAGGTCATTCACTCATTTTTTCATCTTTTGCTTGGTAGACCAAAGTTCTAATTTTGATGAGTGGTTGATCTCTGAGACAAAATAGAGAGATATATACCTTATCCCCATGGAAAAATTATAGTTTTTATAGTTTTATAAGGTCATAATGAGGACATTTACCAAATTTCAAGGTCAGACTCCCTCATTTAGGTACCTAACAAACTCAAAATACATAAAAAAGGGGCTAAAAAACCTTATTTTCTTGCATTTTTGTCCAAACCCCCTTGTGGATAACCTTTCCAAACCAATTTCATGTTTATAATATGAATATAAATATTCCCAACATTTAATTAATTATTATTTATCTTTAGGAACAATCCAAAACACCTTCTCCATTAGCTTTTCAATACATTCCTAGTGAACCAAAGGGTTTCCAAGTTTCTTTGTATGGACTATTGCCAATTTTCCAAATGAGAAAGATATTTGTGCATCATGGGAGGGTATTAGGAATCATATTACATCCATTTTTTATTATTAATCTTATTTAAGTCACTCACACCTTCCTTACACTCGTAGAGGGTTCATGATCCTTTTAGCCCTCCATTTTCCTAAACTCTGCCTTGACTATAACAGTCCTACCTATAGGTGTTAATGGATGACCTTATCTCTCCATGAATCCATGTGGAATGTATTTTATCATTAATAAAATGAAATTTTTTAGTATACCAATGTGTTTGAGTCATCTCACCAAAACAAAACTCTTCATTGTATACTTCTTTACTAGGCACTAGGCTTAATTGTGAGTTGACTGAGTTTGGCCTTTGGAGGATTGTCTGTAGGTCATTTTGTGTGAATTATGAATTAGGAATGGAATTTTAGGCTCTATTTTAAGTCCCAAACATCATTTTTACTCTTTTAATCCATTAAATTCTTCCACATATACTTTAATGCTTAAACAACCCTTCCTTTATCCAAGACTATGTTTATTGCCTATAGGTTGCTTTGTGTGCATTCTTATGGGGTTCTGTTATAGGTTATCACCTTGCTTCTTGAGACTTATTTAAGGTGATAAGGTCACTTTGAATAAATTTTAGTTTCATATAATTTCTCTTCACACATCCTCCTTCTTTATGAGCCTCCAAGTCACTAATGTATATAAGTTTCTCATGCCAATGTTTGATTTAAGGTGTTATGCCCACTACCCTTCTTGTAGGTGAATACAATGGTTCCTTTCACTTGTTTATGATGTGATAAAATATTAAAGACACCTTTTGGATCCAAAAATTCATAATTTATTTAGAGCTCACCTATGTGTTCCATTAGAGCTCAAATAGGGTCTATCTTGCTTGATTGAGGAACCATGTTTTTACCTTGCTGTAGGTTATCATTCCATGCTTGAAGGAGGCTTTTAGGTAGTCTAAGCATGTGCAATGTCTTTTATCATATCTTCAAGGTGACTTATAACCTTTTTTAATCCTTTAAAAACATCTAAAATCACTATCTATTAGGCTATGCTTGCAAGTTCCCATTCACGGTGACAAAATAATTATTTCTTCTCACAGGCCTGTAGACATCACTAAGGTTTCTCAATCATGTTTTGAGAAAGTTTTGAGACCTCAAAAAATCACCTTACCCTTATCCTTTCTTCCCCAAAATTGGTAAGGTCCTTTCTTGTACTATGGGATATACATCTACTAAGTTTAGCACTGAAAAACCTTATGCAAGTGTACCTTCAGAGGCCTACCAAAACTTCTTGGGACTCTATTTTGATAATTTTGGGATAAAAGGCATGAGTTTATCCACTCATCATTAGAAGTGTTATATACCCTTACCTTTCCAACTAACAAACCAAAGAGATTAGTCATGCTTCAAAAAACATGTTATGATCCCAAGAAAGGATTAAATGCTTGTCCAAACACCATGAATCATCTTTTGACCTTCCTGCAAGACCACCTATAGGTTGTTACATGCTGTACCATAGTGAGATATAGTGTGAAAAAGATAGAACCTTTATGATGTGAAACCTATAAACTTCCCTTAGGCATGTTAATGTATATTTGGCAATGCTAGGAAATTTGAGTGCTTGTTCACCTCTTCATATGTCATCAAGAGCATGTAGATGGCCTTTTGGATTGTGTGTAGGTAGAGAAGGTTGATTTGAGAAAGAGTATGTTTGTTAAAATCATCCTAACATACAAAATGTATTATTTTTCACTCTTCAAATGAATTTTCTCCCTCAAAAACACTTTGAAAACAACCTCAAACACCATGTTCAACATGGAAAAACATTTGTCTATACATGGAAATTAGCAGCCAAGGGCATTTCATGACTGAGATGGCTTGGAATATGAACATATTATCAAGTTCATACCCTATTTATCATGGAAAGGAAACTTCACTCAACCTATAAAGTCTTAAAAGAGCCAAAAACCCCTCACTACCGCTTCATACATAAGGAGAACATGCTTATGTATGGAATTGAATTGAAACTAGACATAAAGTTGGCAAATGAAGAGAAACAAGCTTGAAAGCTACTCATTAAATTCCATGGTGAGATTAAAACATGAGAGGGGGTAGTGATATGGCTTAGGAACTTGTGAAACATCATTTCATAGATGTATGAAACCCCTACAGAATAAATACTCAGCATACAAGAAACACTTTAGCTGAAACTGCTCATAGTGACACCTCTTGCATCATAGGACAAAATTTATCATCCAAAAATTATTAATCATGTAACCATGAATGGATACCATCTTATAAATAAGTAGACATCTTATAGAGTAAATATCACCAATTATTTCATATGTATTTGGCATAAATTGAGCAAAACCTATAGGGTGCACCAAACAGATATCAAATCTGCACAGTCAACTTGTTAGTGATAATTTCTCAATTTATTTATATTAAAATTAAGGTATTATCCTTTAAAACAACCTCCCAAAACATTTTTGTCTGAAATTGCTTGTGCTTCCCATACTGAGCAAAAACCTGAGGGTCACTCTAGTCTACCAAGAAGAGCAAAAAAATGCAGAATGATTTTGACATCAAAATGAATATTACAAATGAAACCAAGAATGTATGTGAGTTTTATAAATATTATCAGACTCCCCATAAACTTCCACATGTGGCACACTTCCCAAAAATCTGTACAAGTGCCATTTTCCATCTTTTTAGTTGATTTCTATAATTTCAATTAGGGAGCCTGCAAGGATCTGATGTAAATTATAATAAAAACATCTAAAATAAAATTCTAGATGTTTTACATGGAATTGAGACACCTAGGCACCTTGGGACATGTGCCAAAAGCATTAATAACTCTTAAAATGACCCCAAATGGACAAAATGACTAATGTAACCAAGACTAAAGCTAATGTGATCTTAAATGACATCATGTAACAATTATAACTCCTATGAAAATATATTATGACCCCTTTAAATGTTTAAAATCAAAAAATTTACCTAAGGGTGCCCAAATTTGACCAAAAGTCAAATTTAGTCAACATATACCACATGTTATTCCTCATGGACATGTGGGAACATCTAATTTCATTTACAATCTATAATGCATCCATCTACATCTTCAGTTTACTCAAATATAATTAAATATTATAATTCTTTCACCAAAGTGGTCCCACCATTTATTTGTGACCTAAGTAGGTCGTAATTGTGACACTTTTCACCATCTTGTGCTCTTGAACTCACTCAACTATCTAACTATTCTTTAGGATGAAATCAAAAAATATGACCTCATTATCATGAAGTTAAATTTTATGGTCACCATTACGCATCAAACCATCATCCCATGAAATAAGGACACTGTGATACTATCACAGGTATGCTAGAGATGTCTTGTTCACACTATCTTAAATTTAATAAACACTAGACTATCACCCATAAAATTCATTTTAACTTTGACCAAGCTCTAAAAAAATATGCAAGTCTTTTCTTGTGGCCTTATATCAATTGCATATGGGAGTCAATGTATCAATTTTAATAAAATAATGAAATAGCGAGACAAAAAAATTAATGGATTTGATGAAGACATTTTAAATCCATTTTTTAGTCTATATAATGGTTGAATTCCCCTAGAAAATTAGTTTTGTAATTATCCTTTAACAAATAAGAAACTAGAAAAATAAACTTTTCTAATTTTATTTTCAAAATATAATGTATTTATCAAAGCTAATGTCAAAACTTTAGAACTTGGAAAAATATTTAAATTATTTTACAATACAAATTAAATAGGAAGAGGTGATAACAATAGATCCCTATTTACTATTTTAGAAGAAAAATTACTCACATTAATAAGAAGCATCCATCTAATATCTCAATGGAAGTTGATAAAGTTCATCTAGTAATAATTTAAGTAGGGTCATATATGTCCAAATTTTAACATTTATCATGCATAATAAAAATAAAATCTAATTTCAACTATTTATACTTTTAATTTTTTTTTCAACTTATTCATAGAGAGGCCAATGGTTTTGGGATAGTTACTCAACAAGGATATAATACTATTGTGTTTATGGGTCAAATGTTGTGTAATAAAACAAGGGCACTAGCACTAAGTTCCTATGGGAAGAGGGAGAAATAGTTGAGTCAAAGACATTTTTAATCCATATGTTAGTCAAGACTATTAATTATAAAATGTGGTTGCATAACATGTTCCAAATTATTCCAAACACTTGTATAATATATGAAAACATACAATCTTGAAAATTAATTATTTTCATAAATCAATCTAATAACAAATTCATTTATTCACAATCAATTCCAACCACAAAAGTGGACAACAACTATTTTCTAATGGGAATAATAATCTGCTATTAAACTAAAAGTGGCCCAGAATGATGACTGCTAATACACAAAGGTGAGTAGCATTGGTACATGTCAAGGAAGGTACAAATAAATACAATAAATTAATTGTTAACCTCTTAATTATAAATAAATTAAAAAAAAATATTATACAATTTTTTGTAAGTAGGAGATGAAAATTCAATTGAAATTTAGAAAAAAAACTATCCACCTCTACAAAAGTGTCTATTCTATAGCCATTGTTTTGGTTACAATTAAAGTAAGAAATAATAATCTAATAGTTGACCTGATGGTGCCAAATCAATGCAACACCCTCAAAAGTGAACTCTTCCTTTTTTTCAGTTATGTTGGTAGAAACAGGAGCAATAGAAACCACTCCCTTGTTAATAATTAATGTCATCTCAATTGTAAATCTCAAGAAATTATTTAAGTCACATAATCTCTTGATATAATTCAATTGTTACAATGACATAAGCTTTTGATACAATTTTTTACTAAGTAGGTGCATGAATGAAATGCATGCAACTGTGAGTTGTAAATTCTTGGTGTTGATGTTGATGGCCTATAATGGAGATAATTATCCAATACTTAGAAATCATATTTAATCATCTAGATAATAATATGATCTTGCATTCTTCTGCTCCCTTTCTTTTATTGATTCTAATTCATTAATCCGAGGCCTAAAATTTGTTGGATCTTGTCTAAATGCAATATTTAGGTGCTGACATAAAAGACAAAATATAGTGGAAGTGATGCCACTATTTTAAGTCAAAATTGTGAAAAATAAAGAATATAAACAAATTGAATTCCATAGATAAATAGTAGCATGAAAATCAGGATACTAGATCAAGATTTAGGCAAATAGAGAAAATATGATGACATAATAGATAAATTTGAGTGCATCAAGTTAGGAATTTACAGATAAAAAATTTCATTGTTGTCTGAAGACTCTATGAAGCATTTGCAATATAATCTATAAAAGGTTTCTCCTTGTAAACTATAACCCTATCTACGAAATAGGTGGCCATGATAAAAGGCCACCTATACTTGCAGTTGATGTAGTTGTGGGTTTGGTTGGGTTGTACCAAAAAATTAAACACAAATGACAATACTATTCAGTAAATTATTGTTCTTATAAAGATGCAAAGATAATTTATTATGAACCTATCATCATGGATTAACAAATAACAACAATTAATTTTCTAATAAGAAAAAATTAAATTTTCCCCTTCAAAATTTAGAGATAGCTTCTCCATTCATGAATTTGAAATATTGCATAGGAATAACATTAGCACAACTAGTTTACCCTGCCCATAAATTTAATAGAGTTTACAACAAATAATAAAAACATGTTTTTCCCTTCATGGTACAGTTACAAACCATAATGACCATTATATCATTTTTAAATAATAATAATAATAATAATAATAATAATAATAATAATAATAATAATAATAATAATAATAATAATAATAATAATAATAATAGTAACAATTTATAAGCACTAAAACCCACTAAAATGGCATCTCTAAAATGCAAAATATCATTATTTTGGTGGTAGACACTTGGGGAACTACCCTTTAGTCAGGCATAAGAGTCTTAAAAAAATAACTCATATTTGTGGAGAAACAGTTCCATGTTTCATCTCAACTTTGAACTAAACACCCTTTGTAATCATTGATTGAAAACCACCCACCACACTTTGAAATACATATCGAACCTATGGTTTTGAGGGTTAAAAATAGTTCATAACCAAAAAATGATTCAATTAAGAATTTTTTACAAACATACATATCACCAGTACATAGATAAAGCAGATACGACCCATTTCACCAAGGTTGTTACATAGATTTATTCTATAGTTTTTGATAGACACTGATCCCCATAAATGAAAACAACTATAAAATCTTGTAGAGAACACAAAAATATAAAAAGAAATTATGTAAATAAAATTAGAGCTCAAATTTGATATACATGTTAAATGCCTAAAAGAAAGAAGCCTAAACAAAAGGCTAATAGATGATGTAAAAATATCTTGTAATCCTAATAGAGTGGTGGTAGTGTGAAAACTAATCATATTAATTTAAAACAACCATGTATTCATACTTAATTTAAAACTACCATGTATTCATTCTTAATTTAAAACTGCCATGTCTTCGTAGAGAGACAAGTTTATAGAGTTAAAATTTTAGTTGAATATGGAAGATGTTCACCACTTTTAAAAAGTAGTGTATGTAAACCATCGACACTTTCTATGAATAATGGAAGATGTTTAAAACTTTATTGTGGTGTATATAGAAAGTGGGTACATTTCATTAAATGAAATTTAACCCAATGCACATTTACTTGATAACCTCATAATGAACCACAAAAATAATGGATGACATTTTGTCATGTTAGCCACTTGTCCTCAAAACTACAGTAGAATAAGAAAGGTGCCAACAGAGTTTGCATACATAATATATACATGGATTCTTTGTTTACGATCAATTAAAAACTTATACCCAACCACTCTGATCAACAACATACCAATCAAAAAATATTCTTTACAAAAACATTACTAGAATATAAATTAAAACAAATGGTAGCAACAGGACCAAAGCCAAACTCTAAATCCATTCACATTCTAGGGGAGCCTATTAAAACCACTACCTTTGTGCTGGAAACTAGAACTAGACTCATCCAAAAGTTTACCCCCATCAAAAAGGTCCATGAGCATCTTTGTGCATAAGTTTATTTGACCTTTCCACAAAAATATTAAAAAAAAAATCTTCAAAACCTCAAGGAAAGAATAATTTTAATGTTATTCTCATTTTTATGTATGTGTAGCTTCTATTTCTATGCCTATGACATGGCAAATCAAACATAGACCATCATTTTTTTAGCCACATGAACGAGGATGTGAGGCAATGCTTGCTCCATGATTCTCTTGAGAAGGATGCAAGGCTTATATGAGTGGAATAAAAGGTTTTTGAAAAATTGTTCTTGACTCTAATTAATGAAGATAAAAAGTTATGGAATTTTCATGAATATGAAGTAAAGAGTGGGGTACTCTTTTTGCCAGGAATTCTAGGCCCAATACAAAGACAAGCCATATAGAAAAGTCTGTAAGACTTATGGGAAGGTATTTCACTTTTGGCAGTTTGATAAAGGGGATACTCTACCTCTGGGCTTGCCACAGCTCATGCAAAGTTTGACCATAGATAACCAGTTGCACAAATAACTTGCTATAGGTAAAATTATACACAAGTTTAATATATGGGTTATAAATGAGTATTACTAAATTTTCTTAAATCCCAGGTATTAAGGTTTAATTCATCAATGGGTATTAGTAATTTTGATCTTAGCTCTAATATTTTTTAAGGAGCATTATTATCAGATATGCATAATAGATGCAATTATTCATACCAAGAAGAAAGGGAAAATCACTAGTATATGACTAGACCTGATCATGCCATACATCCATTGGCCATCAACCAAGATAGTTGGACCTACCTGGGAAGATCTTCATTGGTGATCTCCTTCCTTTGCTAGTAGATGATGTTAATGAAAAATTTGTGAACAACCTTTAACACCTCTTTGAGGCACCTTTCTGACCTGACGTTGATCATACTCTTTACCTTCCACACCAAAGAGATTGGAACCATCACCTTACGCATGGAGAGGCCCATGGCCACATCGAAAGCTCGAGTGAACTCCAAAATAGGGAACGACTGATCCAAACAGATGGGATTGATAGCAAAAGCAACTTTCCATATCAAAATATTATTCATCCATAGTATTATGAAATTAAAATACTCAATACTCCACTCACTTAATTCAAAAATTAATGAAAATATGGGGTCAGTTTTCAAGAGATCAATGAATGCATACTGAATGCGATCCTTACAAAATCAAATTCCACATTAGCTATATTCAATGTTAAATCAAAATTGTATTGTTTGTAATACCCATATTTGTGCTATGATTGCAACAAAATAGTCCTCCCTCTATCATGCAATTAAGATAAGTTAATGCCCAACCTCGATCAAAGTGAGGCGGGCAATAGCATTAAAAAAATCAGCCAATCACCTTGCAAGAAATAACTTTTTTTGATTTTGTTTTTGCATTAAAAAACTTGCTACTCTACTTTGTAAAAGTCTAATATTTTCTTATTGGCACACTAATCCATGTCATTTGATTGGCCAACAGTGTGAAAACTAATTCCAAGTTAAAGCTAACTGGGTCCAATAGTCACCCCTCCAGGACCAATAACATGTACATTTTTAGTGGAGTTGGATCTTTGGATCAAATAGTTGATTCTATATTCAATAGAATTAAAAAGTTTTTACATTTTGTTCTACTAGTTGAACATAAATGATCATATATATACACACAATTATTTATGGGTATATGTACAATTCAATGCTTTATCAATGAATATTGACACTTATTTTTTGCAACTTGTCATCTTAAATGCATAGTCAAACACATATCTTAAATTTTTAGTGTTTCAAAATATTCTCACTTTTAAATTTAATATATTTTTTAATGTATCTATTATTGTTGAAAATCAATATATTATAAATAATATATTATTACACAAATAAATAATTAAATTTATTTATTATTTAAATATAAAAAATAATGCATGAATCCTAGTTGAACAAATAACTATTCCATCATTAAAACATGCTCACTGTATAAGACGTATAAGAGGGAGCGTATAGGGCCTTTCCCTCTATTAACCAGTCTGTTTTAGGATTATTGAATCTTTTTTTACTCTGAAGATCCGCAAGAGAAAATAATAGTGCAGTGCATACAGGGGAATTTATGGTGCATGGACCTTTTATTCAAAAACAACTTAAGAACATCTTCTACCATTTTATTATTTAAAATGAAAAGCATATTGTATTAACTAAACCTCCTCAAGATTTTGGGTACAAGGTTATATGGAAACAAAAACAAAAACTGCAACTGGCAGTAAAGCAAGGGATTTTAACATAAAAATCAGATCAGATTAAAGTCTCGCTTTATGATGGCAAGCTAAACGCGGCAACGGGACTCGTGACCTTATGGACTCCATCCGTCCATGTGATCGATCCGTAGCTTGGAGGCAGAGAGGAACTAGCTGTCAAAATGAACGTGACACTGGACGACCGCTTCTCATTCCGCTTTTGAAAGGAAAGTGTGGTCGGCTTCACCACAATACTCACTCCAGCCGGCGCACTTACAGCAACTCTGTATTTTGAAGCGCCATTACCCACGTTCCTGACAGTCCTCCTGTATTTGAACACCTGGGTAGAATTAGAAACAGCAAACACAACCGAAAATGATGGATAGTTAACGTTTCCTAGATCTCTGTCACGAGGGACCTTTTTACTGCAAGTGGCATTGCTCTTGGTTATCGTCCTCATCTGCCGGGGAGTGTAGCTCAAAGCGCACAGAAAATCCACGTAATCCTGCACGCCCATGTCGTAGACGAGACCTGGTGCGAGCGCTTTATTTGGGTCGACGTGACCCGCACCGTGCGCAAAGGGAGTGGAGTCGCCTTGGGTAGAACCGTCGCTCAGGGCTTTCCCTGTGTTGTCGAGAGTGTAGGCCGTGGTGACGAGGGCGGATATGATGGCAGCTGGGCACCAGTTTGGATGAGCGCCCTTGGTTACGGCCGCAATACCGCTCACATGGGGACAGGCCATTGATGTTCCGGATATTATATTGAACTTTACCTTGCGTGTATCGATTTACAGGTTGGAAGGTCCTGCGGCGCGCGTCCAGGCAGCCATGATGTTTACGCCTGGCGCGATTATGTCCGGCTTCAAAATTTGCGGCGTCGCAGAATTGGGACCTCTGGACTAGAACGACGCTACCACGGGCGCAGGCTTGGTCTCAACGACGGTGAGGCCGGTGAATTCTATAGTCGCCGTTGGTGCTTTGCTTGTTTTAATGTAAGTTTTGATCAACTGTCCGCTTTTAAAGCCCACTGCTACAGCCGGAAGCAAATTGCTATTTGCACTGGGAGCTTCGCCTTCTTCTGCCCTATTAACCAATATCATACCAACGCCCCAGTTAGATTTCACCATGTAACCCTTTTCGACATTCGGAGTTGATTCCTGTATCACTCACTACAATTTTGCCTTTCACCTGCCAGGGGTCCAGCGTGTCGTCCAGGCAGAAATTACTACGAATTTCGCTATCGGGGGCATAAATAAGGGGAAAGACTTAACCTTTGGGCAACGCTTGTTTGCTGTACAAGGACTCGCCACTGTAACGATCCCCATTGCCCAAAACTAGAGTCGCCGGGAAAGACCTATCGAGTGTGCTAGCACCCACGGTGGTGACCCAGGGAGCAATATTGTTCACAGTCCTTGCATCTGGACCCGCATTCCCTGTCGAGCATGACACGAAGATCCCTCTCTGCATGGCTGCAAATGCACCGAGTGCAATTTCGTTCATAGCATAATCCGCATTGTGCATCCCTCCTATGGACAGCGACAAAATGTTTACACCGTCTTTAACCGCTCTTTCTATCCCAGCAAGAATATCGGAGCTGTCACACCCTCGAGACCAACAAACCTTGTAAACGGCAATTCTTATAAGCATGAAACCTATCCGTCAGAGGCTCTTCGGAACAGAGATCCAGGAAGCATCAATTATCCGTCCTTTTCGGCTGTGTTTGCTGTTTCTAATTCTACCCAGGTGTTGAAATACAGGAGGACTGTCACGAACGTGGGTAATGGCGCTTCAAAATACAGAGTTGCTATTAGTGCACCCCCTGGAGTGAGCATTGTGGTGAGGCCAACCACACTTTCCTTCCAAAATCGAAATGAGCAGCAGTCATACAGTGTGACATTCGTGACGAAAGGTTTGTTACAGCGTCCGAGCTACGGATCGATCACATGGACGGATGGAGTGCATAAGGTCAGGAGTCCCATCGCCGCGTTTAGCTATCAATCGTAAAATGGGGCTTTCAATCTCTTATAATCACTAGAATTATCTTTCCATTCTTATTATTGTTATTTGAATCACTCGCAATAATTGTGTTTCCATTGAATTTTAAACAGTTGTCCATGTAATCTTTCAATACTGCAAACAAACAAATTTCTGGCTGGCAATCATTGAAATGTACGGCTACTTTCGCTGTTACAACTCATGTGGCCTTGTTTTTTTCCCACAAATTAGAGCAGCTATGCGTTTGATTTGAATACGACTGGCTCCAAGAAGACAAAAGCTATAACGCAAATTTTCCAATTTGGAGAGAATAATGCCACGATTCATAACGCCTTTTTATCTTTTCTTCAAACAATGGAAATATTAGTACAGATATTTCAACTAAATTTATTTGAAAATGCCAAGACTTTTGGATTTTTCACACATTATTTATCATATTTTTTTCATTGGTTGGTGATAAATCATATCAATAGGATAAAATAATATTTTTTCCATAAATTAAAGTAACTATAAGTTTGAGTTGAATATGATAGCTCTAAAAAGATAAAAGTAAGAAAACAAATTTTCCAATTTAGAGAGACTAATGCCACAATGTATAACAACTTTTTATCTTTTTTGGAAACAATTGTAATACTAGTACATAGATATTTCAAATACATTTTTTTTGAAAAATGTTAAGACATCAATCTCAAAGACTTTTCTTTTAGATTTTTCACATATCACAATTATTTATAATTTTATTATTTTCTTCATAAATTTTTTATTAGCCTCTCCCAAAATCATTACTCAGTTTATTCACGTATTTTATTGTTGTGTTCCAAATTTCAATCATTCTCTAATAATATTTCTCTTATTTGAATGGTTTTTATAGAAATGTATGCATGTTTCTAAGGGTTTCGGGCTGTACAGTTTCCAAAACCTGATTTTTTTGGTATAGGGGCATAGCTATTTGAGTCAACAATCCCTTGCAATTTGAAAAATCTATTTTGAAGCAGGGTATGTAGCCCTTTGGACATAAAACTTGCAAACTATTTTTTTGTCAACTCCCTACACCAGTACGGTTTTTGATTGGTACAAGCCATACAGATCAGATTTTTGAAATTTAATACCACAATGTGGTAGAAAACTATTCTAAATTCCACCTCAAACCAGGATGTATACCATCTGATTAGGCTATACAACATTTTGGGTGGCTTAAACAACAAACTTGTAATTTGTCCAGTCAATTTGCATAGTCGTACAATTTTTCTCTATTTGGAGGTTGTATGTTATGAAATATGGAAATATAATCATTGGAGGAGACAAAAAAATGTCCAATATTTCATGTGCATTCGAGGCATATAGTTTTTCATGAGGTTGTATGGTCCTTTGGAAGAGTATTTTCAACCCATTCTAGGTATGGTTTACAATTTTTTAAGTATTTAAATACAAGCTTTGTCATTTATAAATTTAAAAGAATGTTTATGTGGGTTGGTAGAAAACCCTTTTAGTAAGGTAGAGGTGAGAGGTTCAAATCCCTGAAAAAAATATTTTGGAATAAATTTTTTTAGCCAAACCTTCAAATTTAGCAATTCTGTGAAAGTTAACCATAACTAAATAAATTTAGAGGTAAAACTCATATATATATTTTTAAAATAAGCCACATAGGCCAATTTATTTTAAAGGGATGATATTATTTTGTAAAATAGTTTTGATTTTTTTATTCATTGTAATAATTTCTTTACAAAGATTTGTAATATTGTATTTTTAAAAGAACAAATAAAACAGTGCATTTATGCACAATCACAGTGTTTAGTCACAACTATACCTCTGACTCATGTTTATGGGTAAATCCATCGCATTTAATTTACTCAATATATAGCCTAACATAGTTGTAAAAATGACATATGGAAATTGTCCCTTTAAACCATCAGGGAGAAATAAGGTTAAACATTCATTGAGCCATCCCTCCATTTTACCCATTCAAATCAATCGAAAGGTGTAAATCTTAGTAGATAGAAATTCTAATTATATAGAGAAGTTATGCTCACATATGAATAATTCTATTTAAATATGTGCTAATGATTGGTCGAATTTATTTCAATACTAAGTACCATGTATTATTCTCTTTCACGTAATTTATGTTTATTTCATGTATCGTCAGGTATAAAGAGAAAGCAAAGTTATTCTATGTACCATTGGGTATAAAGAAAGGTTTGGTATATCGAACTAATAGTATAAAAAAGGTAAAACCTTAATACCTAAAGTGATAAGCAACCAATCCATCACTTTTTTTTAGATTCTACACAATGGCCAGAAATAAAATTATTTCTTTTAGATTTATATTCTACACGATGATAACTCTGTCACTTGGAAAATAAAAATAAGGACACATTTTTAGAAAAGGTTCCTGAAGCATCAAAACATGCTAAGGATGAGGATCACTGTGATATACTTTGTGTGCATAGAATAGTATATTATATATAGATATGATTTGGGTTGGTAGAACCATAACAAACATTAATTATTCTATGTTATAGAAGAATTAAGAACAACCAATATTACATAGACTGAAATAATGCATTTGAATTAATTAGATAAAAAGTAGCCAAAAAATTACACATGAGAATGCATGCAAGGAACATAATAAGAAATCACATAAGTAACCATAACCACATAATCTCTATTGAACTCTTATAAAAAGTGGAACCTCCTTCTTCTTACAAATAAAAGTATATATAGACATTTCTAGTCTATGATTGTTTATTTTCTCCTCATAATTAGTGCCAAAAGTGGAGTCTCTTCATATTTTAACCTATTATAAGTCATGAAAATAAGACAAAATAGACTTATATAATGATAAAATGATTGTTTAATGCATGAATATATGATAAATATCCTATGCAACTTTACAATCCATGTTCTTATACCAACACTTTCTTGAACTTAAAATGATGTCTCATCTCGAGATAACATCATAGGATCTCTGAGAATGCACAAGTGACCAGAGGCTGAATAAATGGTTAGACCAGTAAGATTCATAGTAATCGCTGAAAGCATCATTTTTTATTTTCATCTTTTGTGCACTACTTAGTTACTTGTTTGGATTTTTAACTAAGTAGCCTACCAACCTACCTCATTTTATGGGTTTTTAATAGGTTGGCATAACCAAGTGGCCATCTTTTACAAGTTTTTAACCAAACTGGACACACTTGTCTTACTAAGTTATCTCTAATATAAAATGTTATACAAAATTTTCAAAATTTGTACTCTATGCAGTACTTAACTTAACAGTGGTGGCATAGATACAGATGATGATTGACTAGAAGAGTCTTTGAACTAGGACTATGTAGCTTTATGATGAGTGATGATCTATTGGAGCTTTAAAGGTGGCTATACGTAAGTGTATTGATAATCTAGGAAACTGCATTGGTGAAAGGAGTCAGATCTATCTTATAGGCATTCTAGTTTAGCATCACTTCTTAGATCAACTACAATAAGGTGCACAATAAATCATGGTAGCCAATGATCTGTTTGAGGTTTGCATCATTAGTTATGCTCAAGGCTGCCTTGGTGTTCATAACCCTTATCTAGATCTCTCCACTCAACTACTCCATCTTATCTATGTGTCATTAAGCTTAGCAAATGATAAAGGAATTACATAAAAGATGACTCTATCGATTCATAAGATTATTGTGCACATTATCCCTGACATTGAATGATTCTTAGAGTGTTCCATCCTTCTCATAATTTGTTGTGTGGCTGGCCATGGTTGATTTGGTGGTGGTGGCTTTTGTAAATTCTACATTGGAATTGGCTAAGGAGCTATCTAATTATTACTTCCAATCCAACAAGATGCATGTGACTTGATAAGCTTGGAGTGCAATAGTGTTAATCATTCCTTGGTACTCTTCCAATAGAGTAATGAGATTAACAGCCTTGAAATATGTTTTAAGAAATAAAGATGTTTCCAAGAAAGGGTTCAAGAGCATGCCATTCTAGATTTGAGTTATCTTTCCAAATCAATACTATTATTTTCTAACAATGCAATATTCTAGTTTAACAAGAGAGAAAATGTTTAAGCAAGTTTTCTAGTTTGTCTTCAACATGTATATCTCTACTGTATAATGATGAATGTTTCCAAAAGAGATAAATGATATACAATAATGGAATATTTCAAGTAATGAAAGTACTCTTTAACCATATACAAATGCAAAAAAATCTAGAAACTACTATAAGTAATGCACAAAACAACTATTTTACTAAAAATAATTCAAACCCTAGCATATACACTACAAAAAACAATGGAGTTTCACTTTGCATAGAAAAGTGCCTTCAGATCAAGCTCAAAGAAGATGTGAAGATCTACCAACTAGAAATCCAAGCTAGGAAGCAATGTAGGAGGAAGGCCAAGCTATGTGCAAGTTGAAGTCCAAACCAAAAGCCAAGAGCAAAGGAAGAGGTGAAGTGAGAACTTGAAACGGTATACGAGCTCTAACCAAGTGAACAAATTAGGTGAAATTCCAAATGTAGAAGCTAGAAGCAAGCAATAAGGAAGCATGAACAACTAAGAGTAACAATGGAGTCTTTAAGTAAATGTGTAGTAGCATATGGAATATTTTATTACTAATCAAGCTCAAGAGTGCCAAGAATGAATCAAGAGATATTCAAGAAGGCATGAGAGTCAAGAGAGGGAATACAAATCAAAAGATAATGTGGAGAGAGAAGAGAGGAGGCTCAAATAAATGAGAAAAAATATATATCCCAACCCTAATTTGCCAAAAGACCAAAAATTAGCCATTTTTGATTGTTTGGGTTCATTTTGGCATTTTTGGGCACATTCTACCTAGGCCATGACCTAAGTTGTGGATTTGGTGAAGGAAACATGTGGCCTATTCCACGAGTTTCCTTCACACAAGCCTTGGGCTAAGTTGGTCAACAAGATCCTGAAAGGCCCTAGGGGGTCTCTAGAAGGCTTGTCTTGTGTGCAAAATGACCAATATGTACTAAAGATATATGGAGGGTAAGAATATGATGAAATAGAGGTCCAATTAGCTAGCATATATCTCAAATAGGGATGAACAAGGTTGGTAGTCTACACGTGAGTCGATGTGTAATCATAGGGAGGAGTAGGGTCATGGGAAGTACAATTACATATGCCCTCAAGGTACAAGCAGTCATTATTCAAATAAACAAAAGAGTGTTATGTAGTAATTGAAAGCCACACCAAATCAAAGGAAAGAGAGAATTGAAAAGATAAAAGGAAATATTAGCTGCACTTATCAATTAAGGATGGTGGTAGAAAAAGTTGACAGCATGATACATGGGTGAGAGTGCAAATGCTACGTAATCCAAAATCCAAATCTAGCTCTAGATCCATCTACATCTACTAAAAATAAAGGACATAAGTGACATCAAATCAAATCATATTATCCATAATGACATTCAATAGGGTGTCAACCCTAGTGTTCTCCCTATGAGGGATATGGGTGAACTAGATGTCCTTGAAGAAAAAGAGCAAATTGTACACTACCTCAAAAAGGGGGAGCAACTCAGAGATAAGGATGGCCCAGACACTAGTGAGTTGAGACATGGCTAATAGTGAGTTAGACAATAACTATACATATCACGTTCCTAACTCATGGACATCGATCAAGGTGGCAATGATTATGTGATACTCAACGACATTATTTGTCTCATTGGCAAGGAAAAAATCATCTGTAATAAGATCATAGCACCACGGGTCATATATCATCCAAGACATAGATGCTAGTCCTAGGTTACCCCAACTACCACCATCTGTGTGAATCACCACTAAGAGGTACACCATGATGGGGTTCGAGGACACATGACTAACAACTGAACAAAGGCAATCTCAAAGTGAAGTGGTGTAAGTGAGATGCATGAGGGAAATAAATAATGAAATCAAGCCATAAACATAGTGGTTGAATAACACCAACCATGGTGAGAGGTAATAAGGTAAAGTGGGGGGATGTTCAGAGAAGACGAAGACTAATCGACAAGACTAGAGCAAGTCCCAAACCACCACAGCCAGCTGATAACCCTACCTATAACCACGATGAATAAGAGAGAGAGGAGTTAGAATGGATCAAATGTCGAAAAGAAAATAAATGATTAACTAAAAGAAGCACAAGTAACTTCTATCTTTGGGTGCCCACGAGATGGGACACGAGCTCAAAAGGTCAATAGGGACCTCGAAGGGTTCCCGAGAACTAAAATGGGACCAGAGTGAGCCCAAGGAAACCTCAAATTAAAAATCAAAGGGCACCATGTGTTTAGAACATTACTAAACCTCTAGAATAGAGGTTTCATAGTTTGAAACATAAAATGGGTAAAACACCTAAAAAGGGCCCACAAAAAGCAAGAAAAAGGAGCTAAAAAGAGAGAAAAGAGGTCATTGTCACTCTTATTTTCACTCTGAGAGAGACAAAGGAGAGCCCATAAGGAACTAAAGCCCAAGTAGAGCAATAAAGATATTAGAGAATGTCAAAGATATAAAGGATGGTCTGAGTAAGCTCTATAAACAATTTTTTTCAAATTTATTCATTTTTTGGGGGTTTGGAAGGCCCTAGACAAATTTTAACTCATTATGAATGATTCAATGAATGAATCAGATGAAATAAGGGTTCAAAACATTGGGCTAGGTAAGTCAGAGAGAATGAGACTAATGGGGGCTCAATCTATGGCCCATGAAAAAAAGGAGGAGGATCCCTAGGGCTCCCCAGGGCATCCTAATGTAGGTCACAACCTGGTTGAGCTAGGTCATGGCCTAGGGTAAGGAAGCCCCAACATAGGCCCCAAGGAACCCAATAGGGCTTGAGAGGTATTGAAAGGGGATGAAAAAGGAAGGGAGAGAGAATAAAAATTTAGGTGGATAAAACACATTGTTTTTACTTGTACTTACTCATTTTTTGGCCGATAGGCTAATCCATTTGCCTATTCACTTGCTTGTGCAGACATGTAGAGGAGTTAGCTACTAGAAGAGGGAGGACCTTCACATGTAAGAGAATGACCAACACAATGAGATGGGTCATGTGAGGTGATCAACTGGGAGAGAGTTCCAACATGGTTAGCTGAGGAGGTAGATGCTCTATTTATAGCAGACCAGGATCACATGTAGAGTATAAGACTTTGGAGGCTAGTACACGTGCCCTCAATATGTTACTCTATAGACTTGGTGAATGTATTGGTGATTGCATGGGTACTCGAGAGGCATGTGTTCCAACTGGGGCCCGAGTAAGAGGCCATCCTTAGCATTGAGGATGTCTACTAACTCTATGAGCCAGAGCTGATGGGCAGAGAGATAAAACTACCACCAGTGTAGGATATAGCATTAACAGAGCTCTACTTGGTGGGACTTTGCCTACAGTGGAATAAACATGGAGTGTATATCACACAGTTATCTCCAATAGTACTCACTCTCAAGACAATGATAATAGGGACTATGGTCGGGAGGCTCTACGCTGGCTAGGGTATAGGACAACTACCACTCATAGATAAGAGTTGTTCAATGCATGAAGGGAGGATAGATATATGCCTGGGTCCAGTATATCCTAGGTGGATTATATGAGTTACTGGATCACATTCGATGTACATTGTTAGGAGTATCGACACAACCCACCTTACTCATGTCCTAGGCTTATGAGAGACTCCTACTGACATGACTTAGGAAACCATATGGAAATAAGGTGTATCCTACACTAGAAGAGGGCATGACATAGGTTGCATGATTTGTAGACAGAGCAAGGCCCATGCAAACCACCTTGGATCCAGACATATTATCTAGCTACATCCATGATCCTTATAGGTCTAAAGTGTGGCCAGAGGATGTCAGGGTAGAGCCCTACTTGGGATGGGAGGAGCTCCAAGGTCCATAAGGGTCATACCGTCATCCAAAGAGATAGGTTTTGGTGAGGCAAAAGAGACAGACACAACCTAGGTGAGCTGGGGTTGAGCGTAGTAGGAAACTGAGGTAAAATGAGGGGGGGAGGTGGTGGAAAGAGGCCACCATAGTGAGGAGGACCACCACCAAGTGGATCAAAACTTCTAGGAGGGTCGTAGAGGCCATCATCATTGCCAAATAAGACAAGTGTATTTTTTAGATATCACTTCATATTTGTACTCGTCCTTAGCAAGAGTCGATATATGACTAACATATATGTTCTCTTTGTGTGTCAGAGTCTAGCCTAGCTGAATCAGACCCTAGGTAGACCTACTATTCTTGAATGTGGTGATGACACCAAGGATAGAGTGAGTGCTGCATCTATTAGGGGGTAGAGCCACATTGTCGATTCTGGTGGGTGGGTGCACAAGCATTTATCGAGCTGGCGAGGGCATGACATAGGATTTCACAACTAAAAGTTGAGTCAGTATGGCATGAGGCATATGCAATAAATTAGAGGGATGATGCAGTGGAGACCAAAGTGTGAATAGTGAGAGCAAAAGTTGAGATCGATCGATTGCAGGCTGAACTAGCCCGAGGGTAGACCAGAGGAGATGAGGCACTTGGAATGGGGGTAGATTGGCTAGCTACACAAGAGGAGACTGTAACATGACTGGTCGAGAGGTAGAGATCGAGATCTCCAATTAGAGGATGATTATCATAGATATCACCTAGTCATGGGCTAACTGAGGTATGCATATATAGCCATGCACGTGGCAATTTTTTGGGGATTTCAAAATGATTTGGGTGGTGATGATGAAGGGTAATGATGAGGTATTTTAGGGATATCATACACATCGTATACATGCCTTGATTTTAGTTATGGGAAGACTCCATGTTCGATGTGCAAATCAAATCAACAATGTAATTTCTGTTAATCTGGGGGCAATAAATTGAGCTTTTGAAGCTTATCTTGTTGTTTTTATTGTAGTTGAGGTGAGTCCTAAAACTTATGCAAAGTGCATGCCACATGGGTGCATAAGAAAACATTGTTCATGAAACAATATAAATGTTGTGAAAGAAGAGTCATTGATTTAAAGAAAAAGTGATTGATTGCTGATCGATCCCAAATAACATGAATATTTGATAAATTTAATTTTCAAATAATAAAATGTGTCCAAATCATACATATACAAAAAGAATGTATTATATATATTTAAAAAAAACACTTACCGAAAAGGTAATAAAAATTAAATATATATTTCTTGCCCCAGCAAAACAACTGCTTGTTCATAAAATGAAAGTACCATAATACTCTCTGGGCAATTCTCCACAACCTTTCCACCTTGGATAGCGTATAATCACAAAACAAGAGACTTGCAAAAACATATACAAACATTTTGGAGTAACGAAAATTATAAAAAATATGAACAGACCACGGAAGCTTCCATTTTTTTAGGTTATTTTTTTTAATATTTGGGGACACGCTATTCGTTTAAGTTATATTTGAGGGTTTAAAAAATAAAAAATTCCAACATTTTCGTCTTGAGCGGTGTGGCCTGCTCGTGGCCCTTGATAGGCGGGGATTTGTGATTCGTGCGACAAAACCCTAATGCGGTTGTCAGGGAGAAATTCGTGCCATTCATTCGTGAAATTCGTGAAATGCGACCGTGGTGGCTGCATTTTCTTCCAGGGGCCCAGTTTTGTGATGCCGCAGATTCTAAAGCCGGACATAATTGCACTAGGAGCCGCGGGACCCTCCAACGCAGACGGGTATACGCGCAAGGTTCAGTTCAACATAATATCCGGAACATCAATGATGTGAGCGGGATTGCGGCTCATCCCGATTGGAGTCCGGCTGCCATCAGATCCGCTCTGATGACCACCGCCTACAATCTCGACAACACGGGAAACCCGTTCCTCGACGACACCGACCCTTTTGCGCACGGTGTGGTTCACATGCACTCCAATAAAGGATTGTTACAGCGTCCGAGCTACGGATCGATCACATGGACGGATGGAGTGCGTAAGGTCAGGAGTCCCATTGCCGCGTTTAGCTATCAATCGTAAAGTGGGGCTTTCCATCTCTTATAATCCCCACAATTATCTGTCCAAACTTATTATTGTTATTTGAATCTCTCGCAATGATTGTGTTTCCATTGAGTTCTAAACAGTTGTTCATGTAATCTTTCAATACTGCAAACAAACAAATTTCTGGCTGGCAATCATTAAAATATATGCTTACTTTCGCTGTTACAACTCATGTGGCCTTGTTTTTTTCCCACACATTAGAGCAGCTACGCGTTTGATTTGAATACGACTGGCTCCAAGAAGATGAAAGCAATAACGCAAATTTTCCAATTTCCAGAGAATAATGCCACGATGCATAACGCCTTTTTATCTTTTTTTGAAACAATTGTAATACTAGTACAGATATTTCAAATACATTTATTTGAAAAATACAAGACTTTTGAACTTTTCTTACATAACAATTATTCACCATAATTTCTTCATTGATTGGTGGTAAATCATATGAATTTAATTATATCAATAGATTGAAATTAATATTTATGATAAAACTTTCAAGTTTTATCATATGATTAAAATTAAATGAATGTCAAATTTAAAAGTAGAATTAAAAGTAGACATACTCATTACATTATGATACATCACTATCCTCTCAATATTATTGTAGAACGTCTCTCAATATAATTATAATATTTTTAAAAACACTACTTATATTATATAATTTTTGAAATTTATTTTTTACTTTTAAAAAACATTAAATAAATAAAAAGTAAAAAAATAATGTAATATGATTTTAGATTCAATTGATTAGTTAAGTCAATTTATATTTAACCATATTTTATTACTGATTGTGTACAAAATTCCATCTCTTATGAATATAAATGGCTAAATAGAACCCATCTTTCATAAGTATGAATGGCCAAGCATAATTGATTTCTCATGAGTATGAATGGTCCTATATTAAAACCCATCTTTCATTAGTATGAATGGTCCTACTATATTAAAATCCATCTCTCTTGAATATTAATAGTCTATTCAATGCTCATTTTATCTAGGTCATGGTCATAGAAACACTCAAATTTTATAAGATATCATCCGTCCTAATACTATCCAATAACGGAATAGTTAGAGATTTTCAAAGGTAGAGAACATGTTAAAATTTTTCACCTAGTATCTCATTTTTCATTGGTAAATATTTTGTCTGAGGCTTTTAAATTTCATAATTTTTATAAATATAATATTATTTTATTATAATTATGCAATACGTGTAACCTATAATGGTAGTTGAGGGTGGTGATGGAGAGCAATAGTATAAAATTTAAATTTGATGTCTATTTAACTATAATAGAGTAAGATAGATAGTAATTTCATAGTCTATATGATGTGAATGAATGCTTCTGAATAAAATTATGTTTAAGTAATTTTTAGATGAATGTTTCAAATCATACCCTATGATCCATCTTTAAGATGAGAATAGAATGAACGCAAATTTAAGTTTCTATTTAAAAATGTTAAACAACTAAGAAAATAACCTAAATCTTAACAAAACAATCTTAGAATTGAGAATAATTAATAAAGAAATGATTTTTTGAAACATTAAAATAATAATTAATAAATTAGTTCAAATATCTTAAATACACATTTCTTAAACATCAATAAATATCAACTTCAAAGTATCTATATTAAACATGTTAGGTTTGTGTATTATATAGGTCCATCAATGTTGATATCTCATTTTTTATTGGTAAAGATTTTATCTAAGGCTTTTAAATTTCATAATTTTTATAAATATAATATTATCTTATTATAATTTAGCAATATGTGTAACCTATAATGGTAGTTAAGGGTGGTGATGGAGAGCAATAGTATGAAATTTAAATTTGATGTCTATTTAACCATAATAGAGTAAGACAGATAGTAATTTCATAGTCTATATGATGTGAGTGAATGCTTCTGAATAAAATTGAGAATAAAATAAATGTAGATTGTAGATTTAGGTTTTTATTTAAAGATGTTAATCTTGAAAAGCTACTTTGTCAGTTATTAGTTGAGCACATAAAGAAGAATAAATAAAATGATTAATAAAAATAAATAGAATTTAATTACTGTTAATTATAAAATCAAGCTTAAAAATTAATTAAGAAATTAAATAACTAAAAAAATGACCTAAAATTTAACAAAATAATCTTAGAATTTTTAATCTATTAATAAAAATCAAATTAATAAAGAAATAAGTTTTTTAAACATTAAAAAAATAATTAATAAACCAGTTCAAATATCTTAAATACGCATCTCTTAAACATCAATAAATATTAAATTCAAAGTATCTATATTAAACATGTTAGGTTTGTGTATTATATAGGTGTGTCAATGTTGATATCTCTTGGTGTTTAACAAATATATATTTAATTTGTCAAAAAAAATTAATATACCTATTTTATATTCATTTTAATTTCATTTAATGTAATATGAAAATGGAAAATAGAGAGTAAATTAATATTATTAAAACATGAATTTATAGATATGATATATTTTCATTAGATTAAAAGTTTATAATATCAATCCTCGTGTATATATTTTTTCATCCCATGATTGAAAACTTTATTCCTCTTGTATTTTCTCTACTCCTATTTACACACTTTAATCTCTCAAACCAGTCATATGTGAAAGGTATTAAGATCCTCACTCTATGTAATGACTTAATACATGATACAGAAACAAAGGTCAAACATTGTATTTCTATAAGTCCTATATCAATTTTGGCTTTATTAAGCTTTAATATCTGTAATTTATATTAAATTTATGGATAAGGTCAAAAATTATGTTAGCTACCATAAGACATATACCCAAAATATATGTGTAAATAAATTTATGAAAGCTTAAAAATAAG
Organism: Torreya grandis; assembly: GCA_037957365.1. NCBI lineage: Eukaryota > Viridiplantae > Streptophyta > Pinopsida > Cupressales > Taxaceae > Torreya > Torreya grandis. The sequence continues at coordinate 1,330,035 of JARHVA010004151.1, read as the reverse complement.
ATAACATGAATTCATTTAGGTAGTGTCAAAGTGGACCAAAATCAAGGATCTATTGGAAAAGGTTGAATGCATGAGTCTGAATCTATATGGAGTAGTAAAATATGAAGAACAACTCACAATAAGAATAATATTATCTTCACAACAAAAAGTTGTATTAATGAGTATTTATTAACTAAAAAATACCTAGGAAGGTACATTATATAGTGAGAAATTAAGTCACCCAAAAAAGTAACTCAACTCACAATTAGAAAATGAACTAAAGTACATTTTTCTTAATGACCTATTATTAACCTAAGAAAGCTAATTAGTCCATGTAGGTAAAATTTCATAGTGAGAAAAAGCCTACACTAACACCCCCTTTAAACATAGCTTAGGTGTGTAGAATAAGTTGTCCTTGACATAGAGGTTTGATAATGTACCCACATACGTAGAGATAATCCTCAAGAGGTGGAAGAAGACAAAGATATGAAACCTTAAGAAGAGCCCACAAATAAAGATACTTGTTCTCAATGAAGTCTTTGGTGAATATATTAATAACTTGATCTATTGTCTAGATTTAGCAAAGATCAATGACATGCTCATGGATGAGCTCTCGAATGAAATGCATGTGAATCTTGATATGCTTGGTCCTTTGATGGAGGACCATATTTTTATAGATATGGATTATCCTTTGGTTATCACAGAAGATGATTGTTGGTCATCAACACTAAATTCCAAACTTAGTAAAAATCTCTTGAATCCAAATAGCCTTAGTGGTAGCATTAACAATTCCTCTGTATTCTACCTATGTAGAAGATAAAGCAATAAAATCATGTTTCTTACTTGACCAACTAATCGAACCTGAACTGAGGGAGAAACTATATCTTGAAGTACATGTACCATTTGGAATATCACTAGCCTAATCTAAATCTATATAACCAATCAAGTCGATATTGATACCCGCTTCATAGTGAACCATAAAACTATGAGTACGCTGAATGTAATGAAAAATCTACTTAGTTACTTTCTAGTATAACTCATATGGTTCTTGCATGAATTTAGAGAACATGCCCACTGTATATGAAATATTAGGTCTAGTGTGTATAAGGTAGATGAGACTACCAACAAGTTATCAATACATGGTAGCATCAACCAAAGGAGATAAACAATCAACCTCATGTTTCACACTAGATAGAAAAGGAGTTGGAGTTGGCTTACAGTCATTTATGTTAAACCATGCAAGTAAATCAAGAGTCTATTTAGATTGTGAAATAATGATCTCAAAATCAAACTAAGAAATTTAAATCTTGAGGAAGTAGTGAAACAAGCCCAAATCATCCATTAAAAACTTGTTAGACAAAACATTTTTCATTATTGTGATGGTAGATGAAGAACTCCATATGATCAATAGGTCATCCACATAGAGAACAAAAATAAAAAATGAATCATCCTACCACAAAATGTAGACATTTGGATTAGAATGGCATCTAGTGGACCTAACCAAAAGAAGAAAGGTGTCCATCTTGGCATACCAAGATGAGGAGCTTGTTTGATGCCATATATAAATTTTTAAAGTTTGAAAATTAACAAATAATCTGCCATAAATCCTTATGGTTTCTCCATGTATATTTCCTCCTTAAGGTCATTGTGAAGAGAGACACTCTTCACATCCATCTGACGAACATCCTAGGAATGTTCGTAGACAATGGTGAAAGCGAGTCAGATCAAGTTTGTTTAGTAACTACGATAAATATCTCAGTATAGTCAATGCCAGGTACCTAAGAAATATTTTTTCTACCAAACATGCTTTGAAATTTTCTATGGATTTATATGCTACAAATTTTGTTTGGTAGATCCACCTACATCAAATAATTTTTTTCCCTTAGGAAGAGGGACTAAATACCAAGTGTTGTTCCTCAAAAAATAACCATATTCCTCTTCCATAGTAGTATCCCACTTAGGAGTATTTGAAGCCTCATGAAATGACTATGGATCAAAATCAAATGCCATGAAAATATGTGGGGAATTATGGAATTATGAATGGGTTTTCCTAGTGTTTGATGGATCTCCAACCCATTGGCTAACACTTTTTAGTGTCTATCTAGCCCAAAGAGGATCAATGCTTAGAGAGTTATAGAAGAAGAATTTAGATCTTCAAGAAGCTGCATAGGTAGATCTAAATCATTAGAATTATCATCAAATCCTTGTGCATCCAAAGAAGAGGGAGGAGTGTCATGTGTAGAGTCTTGAGGACCCTATTAAAAGTGAACACTCCTCTCAATGAACAATTGATGTGTGGTGGGATGGAGAAGCATGTATTCCTTAACACCCTTAGGATATCCAATAAAGATGAAATGCTGACTCCAAGGTTCCATTGCCTTACATTTATTCTTTAAAATATGGGCCATAGTAGGAGATCCAAACACTCAAAAGTTATTCACTATGGGTTTTTGATTGCTCCAAGCTTCAAAAGGAGTGAATCCTTTTAATGTTTTATGAGGAACTTAGTTCTAGATATAACAATCAAATTTGATAACCTCGAACCAATACAAAGGTGCAAGAGACTTGGATTGTAACATAATATTGGTCATTTCCTTTAATGATATGTTCTTGTGCTATGTAACAACATTTTTTTGAGTATTATATGGAACTGTATATTGTAGTTCAATCCCATCTAATGTACATAATTGATCAAAATGATTATTGGCATACTCACCACTATTATCAGAGGACAAAATCTTGATGACTTTACATGACTATTTTTACACAAGCACCTTGAAGTCCTAAAAATGATCAAACACCTATGATTTATGCTTAAGAAAATACACCTGAGTATGCCTCAAAAAGTCATTGATGAAAGTAAGCATCTACTTTGTCTTGTTGAATGAAGGTTTTAAAAATGGGCCAGCAATGTCACTATGGACAATCTCCAATATCTATTTAGCTCTCCATGATTTTCCCTTGTCATACTTCTCCTTAGAATGCTTACCAAGTATGCAACCCTAACAAAAATTTTCAGAAAACTTGACTTGTGGTAACCCTAAAACCATGTCTTGATGACTGAATTGCTCTAGGTAGTGATAGTTGAGATGATTGAATCATTCATGCCATAATTTACTCACTCCATCCAAGTGAGTGAGTAGTGGAGCTAAGGGTTAATCAGGAGCAAAATGTGAGAAAGTATATAATAACGACTAGTGATTTGCTTTCCCAAATACAACAATGGAGTTATTATCTACTTCTCTAATTACCAAAAAATTAAGTTTGAACTCAAATTTCTTTCCTGATCTGATGTGAGTGATATAATAAATAGATAGGAGACTAGTGGATAAAGAGGGAAGACATAAAACATCATGAAATGCCCCATTATTCACTTCAATATATCCACTTCCACTAACTTCTATGTAAGTATCATCACCCAAAAAGATTTAAGGCATATAACAAGGCTCCAAAGATGAGAACATATCTTGAGATGAAGCCATGTGGTGTGATGCACCCTAATCAATAACCCATATAGAAGGATATGACACAACTACAACAAGGGATTTGCGCTTCTTACTATCTTTGTCCTTAGAAGAATCCTATGCTAATGAACTCTTATTGGAAGACTTGGGGACACTGATGTTGTGCTTCTCAATTATTTTTATTAATTGTTCAATCTTCTTCTTCATGCATTTATATTCATCATGCCTAGATTTCTTATAATAGTTGCATGTGAGTCACTCTTTTTTTTTGGGTTTCCCCTTTGAAGAAGATGACTCTTTTGATGCTTTGGACTTAGCATTAGATTTTTGACCCTTTCTTTGCTTTGGGTCTTTCTTGTTTTGTTTCTTCTCCTTCCTCATAGAAGCCTTCTATTTATCATGACTCATAATTAATACATGCAATTTATATGAATTTAGTTTACCCATTTAAATAAGTTTATATTTATCCTAAGTTAAGTCAGCAACAAAGTCATCTAAGGATAACATAGTCCATGTAGTTCCAATAACATGCTTGGTGGCATGGAAGGTAGAAACGAAGATAGAATAGTTGGATCCCAACTTGGCAAGGATGGAAATGATCAATTGATCATCCTTTTTATCAATTCCACATAATTTCAACTACAACCTAATTGATTTAAACTTTGTGAATAAGTCTTGTATGGTATCAAAATAATCTAGGCTCAAACTGATAAGCTCGTTCTCCAATTTGTAACCTCTCATTATGTCTTTCTTCCAAAAGTTTTTTTCCAATATGGTACAAAATTCTTTAGGAGTAATAGTAGATTCAATATGAAAGAGCAGGTCAAGAGACATAAAGAGGCATAAAAGACCATAGGCTTTGTCACTTCTATTGTACCACTTCACCTTCTCTGCCTTAAGTGTCAGTTATTTTTCTGTATCCATTGTGATTCGGTTCAAGCCTTTGATCTTCAATAGGATTTTCACTTTTATTTTTCACTCATGATAGTTTAACAATATAATAATCAAAACAAAACTCAGACCCATTTTTGCAAAAAGGAAGTATATGTTGAATTGCGTATACTGAAAGACTAAGAAATTGTAACCCCACTAAATATATATAGGTTCAAATTTATAAGACATGAGAATATTACTAATGTATAGAGATAAAAGACTCACACTTTAAAATAAATAACATCTCAAAAAGAGCAAAAATTTGAAAGTTATGCACGTTTGAAATTCTAGATGGAAAGGACAATCTCCACTTTGTAAAATTTGAAAACAAATTAGGTGTACAAAATTTTGGTAAATATTTTTTGAATTAAATTCCCACAAAAAACTTCATGCCCTTTTAGATCAAAAGTTAAACAATTACGAGTTAAAAGTGACCAAGGCTTAACTCCCATGTGACTAGGGGCTAAGACCTATTTTGGGTGCTCTCCCCTCTCAATTTAATTGATGTGATTGATGGGGGAGGGACATCATCCCAAAAAATGCCTTTATTTTGATATGAATAGTGTCACTCTTCACTATCTTAAATTTGACAGTCTCTATGATGTCACTGTGTGTGCAAATCGGGTGCACTATTTTTTTGTAAGTAGTGGAATCTGGAGGGTGCTTGAGCAGGTGGCAACATCTGAGGCATGCACAAGTAGGAGTCAATTATCATATTTTGACTATACATTGCATAATGTAGATTTTCTCCAATCAAAACATTGTGTCCTAAATCTAACACCTCCAAAACCTTATACAAATTTGAAGAAGCAACATGAGGAATAGGACCGCTGAAATGATTTGACCCTAAGAGTACTCCACTAAAGTTGTTTTTATTGATATCAAGTGAGAATAAGGTTCTGCACCACAATAAAGACTCAGGAATGGATTTTGAGATTTTGTAGCATAACCATCGAGGTAAGGAGGCTTCCACTGAAGCTATTCCTAAACAAGTCTACAAACTCTAGGTTTACCAAGATTACTAACTAGGAAGGAATGACACCAATCAAAAAATTATTACTGAAACTAATAGAAGAAACAAAATGCAACCATCATAGAGAATCAGGCAGAGTGACTGAAAGCATATTGAAAATAAAATATATTTTTTAAGAGGGTAGAGCCTCCTATATCAGATGGTATAGGATTAGACAAATTATTACCATTCAGGGGTATGTCTCTAAGACAAGTGAGACAAGTTAACAGTCGATCTAAAGTTCAGAACTTTGAAGCAATTTATATTTATGCCATTGTAGGCAGAAATAGATCTAAATGATGGTCTAACACAGGACTTGGGCTTTGAAAGAGAAGAAGGTGAGGTTGGTCCTCTCTGATGAGTGAACTGCACATCTTGTACAAGTGGATTCTCAACACAACTTAGAGGAGAACAACAAAAATATGGTAGTGATCCTAGAGATTTCCATACACTAACTGCATGGTGTAGTTCGATTTCACCTTCAATTTCTCCCTAGAAAAGTTCAGAGCTATGGCATAGTTGGAATGGACAATTTGCAACTAAGAATGACATGGAAGACTTTGAAAGCAAAAAGCCAAAATCGTGCATGTGAAGAAATTAAAATTTTATGTTAAATAATATATAATAATGTATTAGTAAAAATATTATTAATATATAAACTAATATTACATATTAATAGTAGTAATATAATATATATTTATATTACTATTCATATATACATATATATTATATATTATAATAAATTAATATAGATATTACTTATTGAAGAGTAAAGAAAGTGAAGCAGAGATAAGTATTCTTTCGAAAAAAATGGAAGCGGTTGGTGCTGGTTCAGGAGCGCTTAGAGCAGGCAAGGGCAGGGGATTTTGGCTCAGGGAAGGCTTTGGTTGATCCAGGTAGGGGACATTGGGTTTCGGCAGCCAACAAGAGCTTCCAGTAGGTGGTGGTAGCTTCATTGAGGATAGTTGGGAACGAAACGGTTGTTGGGGACCCTGCCAGAGAAGAAGCAGCGAAAGATGTTGCCCAAGTGTTTTGAAGCTTTCCTCAACACGGGAAATCTTTTTCATTGCTACACGGATTTTTGCAGACTTTATATTCTAAAACTCAACCCTCTCTCCTCCCCTTCACTAGTTGTACGATGGACTACTGTGTTAGGGATCCATGGGTGTCATGATTTAGGCAAGGAGGCTTCATTTTTTTGAGTGATACTGAAGAGTCTGGGAAAGGGCCTTGTTTGGATTCATCTTCAAGTTTGGAGACAGAGGTGTGGCTAGGGCATATCCCCTGAAAATGGTAGTAGAGGTGGCTTCGTTGTGTCTTCTTGATGATGACTTGGACAAGTTTGCTTTGGACATGGAACGCAACTCCCATGTGGACATATTTTTTGGGTTCTCGCCCTTCTTTTTCTATTGTTTGTGACTAGATGGATTCGACTGAAGGATATCAGTCGGCCCTCGCTTATAATTATTCATAATGGTTTCTTCCTTTTCCAGTTTCAGTCAAATGAATATCGTGATAGGGTCTGGGCGTTTGGGCCTTGGTTCTATCATCTTCCACTTCCACTTAGGAACTTAACGTCCATTAGGCTCCTTGCTGAAACTGTTGGTTCCTTTGTTAAGGTTGACACGGGTGGATCATTTGCAGTCGAATTTCTTTCATGCTTGCATTGTTTTGGACTCTTCTCAATACCGCAAACAAACAAATTTCTGGCTGTCAATCATTCAAATATATGGTCACTTTCGCTGTAGATTGCGTTACAAGTCGTGCCCTTGTTTTTTTCCCACAAATTAGAGCAGTTAACGCGTTTGATTTGAATACTTCTGGCTCCAAGAAGACAAAAGCAATAACGCGAATTGTCCAATCTCGAGAGAATAATGCCACGATGCGTAACGCCTTTTTATCTTTCTTGAAACAATTGTAATACTAGTACAGATATTTCAAATACATTTATTTGAAAAATATCAAAATTTTAAAGATTTTTCATAAGATAATTATTTATTATATTTTTTTTATCGGTTGATAATAAATTATATTAATAATATGAAAATAATATTTTTGGAAAAAACTCCAAATTTTATTAATATCAATATATTAAGATTTTTCTATTAAATTTTTTAAAGAAATAAAAAATAAGAAAATTAAATGATGATTAAATAAATGTTAAATTTAATATTAGAATTAAAAGTGAATACATTTATTATATCACAATACATCACCACCTTCAATGTCATTGTAAAACGTCTCTCAACATAATTAAATTTTTTTACAAATACTACTTAAAATGTTATACATTTATTGAAATTTATTTTCTACCTTAAAAAAAGAAAATAAAATAAAATAATGTAATATGATTTTAAATTTAATTAATTAGTTAAGTAAATTTATATTGAACCATATTTTATTAGTGGTAGTGTACCGGAATCCATCTCTCATGAGTATGAATGGCTAAATAGAACCTATCTATTATGAGTATGAATGGTCCTATATTAAAACCCATCTCTCATGAATATGAATGGTCCTAGTATATTAAAACCCATCTCTCATGAATATTAATAGTCTACTCAACATTTATTGTACCTAAGTCATGCTCATAGAAGCACCCATAATTTCCAAGATATCATCCATCCTGGTACTATACAATAATAAAATAGATCAAGATTTTCAAAGGTAAATAATAGATTTAGGAATTTTCACCTAGTGTCTCATTTTTTATTGGTAAAGATTTTGTCAAGGCTTTTAAATCTTACAATTTTTGTAAATGTAACATTAATTTATTGTAATTATGTAATACATGTGACCTATAATGGTAGTCGAGCATGGTGGTAGAGAGTGATAGTGAAAAATTTAAATTTGATGTATATTTAACTATAATAGAATAAGAGAGATAATATTTCTATAGTCCAAATGGTGTGAGTGAATTACTTCCGAGTAAAACTATGTAAATAATTATTAGATCAACATTTCAGATAACACTTCATGATTCATTATTAGATTGAGAATGGAATGAATGTAGATCATAGAATTGGGTTTCTATTCAATGATATTAACCTTGAAGACCTAATATGTTGGATATTATTTGAGCACAAGACGAAAACTAAATAAAATGATTAATTAAAATAAATAGTATTGCTAATTACAAAATCATGATTAAAAATTAAGTAATAAATATATAAATTAAAATTGACATATAATTTAATAAAACAAGCTTATAAATTTTAATCTATTAATAAAATAAAAATAAAAATTAATAATTAAATTTTTTTTTTAGGTCAAAAATAATTAATAAACTAGTTCAACTATCTCAAATACATATATGTTAAATATAGAGAGAGATATCAAATTTGAGACATCTATATTAAATGTTGGGTTTGTGTATTATATATGGGCAAGTAAATGAAGTTGGGAGGCCAAAAAGTGGACACTTTTTATATTTAACATGATTTTAACATTTATGTGTATGTGGTTTATAAAATTACGTATGTGGTCTTACTTCATAGGCTTGGTAATTACTGAACCTAAACTACATATACAATTTTAGTTTTTAGAATTGTATACATGGTTTTAAATTTTAAAAGCACGTACGTGATTTTAGTTTTTAAAAATGCATACACAGTTTTAATTTTTGAAAGTGCACACATGGTTTTGGTTTTTAAAAGTGTAGTTATTTAATCTATACATTGCTTACATATTTAACTCTAGACCTAAATTCTAAACACTAAAACCTTAAATTTTAATCTCTAAACCCTAAACTAATTAGGTTCATAGGGCATAATTTAGTCAAGATTACATAATTGATTACCCCATTTGACTAATTGGCTCAATTTATGATGACATTCGAGTTAACTGAGCCCAAAATCAAATTTTATAGTTACAAATAGGTTCAACGAGCTTAAATTGGCCCCAATTATATTCATGATTAAACCTTGTACCCTAAACCCTAAACCCTAAGCCTTAACCCCTAAACCTTAAACTCTAAACCATAAACCATAAACCCTACACCCTACACCAATTGATTTAACCCAATTAACATATTTTTGAGTAAAAATTAAGTTAACATGTCTCAATTTAACCTAAATCACATCACTAATTGCCTTAATTAATTAATTGGCTCAATCTCTAATGACAGTAGGACTAATTGAGTCAAAAATATAATTTTATAGTCACAAATAGGTTTAATGAGCTCAAATTGGATCCAAATGCATTCAAGATTATACATTATGCCCTAAGACCTAAACCCTAATCCCTAATCCTTAAAACCTAAGCCTTAAGCCCTAAGCCCTAAGCCCTAATCCCTAAACCTTAAACCATCAACCCTACACCATAAACCAATTGATTTAGTCTTACATGGCTAAATTTGGCCCAAATCACATCATTAATTGACCTAATTAACTAATTGTCTCAATCCATAATGACATCGGAGAAAGTTGAGATTAAAATCACATTATATAGTCACAAATATGTTTAACAAGCCAAAAGTGGAACTAATTATCTTTTTGATTAGACCATATACCCTAAACCTTATACCTTAAACCCTAAACCCTAAAACATAAAACATAAACTATAAACCCTAAACTAATCAATCTAGCCCCATTTAACATCATTTATAGTAATAATTAGGTTAATAAGGCTCAATTTAGACTAATTTGC